>OZ038475.1:65746598-65786598 GCA_964036315.1 Acanthosepion esculentum | reverse complement strand
TATATATATATATATATATATATATATATATATATATATATATATATACACAGTATATATATATATATATATATATATATATATATATATATATATATATATATATACAGGGGTTGGACAAAATAATTGGAACAAGTGCAAATTCCACTCCTATATTTCAAAGACCTATTATATTAAGAACTTTAACTAAAACTTCGAAATTGCAGGTTATATCTATTGGAAATACGTTTATTTATCTAAATTTGTCTTTGGCTTATTTACTTTTAGAATTTAGTAAAATATAAGCTAAATGCGTGACCTCTCCGATTTCAAAAAAGGGCAAATTGTTGGAGCTCGCATGGCAGGAGCCTCGATCACTAAGGTTGCTGAACTGTTTGGTTTTTCAAGAACTACCATATCAAGATCTATGACGCAATTCAAGAAACAGGGCAAAACCTCTAGCACGCATAGCAATTCGGGCCGGACTTGCAAACTTACTGACAGGAACCGATGTGTATTGAAACGCAATGTGGCGAAAAATCATCGGACTACTGCGGCCAAAGTGACAGTTGAGTTGAATAATTATCTGAATAGTCCAGTTTCTACTAAAACTGTTCATCGTTAGCTCCATGAGGCTGGATATCATGGAAGAGCCGCCGTAAGGAAACCTCTTATCTCCACTCGCAACATTCAGAAGTGGTTGAAGTTGAGCAGAGATCACAATGCCTAGTCTGCAGACCAATGGAGGCAACTCATATTCTCAGACGAATCCAGTTTTTCTCTTTTCCCAACTTCAGGGAAAGTTTGTGTGTGGAGGCAGCCCAAAGAGGCTTACAACCCTAACTGCCTTCTTCCAATAGTGATGTCGTGGATCAGTGATAGTTTGGGCCGCTATATGATGGAAATGTCTCGGTCCAATAGTTGCACTGCAATTGGTAGAATCAACAACAAAGATTACCTGAACATTTTGGGTGATCATGTTCATCCAATGTCCCAGACTTTATCCCTTGATGGTGACTGCATCTGCCAAGACAATAATGCTCCAAAACATACCGCTTGAGTGGTTAAGAATTGGTATGAAGAGCATCAAAGTGAGCTAGAACACATGGAGTGGCCTCCCCAATCTCCAGATATCAATATTATAGAACATTTGTGGTGGATTTTGGAGCGACAAGTTAGGAATCGCTATCCTCCACCGTCGTGTCTTAAAGAGCTGTATCAGGTGTTAATGGAAGAATGGCTGAGAATTCCTCTGGATGAAGTCGGGAAGCTGTATGATTCCATTCCTAGACGTATTAAAGCTGTATGTGAGGCTAAAGGAAGACCAACTCAATATTAAATAAATTTCCTTTGAATTTAACAAGTGTTTCAATTATTTTGTTCAACCCCTGTATATATATATATATATATATATATATATATATATATATATATATATATATATATATATATATATATGCATTACCAATTTAGATTCATTTATCTATACAATATATTTATAACTGTTTAATGAGAGACACAGGAACAACGAAATTTTAAATGTCATCCAAGAAAATATATTTTTATCGGTAATCGATTTTCGAAGTAACCTGTTCAGCAGTTTCAAAATGCAACTTCCTGCGAGATCTTGCTATGCGTACATTAACACATATAAAGCTATGCTGGCGTATATAAAAATATTTGTTTTGACTTGCATTTCACTCTTTTCTCGTATATATTTTTCAAGGAAATATCTGATATTGGGTCACCTTTTCGGATGATAGGAAATGGATACATCTAAAAACAGACTCACACATACACGCGCACATACACAAATGTATGCTTCTGTGTATGCATGGGTGTGCATGCATTATAAAAACTCAATCATATCAGAATTAATCAATGTTGTCTAAAATGAAAAGATAATCTAAATTTTAATATACAAGAGTATAAATTATTATAAAATTAAAATATCTATTTTAATAAAAAAGCTCATAGAATCGCCATCATTACAAATAAATGAATATAACTAATCTCTCTCAATGACGCGTGCTCACACACTTATATATATATATCTATATATCTATATATATATATATATATATATATAAATGTGGGTATATATATATATATATATATATATATATATACATATATATATATATATATATATATATATATATATGAAGACACACACATAAAGAAAAGTTGACAGTGAAGTCAACATTAGGCTATGAATGTTGTGTTGAGGCACGAAACAGACTGTCGCCGCTTAGTGTATGTTATGTTATAATTTGCATATTTAGACATGCCCTATCTCTAATATGTACCACTTTCACGCATAAATATAGCAAACCTTAAAACTATATTTTATCATATATATATATATATATATATATATATATATAGAGAGAGAGAGAGAGGGACAGAGAGAGAGAGAGTGAGATAGAGAGAGAGAAAGAGTAGGTGAAAGGAACTCGAAATCAGATTTTGACAAAAATTCATTATTAAATCAAAGAAGTAAATTATAACCATAGTTTACCTTTTGCCTTACAATTTATTTAAACTCTGGAATTTGATAATGCTTTTTATTATATCTGAATTGTACTGCATTGCACAATATATGGCTTGCCTTTCTATTTGTAAGATTATTCTGAATTTTATCTAATTTTCTTTTAATTTCCTGCTAGTATTGGTAACATTTTGTACAGATATATGAGTATTTCGTTGCAATTTTTTAACCTTTTACATTCATATGAAGGATCTGTATTTAACAGTTACACATTAATTTACCAAATAATTCTATCTTTAAATTATTTATTAGTTTCTTAAAGAAACTATTTATGTATTAATTACAAAAATGTGATATAGGGAATTTCCAAATCCTATAAATTGTTTAACATTTTGTTAAATTATCTCTCTACCCACCATTTAATTTTTAGAAAACTGCATTGTCTGGTTTGTATATTTTATGGAACCATATGTATCCACTTTAACTGTATGTTTAATTGCCGTTAGCTGCCAATCTACGGCCCATTTATAAAAAAAAGAAATTTTTTAATTTTTGCTTCTTCGCTTATTTTAAATTTAACGTAGGTCATATTTGATTGGTTGATCGGAATAAAACCCACAAACCTTATCATCTCCCTTTATTTTCGAAAAAAGAGGTTGTATTTTGCTTTTAAATCTTAATAAATTGTTCGCTTAAAAGTAATTTTCATTCGCCCTATGAAATGCATTGATATGCATTGAAACACGACTGCAATTTTGCAGCGATTTTTACATGGTTACGGTTGTAATATCATAAAATAAATATTATTGCCCAACTGTGCATATATATATATATATATATATATATATATATATATATATATATATATATATATATATATATATATATATATATATATATATCATTATTGTGTGTGTGTTTCGAATAAACACGTTTTAAATAACAAAGAATTATGCGTTGTATGCATAAACATGAATGTTGCTACCTGTATATTACAGAATAAATCGCACAGATCCTTATATATATATATATATATATATATATATATATATATATATATATATATATATATATATATATATATATATATATATATATGCTTTATTGAACCAAACATCGATAACTCTGTCTTTTGATGTAAGGGTCTGTACAAATGCTATGACGTTTGATGAGAAAACCTGACTGGGCGCCATATGTCGCAACGACGGACCCGTATTGATCCTGAATAGTCCTGAGAGAATTTACTATTTACTAATATAACTGAGAAAAAGACTATAAGTCTTTTACTTGGCATGTTCGGAATAAAGATTCTATTATTTCTGAGTGGTGTTTGCTTTCTTCATTTATTTTTTATTCAAATCTTTCATTCTTTTGTCGATATCATAAAACGGTCAACAGACCACCATTGTTATGAATGCGATAGGTTGTATACTTTAAAACATCAGATACTAAACACATATATAAATAGAGCCAATACATTTTGTTCTGTGATCATCTAATTCAGTAAACTAAAATTTGTTGCAACATACTAATGCGTGTTTACCTCCTCACAGTATATAGTATTGTTGAATTTATCATTAACATTTTTGTTGAGATTTACAAAGTGTATGTTTCGTTTAATTTCGAAAACCAATCGATGAAATTTGAATAAGTTGATTTATTTTGAAAAAAATATTTGAAAAAAAAACCTACTTCATTATGTCTTTAAAGTAATTTATTTTATTTCTTCAATCTAATTTAATTTTATTCAATTTAATTTATTTAATTTCTATTTAATTAATTTATTTTATTTAATTTCTTTAATTTTTTTAATTTGATTTTAATTTTACTTTATTATTTTTTTATTTAATTTTATTTGAGTAAGGTGATTTATTTGGAAAAATTTTGACAAAAACCCTACTTCATTATTTTTTTAATTTAGTTTAATTTTATAGGAATTCATGATAAACTATATTTTTTAAGCCAAATTATTTCTTTCCTTTTTAACAGCGAAGAATAAAGTGTCTTGGTAATTCATAGGGTTTCAGTCGAACTACTGTATTCTCAATGTATGTTCACATATGATTAAATCTTTCTTCACTCAACCCTTGTTTCCAGTGTTTTTCTTAGTTTTACTAGACAGCAACCCCGAGCGTCATACGAACTTCATAATATTTAGTAAGGAGTAAATTTATTAATATCATTTTGATTAATGAAACAAACTTGCAAGCCATTGCTAAAAGGTTAAACACTCATAAAATATCTTATTTCAAAAGATATCCTAATATTTTTATTAAATAGTTGCATTATATTTCGTAATGATACACGCTTTTATCTCCTGATTTATTTGTTTGCTTGTATTCTTTCACCCCATGCAAGGTGACAGCGCCACCTATCCTGATGGGTTCTTGAGAGTGAAGGATACTGAGAATAATAAAAAAACATATGTCCTGATTTTGTTCTTCGATTTATTTTCGAAAATGTTCGTTCCCAGATATCTATCTATATATATATATTTATCTGGGCACGGACATTTCACGAACCGCGATGTCTAAGCTGGTTCCCCAAATAGGCCATTCTTGTGAGAAGGTTTGGTAGACACACAGCCTGATTAAAAAGACCTGTCAAAAGGTAGTTGATCCTTCTTATAAGGTCAACCGCCATTTAGCACAATGGGGTAGATTGGGCTCCATAGCTTAAACTCCTTTCCTCATTATATATCTTAGAAATTCCAACTGTCTTTTTCAGATCCTAAGTAAAAATGTTCTTTTTTCGCTCGATTTAGTTTAAAACTTCCCAGTTGTTCATATGCTCTGTCCATGGTATTCACATGATAATTCTGTATAATTACGTCGATGTTGCTTCCAGTCTTCTCCTCATCTGTGAGGAAATTTTCCGGCATTCCTCTACTGTATTGAAGAATTGATATTACATAACAGTTGATCATTCTTATCTTTATTTTCAACGAATTTTCCTGTTTCTTAATGTTTAAATTCCCAGGCATGGGTTCTTGAGAGTGAAGGATACTGAGAATAATAAAAAAAACCTACCGAGGAGAAAGGACAATAAAAAGAAGCGGGTAGAGGGAGACAGAAAATGCCGATTGACAATGTACCTATTTTTTGTGCATTCTAGTTGAAAGGAAAGTAAGAAACTGAAAGAGAGTTTCACAGGTAAGAACTGCGACGGAAGAAACCGTTAGAACATAAATTACGCTTACTTTGCAATATTAACGGAAAAATGATGAGATCTGTTTGCTTAATTAAATTCAAGAAGATACGGTTTGTCGTGTAAATGAATATAAATTTAAACCTGCATATAATATAATTGGTATCTTGTACACTTGAGTAAAGGCCTACCGCTTCTCTGATGTAATGTTACATCCTACCAGTTCTGTACATCGAACACGGTTATTTTAATTTCTAGTTGCGTAAAGTTATTCTCTTTTATGTTCTTCGTTGGCATTTATAGACCCCCACTATTTCCTGTCGTTTGTAGCTTTAAGTAACTTTTGTATTTTTGCTACATCTCCTAAACACTGTTCTGCCAAACATTCGCACAAACCTTTTAGGTAGGTTATCCTCTGGTTTATTCTGTCCCCCTGCTATCATTACGTCCTGTGTATGTCAAATGTTCTAACCTTATTTCCTCATTATGCCCCCTAGAAATTACAACTCTTTATTTCTATACAAGTGTGCTTTTGTTTCAATTTATTCAAAAACTTCGTTGTCAGTCACATGTTCAGTTCATGATATTCTCATCATCCTTCTGTAGAACCACATATCTTTTGTGTCAGATCTCTTCTCTGCCTGTGATGTGATTGTCCAACACTCACTGCAATATAGGTGAACTGATGTTACATAAACTTTCAGTTCACTTTTGTTTGTTTTTAAGGAAATTTTTCTATTTCTTAATACTTTGTTTTGGAAGGCATCTTTCGCTGTTTTTGTGCGCCTTCGGACTTCGGTGTTGCACTTTCCATTCTCTGTGAAAATTCTTCCTAGATATTTAGAGTTTTTGAACTTTATTTTCCTATCTTGATATTTGAAATTTGCCCGTTTTGTTGTTCCTTTTCCTGAAAAACAGGCATTCTTGCAATTGATGTTTAACTCTTTCCTCTTGCAGCAGTATATAAATCTGACGAGTGAAATTCGCTTTGAGTGTCACAGAGTGTAAGAGAGTTGCCATAGTTTGTGTAATCGGTATTTGCCGTTAAAAAAAATCAATGAGATGGTTATGTTCCAGGAATATTACCGTACCTGAACAACCTCAAGAACAGATTATTGTATAACCTTCTTTTTGCGGCTATCACTATTTCCTTGAAAAATATTCCAACAAGATACCTCCCTTCGTTCCGCCACTTCAGATCTATACAGCTAAGATCCGTCAATGCCTTGTATACAAGGGCGAACAATTCTCATTTACTTTATATTTCATTGATGAGAATACCGTTTTTTCCGACAACTTCTTCCCAAGAGCCGCTGTTTTGTGGGACAGACTCCCAAGAAGATGCTTCCCAGACCAATAAAATCTTAAACTCTCTGAGTCCAGTCTCAACAGGTAGATAACAATATCCTACATATTCTCACAAACTTAAATTCATATGTACATAAAACAACGTCATTCGGTAATCAGCTTTAGTGGCTGTTGGAATTTTATTAGGTGAACGATACCTTAAAAAACATAACTCTATATGTGAGTGAATATGTCGCTTATGGATGATAGCCAAAAACTTATTTTCAATTCATAAATAATTAATAGCTTGAGAAGGATGCATCGATAATATATCGGTTATCGGCGGGAAAGTTAATTACTACATAATGAGTTCAATTCCCTTTCGGTTCTGTTTAGTTCAATTCGTATAATTTAATTGGTAATATAATCCATTTCCTTATAAGGAAACATTCGGCATTCATTAACAGAGCAGCTAGCGCTAACATCGTTTGAAATTCATGCAGAATTTTGATTACAATCAAAAGAAATTTTTTTTTTAAACTAAAGAAAATAAGTTCAGTAACTTTTATTGCTCTTTCCAGTTGTTACTGAAAAAAGCAATAAAAAGTTAGTGAAATTATTTTCTTTAGTTTTTTAAGAAAACATTTTTTGTTTTGGTTTCAATAGAAATTTTGCATGAATTTCAAACGATGTTCGCGTGGCCTTCCTTCCTAACCCTTTCTTATAAGTAATGTTGAACGACAACGTCATGATTATGCCATCAACACTATTACTCTAGCTATAGGTTAAACAACAGAAGAGATTGATCTCACTTACTCAGAAGTGGAAGATAGTTCATCTTAAGGAAAACACTGAATCCAAATCCAGTCAATCTATCATGCCCAAGAGAAACCACTCGTGCTATAAGTGCAGTACATATGATGCCCTATACGCTGCTAAATAGTCTTAGGCTAGTAAGTGGTTGATAATCATTTGTATCATAATTTCAAATGTTATTTTTGCAGAGGCTGGGACGCGTCATCCAGGTAATTGGCGCAACATAGTTTTCATTATCACTGATTCTATTTTCTGCTGCAAATTAAAATATTTTTTAAATAAATATGTGCATCGCGGATATGATTATATTAATTTTTATTTAACATTTTAATGTTTTGAGTTAAATGTTAGGAATAATAATTTATACCTAAAATATTTTATCTTCATTGAATATTTAGAATTATTTTCGTCAATAAAATTATCAATGTTAAGATATCTTATTCAATACTTTCATTTTTCTTAAACATAATTACGTTTAAATAGGATTTCTTCTATAACATACCCAGAACTTTCACTAGTTGCGATGAACAGATGTTTCCTCAGAGTGGCCCCCGGCATTGAGCGCCTTCTGGGACATATACTCGGTCCTGACTTCAAATGGAACCCGTACATAAAATCCACCGCTAAAGATGTCGGAAAAAATGGTAGGTTCGCTGTACCGCTGCAGCAAGTACCTGACTCGTTGTGCTTTCCTCTACCTTTACAAAGAGTCAGATAAAGCCGAAATAAAGTACTGTCGCCATATATGTGCCGGAGCTCTCCAGTCTTCATTTTCCACTCTATAGAGTTCAAAAGCGTCTTCGTGTCGTGGTGGGTGATGAATTATTTTCCAGTCTACGTCATCAGTTCTCACAGAAAAAAACTTCTCAAGCCTCTCTCTGCTTTATTGCTATTCCCATGGAGAGTGCTTAGATTAACTACTCTCCTTAGTTCCACCAGTCCTAACTATTACAGATAAAACCTGTCATGATACGCACATTATAGCGAATCACCCACGTTCCAATCCTTTGGTGAGATGTAAGTTCCACTCAAGCAGATTCTTTCCAAGAGCTACTGTCTTATGGAACCGACGACCAAGAGGCTGTTGTTCATAATGACGATAATCCTTGAGTATAGAATCCAGAGGTTGCCAGTAAATATTTCGAAGACAGTAGGGAAGCGTAGTTCTGGTTAGCAGTGGATATCCCGATAAAGTAGCAGAGCGTAGTTCTTCCTTCTGTTCTTTGGCCTGACAGGTTGGCACTGGATATTCGGAGAGAGTAATCAAAATGGCCGCCTTTATACACTACGGATTGAATATTTCACGTCTTCTGATTGGTTAACCTTCTTTTGGGGAACTATAAAGTGAGTCTAGTCATTTGGGTTGGCTCACTAGTACATAATGATACACAAAAATTGTAACAAAGGCTACCTCCACGACTACTACAATCATAACCGTTATCTTCCACACATAACCACATTTTCTCTTTAACCCTCTACCCGGAGCGGCCCTCGGGTCTTGTAGAGAATGAATATCGTTGTCAAAACTACACCGAATAACGCCAATATAATATTTGTTTTGGAAAGTGTATGCTGTTATTGCAGATGTACAATAGACTAGAAAATTTTTTTACAGATATTTAATTGAACAGAGTAAAAAGATCAAACGTCAAAGATTACTGAGATAAATACCATACAATACTTACTGAAGAAAGTAAATCAGTTTAAATTGCAAACATTTGTACTAAACAGCAGTTTCTACCCCAAGTTATAGAAATGATGTTCATTCGACATAACAAATAAGGAAGTAGTGTATCTGTGACAGCAAAGGTATAGGACCCATTTAACTGCCTGATGATTGCTGGGATCAGAAATGTGACAAATTCTATCTCTAAGGTGACAGCCGCTGTATGTTTTACTCAGAAGCAGTGTGTTCTGGAAATGCATCAGGAGCATAATGAAGAGAGGTACATACAAGATTCAAGAAAGAGACAACCGACACTCATCGATGTAGAACATTGCATTAAATACTTTATTTCAGTGCTGGTACTGGTCAATATTAGGGCAGGTCGATTATTGAACACTGCTATTGCGCTCAATTTGAAAGTTGGGGTTTCACATGATTAATAAGAACACAAAATAGTTTTTCAAATTCTTTATCCTTTTGTGAAGAAAGGGGTTTAAAGATTACGTTTCGGTTCAAATCTTAGCGTTGGAATTTCATTCCGGTGATCACTGAAATCCTAATAGCACGGCCTTATAAAATTGATAATTTAATCTAGCTTTACAAATTGTATATCGACCAGACGCAGGCACAAGCAGATCATTGCTAAATCACTGTACCATCAAATAAGACCTCCACTTACCTCAAAAGAAAATTATACTGAACAATTTAGCTATATTACGACGTAATATATTATACAGTGCAGTAATCTTAGTTCGATTCTCAGTCATCAAGGCAAATTTAAAACATTTTGTGTTCTAATTTATGCCTAGCAGTTTTATGGTATTATATGAACTTTTATTTTTTTTAATTAATTATGATCTAACGAATAACCGTTTTCTAATTTTTTACACTGTTTTTAATTATCGAATACAGTGAAAGAATGCATAATTTGCTTATGGTATATTCATATTTATAATTTTGGTTTGAATATATTTTCCATCTAATGTATGCAATACAAAAGATATTAACTTTATGTGGATTTGTTCTTTAAATAGTAAAACTTTGAAGACGGTGAGCAAAACACTGCGGTAATTAGGTATTTCTATACATTTGTTCAGACGATATTTAAAACCAAATGGTCAAAAATTAATAAAAGCTATGACTGCGATTGTTTGTGTACGCACTTCTCACATTAAACCAAAGCATTTACATTGAGTACAATGTTGATTTTCAAAATTAAAAGTGAAAAAAAAAATCAATCTGTACCAGACAACATATCATTCAACCCACTTTACAGCATACACTTAACTCTATATGGTGTCACTGACTTTGACTAAATTGCAAATCTGACAAAGAAAACAGACGCAATGTCAAATAGACGAATAATACTTTCAAACATTATCTTTTAACGTCTAGGGAATCGTATAAGTCTATGAAACTATCCTATCAAGAGAGTTTTTTACAAGCTGATAATGTTTCTGTAATGGTGGCTTTTTATCTCTCTGGATAAGAGTGATACACATAGATTGCGGAACAGCCTATTTTCAAACTTTCCCAGTGGCAATGACTTCTTCTCGTGAGATAATTCAATAAGGACATTATGTGCAAGCGACAAACAACAGTTCAAGAACAGTCAGTTGATTTCCAGTTATGCAATTACCATCCGCGCTCACCAGATTTAAACGCGACTAATCCTTTTAGGATATATTGCCTAATTCACTAAATCTCCGACACCCAGAGGCAACATTCACAGCGAAGTTGTGGGTAGACTTCGTTTGAATTGGGATAGATATACACAGACAAAGAGTTCAGCGAATAACTCATGACGATCGTAGCCGATGTTATTCAAACAACTAGATGGACTACACTTTATTAACCAGATTGCACTCCTCAGTTTATATTTTTTTTAAACGACCTTGAATTAATATTATTAACTTAATAAGCATTATATTTAATCTGGTCCAGGATTTGGTATCATTTTTAACATTTCCTTAATTGTTTTGTTGAATCTTTGTGTGTCTGTGTTTACTGTCTGTTCATTGTGTAAAAATGAAAACAAATCCAGATTAATAAAATACCACCCCACGACACCCACACTATACAGCTTATCCAAAGGACACAAACCCGATATATCCATTGTCTCCCGTATTAACAGTGCACCCCCAAAATTAGCGACAGCGATTACAAAAGTCATCACTCTCTTCCCATGAACCATCAACACATATCAAACACTCTGGTGACTTAATCCAGAGAATACCGAACGTAAGTATGGAAAGCACGGTTATGGCGAGCCTAGACATCAAATCATTATACACCAATACACCCATCACAATATGCCTCAACATATTGAGAAACCACCTCAAAAAGTCTAAAGAAAAGCTTCCTCTGCACGTCTACAATATTACAAATATATGCAAACTAATAACTAGCACCTGCTTCTTCTCCTTCAACAATATTCTCTACAATTAAAAAAAAATCAGCTTACCTATGGGATCACCTATCAGTGGTGTTCTCGTTTGCCTTTTTCTAGAATTTCTAGAATCCGGTTCATTTAGATACTGTTGTGGGGCTTTCCTGTTTTACACCAGATGGACTCGTCTAAAATATACTTACACTGACAGAGTTGGAGATACGAAAAGATACGTTGAGACAAGGTTGAGATACGTATAGTCCAGACAGAGAGAGAGAGAAAGAGAGAGGGAGAGAGAGAGAAAAAGTGATAATTACGGCTTCACTTACAGAGACTTGTACATATACTTTCTACTAACCCGCATTCCTGGACTACTAATCTTCATTTTAAGTTTGTATTCTTACTTTCAATACACTTATTGTCCTATTTTAATTACTGGCTTTGTTTATTTATTTGTGCAGGATTCCATCCCCGGGATCCACAACAGATACATCATAGAAAACAGCTCTACTTACCTAAGATATATAGATGTCTTCCTCTTATCATATTGCCGAGATACAAAGCTATGAGACATAATAATGAAATTCAATAAAGATGAATCTACCGTTGAATTCACTCACGAATTTGAAATAAACCATTCTCTACCTTCCCTCGATATGTTATTAATACGCAACAATGAAGAATAACTGTAAACCCACAAACAAAAAGAAAATAATCAAATTCTCTTCCCACCAAAACCAAAAAATAAAATCTGGGCTAGTCATAGGATTCTACCTCAGAGCCCTTAGGAAATGTAGCCCGGAATACCTAAATGAAGAAGAAAGATATATTGAGAAAACATTCAAACTCCTCCACTACGCACATGATTTTATCTTTAACACAAAAGAACGAGCTTACAAAATCCACAAAGCAAAAAAAAAAAAAAAAAACAGACTTGGAATAAAATTACACAAAATCCATAATACTGTCACAAACACTTTTTCGTAATAACTCGCAAACAAATTAGACACCTTTATTACTAGGACTATTACTACCACATCCAAGAAAAACAAAGATATAATAAGAAAGAAAAATAAACCCAACAACGATTAAAATGCCGGGATTTATCAATTAAATTGTTTACAATATAATTTGCATGGGGGAGACATCATGTGACCAGAAAGCCTGCATCTACGAACACAAGAGAGATCTGGGTTTGGACAATCTATCTAACTCTCTCGATCTGCATCGAAATGATGCAGGAAATAACTTTCATTTAACTAATGTCTTCGTAATTAAAAAAAAAGAAAAAAAAAAGAACATAATTCTTTAAGGAGAAAATACATTGAAAACTTTAAAATGACCCTATTTCCAACTATAAAAACAGGCCTAAAACATTACATTACATCGCCATCTTTCTTTCAATCTATTCTTAAAGGATCTAACTTATATCTATCTAATACAAGAATACATTCTTAAAGAGGAGAGCCATAAATTAGAACCTTGTGACTCTCCTGTGCACGGGTTGACCACACAAAGGTGAAGGTAAAACACCCACAAGAAAGAAACACGTACACAATTAAAAATACACATTACCATGCGATGCCCACTTAGACATACAAGAGTTTTAACAAACCTCCATACTCATAGAATTAACCACGGTTTTACCGAACATGACACTTGTCAGAGCAATGAGAACTGACATAAACATAATTTAAAATACCAATGATTTCTTTAATTTTGTCTGTTTTCATCAATCTCTGACTTCATACTTGAACGCAATTTTCCAGCCTGAAGATTGAATTCATACATGAAACAGATTGTCTTCGCTTAATATTAACCTCAGTGCTCACTATTACATTTACATACGGTCTTATCTTTGATATTGATCACTTTATCCCATAAACATGTCACGCTTTTGATGGGCTGTGATACACCTAAACAGTCGGTCTCTGGTTGACAATATACATGCTCCTGAAAAAGTATTTAGGTTGAGCTCTCTGGGGAAGAATTTTTAGTTTGTAAATAGTGACTATTACTGCTACTAATGCAATACTCGTCGTGAAGATGAATCGAGTTGTCTCAAACAGTGGCGTGTTTATCTAAAAATAAATACCCTAAAATTCACCTTCATACCTGCCATGCGCCAACGGCTAAGGAGTAGATTCTCTGACTGATGCCAATTCAGCCGGGTTTCGATCCTAGCTAGAGGCAACCGGACGTCTAACCACACTGATGAGCTGTGATACAGCGAAACAGTCTGTCTGTGGATGACAAATATATATATATATATATATATATATATATATATATATATATATATATATATATATGTGTGTGTATAACTGAAGTATTGTACAAGAAGTGTAAAAAGAGGTATACAGAAAAACAATCCGTGCCCTCAAAACGTATTGTATTGATTATATAAACATATGAATAATGGAGTACCAATAATAAATATATTAATCTCTCAAATGTTCCAACTGTTTACCACTCTCATTTACACAATCTTTATTGTCAAAACATATATTATTATTATTATTTAAAAATTATAATTACTGTATTATAATAAAAGTTTTGAAAATAAAAATATTCAAAATTGTTTTAAGAAATTATGGAATTTTAGCATAAAGTCAATACTAGGACCATTATTATAATACCGGTAATAATAGCATAATACTTAATGTATATCTACTCTTGCATATATATATATGTGTATATATATATATATATGAGGAGAGAGAGAGAGAGAATCAAGGGGAGAGAGAGAGAGAATCAAGGGGAGAGAGAGAGAGAATCAAGGGGAGATAGAATGAGAAAGAGAAACGGAGAATAAAGTGAGAATGAGAAAGGGAGAAACAGAGTGAGAAAGAGAGAGAGAATGAGAAAGAGAGCGTTCTGACAACCTGATGATCTGGCGAGCGTGAAACGTAAATATCTGTTCGAAAGCTGTGAGACATGTTTTTCTCTGTTCTAAATCCCTAGGCACCGACCAGCGTTTGTTACTATTTAGGTAGCTCTCCGCCTCTTGTTCTTTTTTCTATTTTACTTATTTGATTTTCGTATTCTTTTGCAGGTTTTCTTTTGGGTGTTAGTAATTTTTATTATTTTTTATTATGTTTTTTTTTCAGGATTTTAATGGTATATATATATATATATATATATATATATATATATATATATATATATATATAGAGAGAGAGAGAGAGAGAGAGAGAGAGCGTATAAATATATATATATATATATATAAATATATATATATATATATATATATATATATAAATATATATATATATATATGGTCTAAATAAATATATATATATACTTAAACATATATATGTATATATAGAGAGCGTATATATATATATACATATATATATATGTTTAAGTATATATATACATATATATGTATATGCTTAAGTATATATATATTTGTTTAGACCGTATATATATATATATATATATATATATATATATATATATATATATATATATATATATATACATACGCTCTTTTGAATATTCAAATGACTTGTCTTGAGCATTTTTCACTTTGTTATAGGAGTTACCGACATTAAATAACCAACCATTTCTCATATCTTACATTCACAAAATGTTGCAAATAAATAAAACATTTTCTCATCAAAATAAGAATAACTTACGTTTGAAATAAAAATACGAAAGAAAAATAAAACAGCCACTCCCACTTCAAACCCCGGCTCGCACAACAGCTGCCGCCCTTATAAACCTTAGAAACATGCGTTAAACATTTCTTTCTTATAAAATATCGAGCCTCTTCGTTTTGCTTCTACTCAGGTGGGAATCAATAGCATATTCTCACAGTAACTGGGTTAAATTTCTGACTGTTAATGGCAGGTAAATAATAGAAACGTAGTATGTTTCGATCTCCGCAGTTAATGTCAATCGATGACGAATATTTTCATTATATATTGTTTTAAACACCTGTTTAAGTTTTACATAAACTGTTGCTGCCGACGGGCGCTAGTCATTGCAACAATCCTGGTACAAGATACAGAATCTTATTAAAATGTTGTTCTGTTATGAGATTTAGAGAGCTGTTTGAAATTATGAGATTACCAAAATCAATCTCGTTTCGTTACATTGGGTAAATCATACAAACTTTTGAATATATTCGTATTACTATTTACATTGTTCAGGCTGTTGTCCTCATCCTTATTGAGATAATTCGCAATGTTTCGGCAGCTGTAAACTGCGGCATTCTTCAGGTGAGATATATTGAAATTTCGATTCGAATCCTTTAGTCCACTGGGGTATATAGTTACAGTTCTACGTGCCATACATTGAGCTAAAGAATTGTATGTTCAATACCTGGCCACAGCAGAATCGAACAACAAATTGGAGAGTTGAGTTATTAAAGGGAAATAATTGAAACTGAGATATCAAGAAAAGTTATGAGACGGGGAACTAGAACAATCTACCTCCGTGGACTATATAACGGGTTCGCTTCAAATTTCCTATGTACTTCACCTGAAGAATGCCGGAACGTACAACGGCCGAAACGTCGTCCATATGACAATATAGATGAGGTCAACACCCCAAACAATGTAAATAGTTACAATATCCCCGAAATATAGACAGCTATTCATATCATCTGACCTTTGAAAATGCGGAGACATTGCTTCAGCAAATGTGCACCCAGTGGGAATCGAACTCACTTCACTGGATTAATTCGATTATGATTACTTTACAAAAAGCTGCAATTGTGAATCTATGGTTGCAGTAGTTATATTTCCCTGCATGTGATTAGTCGAAAGGGTGTATCTTTTCTTCTCACATTTAAAAAAGCATTAAATTTATAAACAAATAAAAAACAAAAAACTATTCTATTAAATTATAAAGTTTATATTATCATCATTTCCGAATCCATTTATCGACAGGCGAGTAATCGCACTACAGTTCAAAACATAAAGAGGTCGTACAAATTTAGGAATCAGCTAATCACACTGGTTCTTATTTTGGGCTTAGTACTCTAATCTGGATGATTATGACAACCCTATTGAGTAATGAGTTTTGTTCACACTGGGTGCTCCATATTGTATAAGTAAGGTAAGTTTAATAAAACCGCGCCTCGGTGTGGGTTTATTGAACTAATCTGACTTATCATTCATATTAACTGTTGAATTCGATCTTCATGGTTTTCGCTAACCTCATGACCTTGTGCCTAATTAAACTAAGCATAGTAAATGACAACAGCAAATTAATGCTTGGGTACACATGTGAGAACAAAGTTGTCATTAGCTATCTCTCATCTAGCTCTTTTTTTACTCACAAACACACGTAAATAAAGACATAACTTTCTTTCCCTACACTGTAAGCTTTTCGTCCCAGTAGTATATATATATATATATATATATATATATATATATATATATATATATATATATATATATATTCCCATAAATCAAGGGAAATAAAATTGTAATAATAATAATAATAATAATAATAATAATAATAACAACAACAACAACAACAACAACAACAATAACTTCTATCTATAAAAGGCAGGATGTGTGTGTGCGGTGTGTACATACATACATACATACATACATACATATATATATATATATATATATATATATATATATATATATATATATGCAGAAATATAGTCTTAAGGTGTGCCATATTTATGGGGTAAAGTGCTCAATATCAGAGATAGAGCGTGTGTAAATATAAAAGTGGACATGGAAGTCAGCACTTAGAGGCGACAGTCTGTTTCATGCTAGTGCAATCGTCAGGCGATTGCACTAGCATGAAACAGACTGTCGCCTCTAAGTGCTGACTTCCATGTCCACTTTTATATATATATATATATATATATATATATATATATATATATATATATATATATATATATATATATATATATATATGTATTCCTCACCGTTATCACAACTCGTAGTTTCATGCACAAAGTAATCTTCAGTTAGAGACTTATAATTACATAATATAAAATTCATAAAAATATCTGGTTAACGCAATGTTAGTGCAGTCCATATATTATATGAAGATTTACTAAAAAATATTTGTATTTAAAAATTTTAAATAGGCGAGAATTATATTTTATATTTAAAATAAACGGGCATTAATTTTAATTTTCACATGTTTACTATTTCATATTCATAGATACGTGTATATATATATATATATAAAAATATATATATATGTGTGTGTGTTTGTATGCGTGTGTATGTGTGTGGGTATGTGTGTGCGTGTGTGTGTGTGTGTGTGCGCACGCGCGTGTGTTTATTTAAGTTGACACTGCTTTATGACTGAAAGCAATCTTCAGTCTATGTGAGCTGTTTTGGGTTTATTCGAGAATTTATTTTAGAGACTGTTGCGTAGGAATAATTTTTGATCTAAATGCAAATATTTGTAGCTTTTTAATAGTGTTCTTTTTTTTTACATTTTGGCTTGTTATTCATTATGTATTACTTAATAATTTTTGGTTGATAATTTTTTTATTATTTTTTATTATTATTTTTACTTTTATTTAGAATTTATTTGTTCATTGGTAATTTGTTAAGTAGGTTATTAATATTTTATTTTTATTTTTTGTCTGTTTACGTATCTTTTCTTCAAGGGTTATTATATTTAGTTTAAAGTTCTTAGACATTGTTATAATGTCTGTTGTTCCATATAGTGCATTATATATATATATATACATATGAACATATAAATGAACATACAACGGTCATAGTCTCTTTCATTACTTTCAAAAATTTTGAAGCCATGATGATACATTTTCAGCATCAACAGACTATCATCGCTGGATGTTGATCTCAGTGTGCACTTTTATATTTACATACGCTCTATGTTTAATATTGAGCAATTTACCCCGTAAATGTCGCATACATAAAACTATATTTTTATCATACATATATATATATATATATAATATTTTCCTCATATATATATATATATATATATATATATATATATATATATATTTGTCTATTTTTATTATTATGAGAAGCGAAGAAAGTTATATGAAAAACATTTCGTTTATTTTACTATTGCTATTTATAACTTTCGTTCTATATAAATTACGATATCTAAAGTAGATATTTGCTTATTTAAAGACGAAATAAATATCATTTATCCAACGAAACTTGAACAATATCCATTACAAGGATAGCATGCCTTATAGGGAAAAAAGCGTTGATGTTGTTTCTTTTAGCTCTCAGCAACAGCCGGGACATTCACACGAATAGCAATGACGGAAGACTTGATTTACTTGTAGCAATGCATGGCGGATTCGTCGCGAACAATATTCAGCAGACTGGTCGTACAGAATCCGAGGACCGGATGTCACATGACGGTTACATTAAGCAAGTAAAATGGCGTTTGAAATTAGTTCAGCCAGGAAAGATGTTGGTTAGATACGGATTTGTTCACAAAATGACCAGTGACCTGCATCAATCTTAGCTGAGAGTACTGTTGGATACTGATTCCATGAGATGTTTATTCAAGTTAACATGATAGGAAGAGTTATAGGTTCGACATATGCACACCAGCCATTGGAAAGATGGCAGTATTTGTTTCTGTGTCTCTCAAATGGGATTTCTTTTGTTCAGCCATGCCAACCACTACAAGCATGAAATGCATCAATAGAAATAGAAGATCTTTAAAAGCAGCAATTAAGAATGACACACACGCAAATGAAGAGAGTAAATTCGACTGCAATTTTCTATTCAATGACATTCTAAAAGCACATTTAACCATTTTTATTTCTAGAGATTGGTCCGCCTATCGTACAGTTCACAACTTAAATTAAGGTTTATCCTTTGTTTCCTCTTTAGAATTGGGTTTCTGGTTCCTTCTAAAGTCTTTTTTATTTACTTTAATTCCCAGTAGTCCCTCGTATTTTAGTGGCATTATTGCGTTGCTTGTGGCTAGGATTGTTTGTTTGGGGGGGGGAGGGAGGGGGGTAGCGGCATATTAACTCGTATGTGTAATGTAAAGCCGAAATCTAAATCTAAAAATTAATTATAATTAATTCAAGAGACTGACATTATATTTCATGATTAAATTATAAGTATTTTTACCAAATAATCTTATAAAGGAGGAGTGAAAATTGTTTTCTTTTTACATGAAATGAGATTAATAGAACTATTTACATTATTCGGACTATTGCATTCATCTTTGTTGCCATATTTATCAAAACCTTTCGGTCGTTGTACACCCCGGCCTTCTTCAGGTGATTTGAATGTCGGACTGAACCCTTTATTTCGCTCGCTGGGGTAGACTGTTCTAGTTCCGTTGTCTAATAGATGTCAGTTATCAGTTATCTCTTGTTAAGTCACCTCTCCAAGTTCTCCACTGCCTTAACCAGGTATTGAACTCACAACACTTTGGGTACCGTCACTGGATCTAACCAAAGAGTTATGAGTTCAATACCTGGTTAAGGCAGTGGAAAACTTGGAGAGGTGACATCTCTTAGACATAGAACTAGAACGGTCTACTCCAGCGAGCAAAATAAAGGGTTCTATTCGACATTCCAACCACCTAAAGAAGGCCGGAGCGTACAACGGCTGCAACGTTGTGATAAATATGGCAACAAAGATGAGGACAATAACCCGAATAATGTAAATAGTGTACATAATACCTTATCTCAGAAATATAGCCAGATAATGAGATTAATCATTGAAAATTGTTGTTTTTTCTTTTACAATGTATGCCATGTCTTCAATTTTACAAAATGTATTGATTTTCATTTTGCTATAAAAATGTATTGTTGGTAAGTTTGCTATAAAATGTGTTGTTCATAATTTCATTTGATAAAAATACATTACTGGTAGTCACATTACAAAAAAATTATTGTTGGCAATCTTTTATAAAAATGTATTGCTCTATCATAAAAATATATTTCCACATTTTCATAATGTTTTGATTTTTGTTCGGGATCTCATTATTTGCCAATAGCTGGAACCTTAACAGGTGCTGACACCCCGAGTCAGGGTAGGCATGGGAAATAGAGCAATTAATATGTGGTTCCACGCTCCCAAATACTCGAATCGCCCGATCAGGGGGCTTTGCTGCCGGATGTAGTTTATCGTCATACCCAGGAATATTGTTTGACAATGAAAAGAATTGTATCGATTAATAAAATACAGACTGTCTAAAACCTTCTAATGTATATTTCAAATTAAATAAATTATGTTAAGTTAGCTTATTAAATATTCCTAATATCTGGTGCATGACATTCCATAAAGAATAATTTTACCAATTGGGTGGTTAATTTTCTTGAATGTTAATTGGCTAAAAAGAATTAATCCGGATAGATTAGACGTATTTTTAAAAGATTTACGTGACCAAAAACGTGACTATAATAAAAATGATATATAATTATTTCATCGAAGAAAAACAGAACAAAACAAAGAGTTAAAAAGTTTGACAATTTTCGATAAACTCGACATAAACCAAACGTAATAAGATATTTTAGTATCTTCAGAACATCGGTAAACACGGATCCCCACAAATGTCGTATTTTCTGAAGTGCTGTGAAATGTTGTGGAGTGGTTTCCTGTTCCTTCTCTACATATTTGAATTCGCTTAGACTGTCTGCCACCTAAAGCGAGAGATCGCAGTCTAACCTGCTGGATAGTGCTAACATAACAGATAGAATCATACCTACGGGTATTAATGCAAATTAGACCCCAACAGGCAAGGCGGGAATTTGAACTTGGCTTGCTGATTCCGTTTTCCGCGTCGCTAACGTTTACAATACATATGGAACTATGCATGTAATAACAATCATTACAAATAAGCTCATCATTGTTTTTGCATTTTTATTATTGTTATAATAATACAGCATCGAAAATAGAAAAGAATTGTCATTAGCGAATAACAAATGAAATTACTATACTGACAGAATAGAATTATTATATGTATAAAGACTTAATAATTGATTTACTGAATTCAATGTAGCAAAGCGAACTGATAAAAATTTACACAAGAAGACGATAACGAAAAACATTTTACTATAAAAATGCATTGGAAATCAAAAAGGTAAAAAATCTGTTTTTATTTGTGAAAAACTGTAATAAGCTCTACTGACAGAAACACCTGCATACTCTCATAAAAGAAGAAAATAATTATTTATGAGATAGCGTGTTTAAAATTTGAATAAATAAAACAGGATTGTTATACACATAGCAAGCTATTTAATCCATAAAAAATTGGATTTTATATCGTTGCTTTCACGGACGTGCAAACAAACACCCTTGGCATAGTTATGAATCACTTTTCTGCCTGCCATGATCATGGCTAATGCTGAACTCCAGATCAACAGTTTGCGTATTCTTAGGTGTACTGATTTGAAATGAAGTGACTATATTTAATTAATTGAGGTCTTCTGCTAGGAAAGTTGATTCCCTGTGTCGTGCTAAATAATTCTTCTCGTCAGAATCCATCTTGCACATTTATAAATCTACCATCCGTCCGTGCATTGAATATTGCTGGCATATCAGGTCTGGCGCCCCCTACTGCTTATCTTGAGACTGAGGAAATTCAAAAGAGAATGGTTTGTAATATAACAGATCCTGACCTGGCCTCTCGACTTCAGTCACTTACTCACCGATGTGGTTTTGCAGATTTCCATGGTATTTTCTCTAATACTTACTCATCTTTGACACGTCGACCACGTGAATTTAAGCTTGTTACTAGACTGACATTTAGGTCTCATAGTTTTACTGAAGAAATAGCTAAATGAAACCGTAAATTCTATTCTAATTCTTTCTTTTCTCGCACTTCTCTCATCTGGAAGTGTATTCCGCTTTCTTACTTCCCTGCCATATACAATCCTCAAAATTTATATGCAACGTCCATCGCCATCTTCTGTCTTCATAAATGCAGTTTTGTTAATATCCTTTTAATCACACCTGCTCACTAAATTGTTCTCAAAATCTTTCAGTTCCTGCGTCTTAGTGGCATTGTCGCTTTGTATGGGGTGAAACGATTAAAAACAACTCATGTCAACCAACGTATAACTGTAGCTGTAATTGGCTCGTATCATACCGGCGGCGTGCCTTCAAGACCGAGATTTACCTTAACACCCGCTCCACTGAGACAGGTTGTGAGACAAGGTCGGTTTTTAACGTGAGAACCCGAGTGGAAACACTCGGGCCGCTGATCTAAGCTGGTCTTAGCCGGTCATAGCTTGTCAAGCTGGTCAGAGCTTGTCTAAGCCAGTCATAGCCGGTCATACCACCGCTACGTAACAAATGTCACGAAACGGTGGGAGAAAGCCTCCGACACGGATCAGATACCACAACCGCAGCATCTACTCCTACGGGCAAAAGCACTCCGCCTCTGTCAATTCTCCCGGAAAAATCCGGAAGGAAAGCCCCTGCGTCACTTGAAGTTCGTCTCCGGTGTTAACAAAGGCTAGCTTTTATCACGTCTAGCGAGGTCGTTACGCAGACTTCGGGCACCTGATTCATCACCCAGTAGATCGAGTCTACCGTGCAAAGCGGAGGCAATCTTATGTCGCTTATGCCGGTGGTGGGATCAGGCTATGGCCCAAACAATAGCTTAAATAGTTATACTGGGAAAATATTTTTTTCTCAAAACATTGTTATTTCAATATGTATTCGCAAAATATGAACCATTCGTAAAAGCTAAATACATATTTAGGCTTTAAACAACGAACACATTGTTAATAATCCATAACTTTACCAATTTCTGTGCATTGAAAATCCATACCATAACTGATTTGCTGCTCCAGTTATATGCTTCAATTTTCTCGACAAAATTCAAAGAATGGTCTGTAATGTCACCGTTCCTCACATGTCATCATGACTTCCGTCATTCTTCCACCGCCATGATGGGGCTTCAGTCTGTCATTTCTATAACAGATTCTAATATATCTCTTCCGATTCTCTGCTTCTCTGTCATTTAAGATCTTCAAAACTAGAAATGCAACATCAATCGCCATCTTCTATCTTCCTGAAACCTGACTATTTTTATCGACATATCTCTACACTTCTCATTCTTTCACTCTCTGTAAATCCTTGTGTCTTAGTGGTATTATCGCCATCCTTGGAACGAAATGGTACAAAATATTTGTCGCAAAAAAAAACAAATCAATCAACCGTTTGCAGTAAATAGCGCAGCTACCATGGCAAAAACATTCAAACAATGTTTGTTTTTTTGTTTTTGTGTATCGACACATCTCCACGACTGACCCAGGCTGCTGAGAATCGATGTTTATTTTTTGTTTTGATTTTATCAGGTTACCATTTTGAGATAGTTTGAGAAGCAAGGTGGAATGATTTTGTGGAATTATTAGCATACAACCCTATTTGGAATTCAAAGTTGTCATTTTCTTAGATTTTTCTATGTTTAGAATGACCAGTCTGTTCTGTTATTTACCTCATAGCTGTAAGGATTCAAGATGGATTTATAACTACATCAAGAGTATTTGTGCTAATGGGAACGTAACAAACAAATGTGGGAAGTTGATCTTAGTCAACCAATTTGACTTTCCGAGCCGCTAACCGTTACACTACCTGCTCAACGAATATAGTAACCCTTTTGTGTCTTTAAAACTTATTTATTTCCTGCTTATGGAGAAATCATTACCTTCTTAGTACTCTGTTGAAAATTCCTAAAACGAATTTCATTTTAAAACTTTTAACGTTTTTTTTTTAGCAGTCCTCTTCATTAAATGATAAACGCGAAGTTTTAGCGTAGCATTACCTCGATAAAGATAAGAATAAGCGAAATGTTGATTATGTATCGCCGGCTCAGTTCATATTACTTCCATTATTCTTTGAATTTATCACTTGTCATCTGATTCTATTATGCCAATATGGCCACAATAATCCAAGTGAATAGAAGTTTCGATGCAGTTGCTTATTAAATGCTAGCAGTGATTTTAGGTGACACATATTTAGTTACTTCGGGAACAAAAGAAAATAGAAAAAAGTTCGGGGAAAAATGTTCTCTTTTGATCGATCGGAACAGAAATAATCAATGATACATTTGGGAATTGGATTACAGAATTATTAGATTCTTCGTGCATTATGAAACGGTCTATGATTCTAGCGTTTAGATTGAAGATGACAATAAACTCTCAGGAAAACAGATGTCACGTGTTGTGAACGATTAAAATGCATTCGTTTCCTTTGATGTTTAGAATAAAGAAGTGTTATGTTATTGATTTAAGTTTCCTTTAGAGTGACACAAATCTGAATATAGAAAGAAAGCGACAAGAGAGTTTAGATCCAATCGTCTAAGTGTGGGTGTTGTGACGGGTTATGGAAGTAAACTGGTGTTCGAAACTAACAAAACTATAATCAATTGATCATTGTTCCATGAAATAATTTTTCACTGGGTTAATAGGATTTGGTCACCTCGTACATGAAAGAATGTTAAAATATTACAAAAGTTCAAAGGAATTTAAGATTTTGTTTTCTTTGTTTTAAAGTAGTAATAAGTATGTCCTTTAAAAGTACGTGGAGAACAGAACTTGGATAATTCAAGTAAATGCAAACAAAAAATCTTACGTTAGGATTTCTAAGAGAATATAATTAAGATTAATTCAGTAGGACAGGTGGATGTAAAGGGATAATATGCTTACCTGTATATCTCTGCGGTTAGAAGTTCTTATACCTACACGATATACTCATTTGTGCACACACACACAGATATATATATATATATATATATATATATATATATATATATATATATATATATATATATATATATATATTCCAAAAGTTTGAGGTCACTCGTGGTAAATTTTTAAATTGGTCCAAAAACAGAATAGAACTGTCTACCCAAGCGAGCGAAATAAAGGGTTCGTCGTTCCAACCACCTGAAGAAGGCCTGAGCGTACAACGGCCGGAACGTTGTGATAAATATGGCACCAGAGATGAAGATGATAATCCGAACAATGTACATAGTGTACACAATACATCATCTCAGATATATAAACAGATATTGGTTCAAAAATTAGTCATTGTGTACTTTAAATAAGACAAAATAATTGTGCATAGTTACAAAATGTTAGACATGATTTCTTATTAACAATCTTATTATGATAAAAATAATAAAAAAAACAACATTGGCTCCTCAAAATATCCTCCTTTGGCTTTGATTACAGAAGCACAAATTTTTGGTATTCGTTGTAAAGGTTTCTCGAAGTATAGCTTTAATAATTGATTTCATTCTTTATTCAAATACTCTAAAAGCTCTTTTTATTTTCATTATCAAGTACATCTCATTCTAATTCTGGGCGTAGCTTCAAACTTTTGAACTCTATTGTACGCACACGCACACACAAACACACACACAGATATATATATATATATATATATATATATATATATATAGAGAGAGAGAGAGAGAGAGAGAGAGAGAGAGAGAGATTGCTGTTCGATAAAAGTGACTCACCTGAATTTTTTTACTAAATGTTCTCTTCTTCGATGAAACGAAAGTTGACCTAAATTCAAAGGATAAGCGATCTAAAATTCGAAGGAGAAGCTTTGAAAGCTCTTTGAATTTAGCAGTAAGTACTGTCAAACATCCGTTCAGTATAATGTTCTGAGGATGCTTTTCTTTTCATGGAACTGGTTTCTTAAAACCTATTGGAAAGACCCTCAGGAGCGAGCACTACAAGAGAATTTTAGAGTCTTGTCTGCTCCCTTCTGCTGAAAGGGTGCAAATCGACCCCACCAAGCCTATTTTCATGCAGGATAATGCACCTTGTCACAAATCAAAATTGATGTAGGAAAACTTTGATGAGAAGCAGGTGAGTGTTATGACATGGCCGCCCCAATCTCCTGACCTCAACCCCATAGAAAACTTATGGAGCATTATAAAGTACAGGCTCTCGAGAAAGCAGTTGAGCAACAAAGAGGATTCAATTGTGAATTTCATATCCGAATGGAATTCAATGCTTGGAGATGAAATTTGCCAGAACCTAATCAAGTCAATGACAAAAAGGGTTGAATAGGTTATTCAAAATAAAGGAGGACCCATAGATTATTAAATATTTCGAACTATATTACCTATTATAAATAAATTATACCTCTATTATTCTTTATTTAAAGCTGTTCGGTTATGTTTCTATTGATTACTAGTTGCAGGTGAGTCACTTTTTTTTTGCACGGAGTTTTTCCCTAAATCTCATTTATATCCAAAATTATAATTATCAATAGAATATCTTAGGGTGAGTAAACTTTTTTTACTAGGTGGTCGGGAAGGGGTATTTATAGTCGTAAGATTAAAAATTAGTTTGACCCCAAAAACAATAGGCGAAAAAAATTTTAAGTAAAAAAAAACTAGGTGAGTCACTTTTATCGAACAGCACTGTATATATGTATGGAGAGAGAGAGAGAGAGAGAGAGAGAGAGAGAGAGAGAGAATTAATACCAATAAAAGGTTTGTCACTGAGCTGATTAATATTGCCTTCAACATCCCGACTCGTGAGTTTAGTAGACAGACCCTCCGGGAACCACCCCGTGCACTGGTCAGTGATTATCAGCAATTGATTTATGTATATATATATATATATATATATATATATATATATATATATATATATATATATGACAAACTTAAAAAATTTTTCGTGTGACGCATTTAGCCCCTTAGGACCTCATCGGATGTATTTATTTACGTTTATCCCAGTTCGATGTAGTCATAAGGGACGAAACGAACGCGTCACACAAACTTTTTCCACTTTGTCATGAATATTTCCTTCAAAACTCAAAACTTTTCTTGATATATAAAAATGTATATAACATTATCCAAATATATATATATATATATGCTGTTTACTGTAATGTTACGACTCGCAAGAAACGTTGCAAAGTCACGCTGTCTTTAATATAGGAATTGCAGATAGATATAACATCTATAATATCAGCTTTCAAAAAAAGGTCTGTTCCGTTTTAAGATGGACAAGGACCAGTGCTTCTTTTGTCTCAATTCAAATAAAATATTCCACCTGAATATCTATAACATAACACCGCCAACTGCATACATTGAAGATTCGTCAGGCGTAAGATATCTGAGGTTTCGATATAAATAAACACTAAATATAAGTTTCAAAATATTCAAAATTATTTTCCTTTTCAAATATGTTTCAATTTTCTGAAAAGATAATAGACAAAGATGGAGCAAGGTCAAAAAAAGAAGGAATGACGTTAAATTTATATATATATATATATATATATATATATATATATATATATATAGCGGCATAATAAATATTTTTAATATCTCCATCAACACATGATTTTACACGTATAAGAATAGCAAGACATTACGATTAGCCAATGATAGACGTAATGTCTTCAAAATTAGGCCCAATGCTTCCATTTAAAGACAATCCCTTGCCACATTAACTGGTTCGTTTCCGTTTCACATATCATGATAGACAGAAACATTTAATATCACACTAAACAAAGTTTAATTGGTGTAACCCTGATTTGAGGTTGTATTCTTCTTTTTCAAGGGTGCTAATCCTTGTCGGTTTTTGTTCATATGATTACAAAGAACCCAATTCTTCATATTGCAATGATGCTCACCAGCGAATTCTTTTAGCAGGTCTACTCTCCAACATCTAGTAGAATAACTGATGAATCTAAAAAGCTGTCAGAGGTTGCGGGTCTATTGACCAAGTTTATGCACTTTACAAAATTCATGAAGGTATTTTATGTTTCAAGTGTGCTTTGGATTAAACGGTTTTGCTCATAATTCTGCGGATTGCTACAGAGTTTTCTCAGCTACTGTTTGTAGAAGGTCAATACTGACAGAAATTGGTCGCCCAGATCAAATGGAATCTTCCAAGAAAATATTGCCCGATCGAAACTGACCGAAGAATCGTTGTTATATCCGGACAGGTATAGCTTAATTTTCATTCATAGAAACTGCATTTATCCGTGGGTAAAACACTTAGTTTGAATCCATACTTTATACATTGTCTGATATGGATATATCAAATGTGCTTTCGGATTTCCGTGTCGCACTTTCCATTTTCTATTAAAAAAACTTTCTACATATTTAAATGTTGTACTTGTTTGATTTTGGTATCACTATTTTTGAGTTGTAAAAATTCATTCTTATTTAAAAAATAAAATAAACATTAATTTATATTCAAAATGAATAGAAAAAGATTCATCTGGATCAGTGTATTTAAGCAGATATTTATTCTTATGCCTACATGTAATCATCAATTAATTTCTTTTGTTTAATAAACTTGGCATGTTTATATTTTTTAAGTTAAGCAGTTTTTCAACAAGAAATAAATTACTTATATTTCCTTTTCAGTTATAAGATTTGGCTCTTGCTATGATTTTTTCAGAACATTTATTTTTACGCAATTTTCTCGATACTACTCAATCCTGGCAATCTCATTAACAATACAGCTACGCCGAGTAGTTCATTGATTGCATGTGTCGGCCTAAATCCAGGTTTAAGAAGATAAATCTGAAAGCTATTGTTGTTGAAGTGTTTTTATTGAGCTCCCTACCGTGCACTGCTCTATGCTAAATTAAGTATTTTTTTTACTGTGGCGTTGTTGAATATTTATAGTAAGGTTACATTTCCTACAAAATACTAAAATAAAAATAAGAGTTTATTATCCTTATCCTGCTGACGTCTTTTTAATATGACGATTTCATTTCTTCATATATCTATAATATAATTATAAATTCTCAATTTTGTATAGAGAAAGTTTCAGTTAAATATGGACTATTGAATATTGCGGTCATATATGTTCTAGTGTTTGTGCTATGTACTAAAGAGTTTATTGATAAAGCCAAAAATTCATCTGCAGTGTTATCGGTTCTGACCTGACATCTAGGTTTCACCCACTTTCCCACCGAATTAACGTACCTTCCCAGTGCTTTTTCTGTGAATATTTGCATTTTAATTGTTCTAATAAACATTCCTCTCTGGTACCTCGACTTTATAAATTTAAGCGCAGTTTAGCAATTTGTTCTCATCATTTTCCAATTGCAATTAGATTGATGTACCCCTTTATTTTATCGGACATCTCACTTCCGGTTTTTTGCTTTCCAGTCAAATTAGATCATCAAAAATTGAAATGCAATGCCATTCGTTATAATCTGTCTTCTTAATACTCATTCTTTCATTGTTCTCTCTCCTTTATAATGTTTCTTATTTTTCGCATAATCCTTCAAAAAAGTAGCCCATTGCATCTTAGTGGCTTTTTTGCCTTGCGCAGAGTGAAATGATTTAGAAAATATTTAGGAAAATGTTTCCTTTTCAAATATGTTTCAACTTTCTGAAAAGATAATAGACAAAGATGGAGCAAGGTCAAAAAAAGAAGGAATGGCGTTAAATTTATCAAGGAAATCCGAACTTTAACCAAATTATTTAAATAGAAAACATTAGTTAAAATTGACTTCTCGGCGATATGCGAATAACGCGATTATGATTATGAAAGAAGCATATGATAACCATGCCCTCTTAGCAAAGCGTGATTTTTACCCACCTTGAAAATATTAATTTTTAAACAATTATTATCCTGCCAGACACGATATATGAATGGAGAATTTAGAAATTCTGTTTAATTTAAAACTGATTGCATTATCACGTATAATTCAGTTTATAATGTTTAATTACGATTGTTTCCTTCATAGACAGTCTTTTAATAAACTTTAGTGCTTTTCAAAACTTCGTTATTCATGCTAAGTACAGAAACACAGGTAAACAAGACCCGGAGCTATTTCTAACTCCCTTGAAGCTCCCAGCAGTCATGCAACCCACCTGCTTCTATAACTATTGTTATAACTTTTGAGTGATATTTATGTTTCCTAATTACAATAAGATTTCGCCCTGTAGCAGTCTGAAAGAGAATAACGAGGTGATAGAGTTTTTTATGATTATGTCACAGACAATCGTTACACGGTTGATAGCTTAAAGCAAAATGATCGAAAATTCTCTGCCTTGGAGCACAATACGCAGGCACATGGATAGCGAATGGGTGGAGGACGGTGTTGTACAAGATCATGAGACGAAAGTGTTGCTGTTTTTATAGAAATGAATTGGATCTTATGAATTAATTTGTTCCGTAGAGAATAACATATGCCAGTAAGTTGAAGAGACGACCAACTCTGGGTTATTTATTAAGAAAATAGACACCCGCGTTCAAACTTCACCACACCCTCACTACAGTATAAATTGAGTTAGTAACATTGATATCTATCTATCAATCTATCTATGAATTGTATACATTCACAATCATAAACCGCGCGCGCGCACATAAAAAAACATGAAAACAAACGCGCGTGTGCACACGCACACACACTTACACACACACGCACATACACACACACACACGCATACATATATATGTGTATATATACACCCACACACATATACAGGGTTTATCATAAATACTTTACAATGCTTTGGGGCGGGTTTCTCACACTAAAACAAGGACAAAAGTTCATATAAACATATGTCCGCAAATTATTCGTTTTTGATTTATTAAGTAAGTTTACTGTATATGTTTACTGTATTCCCATTTCGACCAAGTTACATTTGGCATTCGTGTAAATTTGTGGCTAGTCTGTTTTCAAAGTTTACTGTGTGTATAAGTGAGTTAACTGAGAAGTGTTTCGTTTAAAAATTGCAGGATATTCATATTGTGAGCAGGCAGATATGAATTTTACATACGGCCGCGCAAATGGTGATGGACGCGAGTCTGTATCAGACTGCGTTTCCAGATAGAAGACAGCCGAGTTATCCAACCTTTGCTGCCGTTTATCGTCGCGTTGCTAAGGCAGGATCCGTGGCACTACAAACTATGGATCGAGGAAGACCGAGATCCGGTCGTAAACCTGACCACAAAGAACACATTTTGCAGGCTTACAGAAACGATCCAGGATTCAGCACACGTTAATTGGACCTAGCATGTCAGAATAACGCATGGTGGGGGGTAAGAGCAGCTCCTGTATCGGTATCATTTGTAACATCTGCAGCCTCTCACCACTCACCACGGGACAATTTTTGACTATGGTTTATTGCACAAACTGCCAATGCATAGTTTGGCTCTTTAGATTTGTTTATAGATGAGCTAAAATTTGGAAGAGAAAGAATAACAAATTTGCACAACCAACATTTATGGACTGACACCAGCATCAGTTTACGATTAATGTGGGGGCTAGAATTGCAAGTGACCGTCTAGTAGGTCTATATGTTCTCCCCGCATGTCTTACGTTTGCTGTCTACGGGGACTTTATTTCGAGCACACTTCCAGACATGCTAGAAGATGTACCCAGCCTAATACGAAGTGGCATGCGGTTCATGCATGGTGGGGATCCAGCAAATGTTAGTCGCATTGTTCTTAATGCACTGGCTGATATCTACCAAGAAATATGGATAGGTAGGGGACCAGCGTTTCAGCGACCTTAATGCTTTGGGTGTTTTTATCTGTGTGGCCAACTAAAACTATTGGTTTATGAAGTCGATACCACGTAGGGATGTTTGAAAAGGTCCGTCACTCAATGACTCGACGGGTGCATACGTGTGTAGAATGAAATAGGACATTTTGAACATTTGTTATGAGTTTCTGTGTTGAGGTACGGCGATGACCTTTTGGTACAGCGATGTTTATGTGAATATTACACCTTGTTTTGATATCAAGAATCCGCCACCAATGTCTTTACATTTAATAGCGACTTTCGTAAACTGTAAACTTAATGACTAAAACCGAAGGATGTACGGATATATGTTTATATGGAATTTTCTCCTTGTTTTAGTGTAAGTAACTCGCCCTCAATTTTTGTAAAAAATAATTTTCATACATCCTGTATATATATATATATATATATATATATATATATATATATATATGTTATAGAAAAATAATACACATACCACTAATGTAATATATAATTAAGAACTGATATCGATTGTCATATATATAGGGGTTGGATAAAATAATTGAAACAGGTGCAAATTCCCCTCCTATATTTCAAAGACCTATTATATAATTCGTAATTGCAGGTTGTATCTATTTTAAATACATTTATCTATCTAATTTACTGTATTTGTCTTATTTATTTTTAGAATTTAGTAAAATTTAAGCTAAATGCGGGACCTGTCCAAGTTCGAAAAAGGACAAATTGTTGGAGCTCGCATGGCAGGAGCCTCGATCACTAAGGTTGCTGAACTGTTTGGTTTTTCAAGAGCTACTATATCAAGGACCATGACGCAATTCGAGAAACAGGGCAAAACCTCAAGCAACCGTAGCAATTCGGGCCGGACTTGCAAACGTACTGACAGGGACTGACGTGCATTGAAACGCAATGTGGCGAAAAATCATAGGACTACTGCGGCCAAAGTGATTGCTGAGTTGAATAATCACCTGAATCGTCCAGTTTCTACTAAAACTGTTCGTCGTGAGCTCCATAAGGCTGCATATCATGGAAGAACCGCCGTAAGGAAACCTCTTCTCTACACTCGCAACATTCAGAAGAGGTTGAAGTGGTGCAGAGATCACAATGCCTGGTCTGCAGACCATTGGAAGCGAGTCATATTCTCAGACGAATCCAGTTTTTCTCTTTTCCCAAATTCAGGGCGAGTTTATGTGTGGAGGCAGCCCAAAGAAGTTTACAACCCTGATTGCGTTCTTCCAACAGTTAAGCATGGAAAATGCTTCGGTCCAATAATTGCTCTACATGGTAGAATCAAGAGTAAAGATTACCTGAACATTTTGGCCCAGACTTTATTCCCTGATGGTGACTGCATCTTCCAAGCCGATAATGCGCCAGTACATCCCGCTCGGGTGGTTAAGAATTGGTATGAAGAGCATGAAAGTGAGCTAGAACACATGGAGCGGCCTGCCCAATCTCCAGATATCAATATTACCGAACATTTGTGGTGCATTTTGGAGCGACAAGTTAGGCGCCGCTATCCTCCACCGTCGTGTCTTAAAGCGCTGGAACAGGTATTAATGGAAGAATGGCTGAAAATTCTTCTGGATGAAGTCAGGAAGCTGTATGATTCCATTTCTAGAAGTATCAAAGCTGTATGTGAGGCTAAAGGAGGACCAACTCCATATTAAATAAATTTTCTTTGAATTTAACAAGTGTTTCAATTATTTTGTCCAACCCCTTTATATAAGAATTGATATCTATCTTTCTATCTATCTATCTATCTATCTATCTATCTATCTATCTATCTATCTACCTATGCATTACATCCGTGTATGAATTTTATTCATCCATGCACATAAATGTGCCTATGTATGCAAGTGTATATATATATATATATATATATATATATATGTATGTATGTATGTGTGTGTGTGTGTGAGTGTGCGTGTGAGTGTGTGTGTGTGCATATATATATATATATATATATATATATATATATATATATATATATTAGAGAAAACTAATAATCACACACACATTGTAATATATATTTAGGGAATGATATCTGTCTTTCTATCTATCTATATGTGCATATATATCTGTGTATGACATTTTACGCTCATACACATAAAAGCGCTGAAGCATGTAAATATATATATTGCTCTAGTGTTTCACCAATCAGCACTTTAAAAAAAAGAAAAGTTCATTTTTATAAAAAAAAAATCCTGGTTTGCTTAACTTTTATTTAAGTTTATATTTTTGGTACAAATTAGAGTTCGCAGAGAAAAACTCCATTTGAAAAGCATTTATTCGAACTGTAAATTGTTGAAATGAAAATTAATCGAATGGATAATGATACTGAATGATAATTATTTAAAATATCTATATTTGAATACTTATACTTAACAGAGTTAATGTTGATTTACGTTGAACTAATAACACCCTTGATGGATGTCATGGGCTTTTTTAGCAAATGTTATCCCATCTTCCCACAATATGGAAATCTTTAGACGCTCTTAAAAGAGAAAAGAACTTGCAAGTAATTCATATTGCAAAAGTATAAGCAGGATGCCAAAAACTGCCGCGACGTAAATGGAAAACTTAAAAAATTAACGAGTACTTTTCAGTACTTGACTATTTGCGTCCAGTATCATATACCTTAAAGTTATAAGGATTTTTCTTACTAAATTGTTTTATTAACGATATTTTTTTATCTCGAATAGTGTTATCATTTCGGCATTTACTTTTTTTTCAATTTACATTTTTATTGCGGTAAAGCATAATTATCATTTAGTACAATTGTCCTTTCGATTAATTTTCATTCAAACATTTCGAATAAATCTTTTTAGAATAATTATTTTCGAATAATCTTTTGGAACAATTATTTTAGAACAATGTTCACATAATCGCTTGAATACTACAACTTACTCGTGATTTTAACAAACAGAATTATTTTTCAATTCCCTAACAATTAGTAAGAGACAGCTGAAATTTCTGTGATATAATAAGGAAATAAAACAAAAGTTCTGGCACTCACATGGCATATTGGAGGCAATAAATTTATATATAAAAGCTACATATTTGTTTTGGAAAGCCACGATTGCCCAATTCCTGAAAAGAAACGGCATGAAAAATATGCAATAGACATAAGGTACATTTTTCCTCATTTCATGCTGATCCAAGCAAGCGAGCTTGCAAATCAACGAAAAAAAAATCTAGTAATACACTAAGTTTGATTAAATACTACACATATGGATAACTTTAGAAGTTTGCATTCGAAAAAGAGATGTGAAATTTTTGAGATTTTTTTGTTTTTACGTGTATGACAGGTGCTATTGAGAAAGAAAGTTAAAGAAAACACTATAAAAATCTAATCAACATTTAGCAGATGTTGGATTGCACAATGGGGATCGTTATACATGTTTAATTTAATTCCTTTCTCTTCAGAAGAACGGCGTCGATGCTCGCTCACTACAGCTTCTTTTTCTTTTGTTGGCTTCAATCTCATAGGAACGACTGCAAAATACTTGCCTCTCTCCATTTTATAAGCAGAAGCACACAAATGGAAGCTGGGATTTTTCCAGCGAAAAAGATAGTCCTGTTCTCATTTTCTTCTGACTTAGCCCTGCTCTGTCTTGTCATTAAGTCAGAACTCTTGACGCATTTCACTTGTCTATCAACGACAATTCTTAATTTGTGAACTTTTTGCCACATTTATGTTGCTTTGCCTTATTACTGTTAACTGTCCTTGCATATATTGTTTGCTCGCTTTATATTATTTTTGCCCTGTTCTTTTCTTTTTTTCTTGTTATCTCTTATTGCAAACATTGTCAATTCTGTTTTTTGGTGAGAATTCTGTTACTTATTTTGCATTTGACCATGGCTACTCACTCTACATCTTTATTGATGGTGAATTGCCATGACTTCTTGGTTTTGAATTCAGTGCAGTTATTCCATTACCGGCTGTCACCCATGACTAAAAGCCATCTAATTTATAAAATTGCTGGAAAGAAGAAATTATAGTGTGAACTGAATGTAACAGATGAGACTGGGTTTTGAGCTCGTTTTCCATTAAGCCACCCGTTTTCCATTAAGCTATAAAACACTTATATTTAATTTGAAATGAAAGGATATGCCACCCAAAAGATATGTATGCTAATGAGCATATGTAAATCCCTCTCTCTCTCTTTCTCTCTCTCTCTCATTCTCTCTCTCTCTCTCTCTCTCTCTGTCTATATATATATATATATATATATATATATATATTAGTGTGTTCGGCATATATATTATATTATAAAGAAGTAATTTATACAAAGAATTAATTAGCAATATCAATGTGATTAATGGTGAAATCACTTTGCTAACAAGACTTAGTGAGATATTAACTTACTATCAATTCCTTGAATTATACTATCCATATATATAGTTGTAAAATGGAATTGACGAGCCAAGTATTTTCAACAATTTCAAATTGTCATCTTCGAGGCGCATTTTTTTCATATATAGGCGAAACACTAAGACGAAATATGTGTAGTGTAGAGCGAAAATGTTTTTTAATATGCTATTTATTGACAGTTATATTATTTTGGAGTTGGCGATGCCGCGACGCTAGATTTTTTGTTCAAATTCATCAAGTAAGAATTTTGTTTGAATTTTGTAATGTGATAAATCCACAAAATTTTGTTCTCATACATGTTTTTCAGTTAAAGTGACATGGCCTTACGTATAATCCAATTAGTAGAGTAAAATATCTTAGTTTTCCACGGAATTTAAGATTCTGAATTTTACGTACTCCAGATATGATTTTCGTAAATATATTAGTGTGCAGCTTGCATATCATAAAGAAGTAATTTATACATAGCATTAATTTGCAATGTTGTTGATGTGATTAATGACGAAATCGCTTCGATAACAAGACTTAATGAGATATCAACAAAAAAAAAACGATACAAATTTAGATTAGCACACACAATATATCTAATGCACATCTTTGTAAATGAATCTACAGTTTTTGATAATATGTTTCAAGCATCGTTAATATTGTGCTGTTAGCTAGACATATATGTAGTAGTATCCAAGCATATAAGACAATGGATATATTATGAGCTATGTTTTGTTAGAATGTTTTTTATATGTCACCCACTAACTAGTGTTAAATATTATATTTAACACAGACAGGGCTCTTTGAACTTGCATGGAAGTCACTGTAGAGGGGGAACAAATCTGCTTTAATGACCTTGTAGGAGGTAAAGGGACACAAGCCCTAATTTCTCTTAAGATATCACCGTAATTGAAAAATACAAAATAAAGGAATATATGGGGAGCCATGATTACCTAGATTCGGAGCGATTTACTTTACGGTTCTCTTTTTCTCACAGACGGTTCCCAACTGAAACCTACCATACAGTGCTGACGACAAAATGAAAAACGAAAAAGCTCATGCGCGAAATTAAAAATATAAATGGCGACAAATAGAACATCACATCTGTGTGTGTGTGTGTGTGTGTGTGTGTGTGTGTGTGTGTGTGTGTGTGTTGAAAAACTACCTTCTCTAAACAGCAATTTATTCAGAAGAAGAAAGCGGATCTACAAATTATATACCCTACTGGATCTATTTTTTCGTGTTGATCGGGTTCTGTTCTTTAGTATTTGGGTCTCATCTATAATATAGAAACTTTTTTGTTGATATATATATATATATATATATATATATATATATATATATATATATATATATATATATATATATATATATATATGTCTTTGTGCATTCTCATCCGTAGCCTAATAATGTAAAATCATTTTTCTTGCACAAAAACCTTTGTTTTTAATGTCTTTTTTTTCGTATTCTATTTAATGAAGTGTTTATTATTTATCTCATAGATCGACTCATTATAGCGTAAATTGTTCAGGTTAACATTCAGCTTGCAGGTACTTGCCAGTTGTCGGACTACTGATATTTAACATAAGTATAAACTATACGGATTATTGTTTATTTTAGAAGAACACAAATGATTACCGTTATTTAGAGACTATATATATATATATATATATATATATATATATATATATATATATATATATATATATATATATATAATTCAGAATTTATCTTGTATTTTTAATTCCAAATTCGAGTCTAATTAACGGATACGGTCTTAACTTGTACCAATAATCTAAAGAGATATGAAGATATATTTTTTCAGTCCAAATAAGTAGTAATAGGATCGGTGCTTGCTCTTCTGATAACGGCTGTTCAGTTCCAGAGATTTGGGGTCATCAGGTTAGCAGATTGAATATATGCTGTTGGATCTCTCTGTCTAATTTATAAAGTGATTAATATATAAAACTCGTTCAGCGCTCCCAATAGGTTTTTGAAGTCATGCTAACGAGAGGAACTGGTTATGCAATTAGCGAAATTGTGCTTGTGAACAAATAATGAACTGTGAATAGGTATCAAACAGTAGTAATAATAATAATGAAAGATTTATGACTACTTGTAGCCGAGCTGAAATGAAGAAGAGTGCAGTTAAAAGAGGCTCGTAATTGAATCTATGAGGTTTCATCAAAGGTGGTTTGTAATTATATCTATAATAATGTTAATTGAAATTGTGTATTGTCACTTGGCTGTGAATTAGGTGATCATTTTGAGACTTTCGCTAATGAAGTAATTATTATTGTATTGGCAATTTAATGTGAGTAATTAGTTGGTGACTAGGTTTGAGAAATTCGTGTGAATAATGAGTCGTCTAGCTTGAGGAATCTTCTTTACTTAGGGACCATTGACACCAAATGGGTTGGTAATTGAGAATATTAAAGCCTGATACAACTTCGTGTTTCTGGATGGGTATAGACTAAGTGCATAAAGAGAGTTTCAAGCATGGTCTCCAAGCAGGACTTCATATTGTACGTAAAATATTTAAGGAGATGCATGAAATTATTAAGGAAGTGAATGACATTATTGTACCTGCGTGAACTTGTGGTTTCTGGTATCTATAAAAACACAAAAATAACTATTCTAATCAGTCAATGAGAATTAAGGCTCTATAGTCAGAAAGAAGAAAGAGAGAGACTATAAAAATAGAATGATTCGTCCAGGGCTATGAATTATTTACACGCAATGTTTATTTTTATGTGTCAATTGTCAATTAGACACCTTAATCTATAAATAGTATTAAAAAGGCATATATATATATATATATATATATATATATATATATATATATATATATATATATATACATATATATTAGTCGTAGTAGTAGTAATTTTATAAGTATAAGTAACTACACTCGTTTCGGAAAACCTTCGGTTTCTTGATTTGCAAAAAATCAAATCAATATCGAAGGAAAAAATGTATAAAAAAAAGAAAGAGCCGAGAACATGAACGCCTGTCGAAAACAATCGTTCAGCATGCAGGTCCAAAACCCAAAGAAAAAAAAATCGATACGAGTACGCAACTAACTAAATAAAGTGCTCAATACAGTAAGTAGAGCAGACCTAGGTAAACCTAGAGAGCCAGACAAACCTACCAAAGTTTCACCTAAGCGGATCGTCAGGGAAGGCTGGCTAAAGAGGTAAAAAAAAGGAACGGTATAGTTATAGTCAATAAACAAAAGAAAAAAACACGTGACCAAAGACAACCTCCCCAAAAAAACAAAAAAACAAAACAACAACGGGGAGGGTTGGGGACGAACATTTATTCGAAAAATGGCTTTAAAGGGAGGGCGTGATTTAGAGACAAACACGGACAACAGGGGTTAAACAAATATTTATTCCAGGGAGGCGAGGCCTAATCCGATAACCAAGATTTTATATGTCTGCATTTGCTTAGAATT
>OZ038475.1:65636598-65736598 GCA_964036315.1 Acanthosepion esculentum | reverse complement strand
CAGTGTCGTTAATAATAATACGGAAAATTGTTCAAAGAACAAAAGTGAAAAGATCGAATCCGTAAAAGAGAAGAATTCAAAAATAATTATTTAAATACAATCAAAATATTATTTTAAAACTTTTTTTAAAAATATAGTAAGAATGTAAGGACCAACGAATATCAAAGAAAACGTAATTGGCGACACGAGTTCAACTTCCGGAATATGTTACATTCATTTCCGCCATAATATCATTTAGGAAAGCCATGCAACCTTACCTTCCGTCTCCATAATTTAGTTATAGACATTGGCGAGATGAAAACTACAATATGCTCTGAATTGGAGACCTCAGCTATGATAATTTCATAATATTGGAAATGATTTAACGTAGAAACTGTTTTATCAACGGAATATCAGAAGCAACCACCGAAAGGGCAATTGTAGACACTCATATGACAAATGCTTGCATTTAAATCACACTGAAAACAGGTTCTCCTTCGATCACCGAAGTAAAGTATTGGCCAGCTCAGTTAATAATTAGATGGGATAGAGGCTGACATGGTAATGGTAATAGGACTCTTGTTAGGAATCGGCTAATATTACTATTCTACATTATGTTCCCCTTTACCGAAAGATAAGAACAATTGCTGCTAAACCAATTCCGGTTTTCTACTGAGTTATCAAAAACAACATTAGAAAACCAGAATTGGTTTAACAACAAGTTTTTTTTTTTTATATTTTGGTACAGGGAAACATAATGTAGAATAGAAACTAGTGGAAAGAATGTTTACTCGTGAATGACAAACTGTTTTCAGTTAAGGCTACTGCTGCTACTTTTTCTCATGTTACTCCTCTTAATTTAGGAGTATTTTTATATCTTTCGTCCGACGGCCGAGTCCAAACTTTCAAGGAAATATTCTCCCCCACAACAAAAGAAAACATTTGGCATTCATTGACCGAGCAGTCCGTACTGCTTTCGGTTGAAATTTATAAAATGTTTCCCTTAAAGTAATTTTTCGGGTAAATTGATTTTTCGAGTACAGTCGCTGTTATCGCTCTTTCTAATATTGAGGCGGGTTTTCTTCCTAACGTTTATTTGGATCAGTTTGAAATTTCAGTATCTTTATGTCATTATTTTGGTTTCGAATTAGTTGATCTATCCATTTTAGTTGATGTTGTTGTTGGTAGTCCTCAAGTGATGTGGCTTCTGTTTATTTTGTACAGTTCTTTGTTTGGGTACCTGTATCGCCAGTCAGCAATGTTCAAAGAGGTATTTCCTTCACTTTCGCAAAGCCTTTGTTCACCATTGATCTTAAACAGCATTTGTATACAGGCGACAATTTAGACATTTCTGAACGGGTTTGACGCTGTACATGACAGCTTTACAAACGTCTTCATCTCACGAGAATAATTAAATACATGACAGGTTGATGTTTTGGTTTTGTAGTAATTTGATCTGTTGGTCGGGAGAATCTCTCGTGCATATTCAACTTTCTTTTCTCCTATACTTAATTTGTTATAACTGATCCATAAGTATATATATTTTAAGTATTTAGTATTTGCTAATTCCACATACTGAATTTTTATGATGGCTGAAATGTATCACTGCTTTCATTCCAGTTCCAGATCATAGTTCCTAATTTGGAAAGGTTTATCTTGAGTCCTATTTCTTGGAACACTTGGTAGAGGATGTTAATTTTCTGTTCAAGATCATTCTTATGCCAAATATGAATACCTATGTCATCAGCATAGCTACCTTCATCATCAGTACATTGTACCCGGGGGGAGAAAGCAAGATTGTTGTTTTCTATTGGTGCACATGTTTGCTATGTAGTATGGGATGTTTAAATGGTCAGTGTCCATCTTATCACATTTGCAAATGCATAGTGCATAGTCTAGGAAAAGATTAAATAGACTGGAGCTTTCATTTCTTCCTTGTCCTACTTCTGAAGATGCTTGAAATGTTTCCGTATTTCTGTTCCTAGCCAGACATGTACGATTCTGTAGATCGATACAGTTATTCTATTAGATCGATACATTCAGTGATATCGGAATTTAAAAGCGGTTTCTCATGGTTGAGAAGTGTATCTATTGATGTGGACATATGTTGCTTGAGGTCGACAAAGTAGGTGTACATTTTCCTATTAGAGAGGTAAAAATTTCTTGGGGTTACCTGATGATATATATGTCATCACAGCATCTCTTATTAGAAACAAATCCAAACTGGGTCGTGAGGAGTTAACTTTCATAAAAAAGATGAAAGCCTAGTTCATTTAATGTCCATTAATACTTTCGCTATGATGGATCTAACTGAGATATCTCTGTATTTGTGAGAGTCTTAAGGGACGCCTTTCTGTTTGCATAATGAATTAATGCGGGGTAAATACTATTTTGGCGAATGCATTTCTAATTCCATACTTAGCGAAACTTGTCATGTAATTCGGAGAGAAAGTAAAAATTTACAAAAGTTTAGTCTCATTGTCAAGTGATGCTTTATAATTTCTTAGTTTTTTAATAGCTTTCTTAGTTTTCTCATCAGTAGATTCATTATTGTTTATGTTTGCAGACGGACTTTGCCATGATTGGATGAATATTAGTATATTTTATATTTCTGCGAGAATCTTTCACTGGTTAATGTAAGTAAATTTCTATAATCTCTAACAGGATTCAAATTTGAATAGTCTCCAAAGTGTTGATAAGCCATAAAAAACAATCAATCAATCAATCAGCCATAGCACATATGGAACAGAATAAAGCAGCAAGTAAGATACTTAATGAGCTTGTGTAAATGTTCGAGAGGAAAAGAACATGAAGTAAGGTTTCAACCATTACTTTTGAGTTATGAAGCATAGGAATTTGTAGGAGACAATCATAGCTCACGCCCAGAAAGAGAAGACTACGAAGAACAAGACGAAGACAGCGAAGAAGAAGAAGAAGGCTACGAAGAAGAAGACTACGAAGAAGACTACGAAGAAGATGTCTAGGAAGAAGACTACGAAGAAGAAGACTACGAAGAAGGAGACTACGAAGAAGACTACGAAGAAGACTACGAAGAAAACTACGAAGAAGACTACGAAGAAGAAGACTACGAAAAGACTACGAAGAAGAAGAAGACTACTAAGAAGACGACTACGAAGAAGAATAAGACTATGAAGAAGAAGAAGAACACTACGAAGAAGAAGAAGAAGACTACGAAGAAGAAGAAGAAGAAGAAGAAGAAGAAGAAGAAGAAGAAGAAGAAGAAGAAGAAGAAGAAGAAGAAGAAGAAGAAGAAGAAGAAGAAGAAGAAGACTACGAAGAAGAAGACGAAGACAGCGAAGAAGAAGAAGAAGACTACGAAGAAGAAGACTACGAAGAAGACTACGAAGAAGATGTCTACGAAGAAGACTACGAAGAAGACTACGAAGAAGAAGACTACGAAGAAGACTATGAAGAAGAAGACTACGAAGAAGACGACTACGAAGAAGAAGAAGACTATGAAGAAGAAGAAGAAGAAGAAGAAGAAGAAGAAGAAGAAGAAGAAGAAGACTACGAAGAAGACTACGAAGAAGAAGAAAACGAAGAAGGGTTGATTTGGTTCTCCATTATCTTTCCCCATGATATCTTAGAAATTCACAAATAATAATATAAGGGATACTTAGAGAGCGAAGATCGCTTGCGTCCTGCATGACGTTGACATTAAAGAAAGAAATTAACAGTATCGAAAATATAGCAGTAGCATATAACGAAACTTGTATTACGAATACCATAATAAGCGGAGTTGTATTTGTCTTCCTATTTCATGCTGCTAACTTACTGTTCTTACAGTATATCACAAAAAATATTAGATAGGAATAAAAAATAAAATGAAGAAAGCTAATAATAATTATCTTTAATGATCTAAAGAAAAACAGTATTCGATACATGCTTGAGAATACGATAAAACCAACTGCAATCATTTCAGATGTGTAAGATATTTGAACCAACCGAAAGCAAGTTAACGTCTTTGAAATTCTTTTTAGATCCTGCAACAAGATAAATAATGAAGCGTAATATCATGAGAAAATAGAATTAAAATATTTGAAATTTCATTGGCTTCTTCGCATACAAAGATGAAACTTAATAGAAGCAGAATTTTTTTTTCGTAATATTTTTACATTTTAGGAAAGCGTACGTACAATTGGCGCGAAAAGTTTAATCGGCGAAACAAGTTGAAATTCTGAACTAGTTCATTTTTATTCTACCACTAGGTAATAGTTAAATAACATGGAAGAACGGTCTCTCTAATCTTAAGCTGCTGCCAGAGTAGCAGAATACCGGTCAATTCAAAGCCGTGGAGAAGGCAATGGCAAATTCCAATTCACAGGTAAAATAAGGAATTTGTGGAAAGCTATGATTGTCAACGTCCAGAAAAGGCATGGCATTAAATTAGAAATAATTTTACATACATTTGCTTTTCATCGTAACTAATCAGGACTTCTCTCTACGACTGGTGTTAGTCCTGAGTAGGACATCCGGCAGCAAAGTCACTTATCAGCAGACTGGAGGTTTTGAGGAGTGTGGAACCACCCTTTAATTGCTGTTGTTCCCAGTTCCACCTTGACACGGTATGATACACTTTTTAGAATCCCTGTGATGGGCAAATAGTGGACCATCAAACAAAAAGAAAACACTATGAAATTATAAAATACATTTTTATAGTAAAAATAACGGCAATACATTTATACATATAAAACATAATTACCAACGATATATTTTTTTCTGTAGCTGAAGCCATAAAAGTGTATTCAAAATCTTTAGCTTTCGGCATTACATAACCGATAGAAGTTGATATGCCGTTAAACAAAATTTAAAAAAAAACAACTGGTGGTAAACCCTGCCGACCGCTAATAATAAATATTCAGCAACGATTAAAATTGTATTTTTTAGTTTTCGAGAAATGAGCTGTACGACCCGTTGTTTTGTGAAAGCATTAGTTTTCTGAACATCATATCTTATATATTTTCCCTAAATACATTGTTTTACTAATATTTATCTCTCGTTTACACACACTTGAAATACAGAATTCGATGAAGATACACGCGATGTTTACTATGGTGATTTTCTAAGCGTATCTTAGATGTAGAACAAGGCCAAAAGTATGGGACACCTAATGAGGATCGAACCCATTAGTCTGTTGTAATTGTTCTAACGAGACAAGTTTGCTAACTATTGTAGAACGTCGAAGTGCCCCGCGTGATTTTTTTTATGGTTGTGTATTGGGCATTTGCGATAAAAAAAACAAAAATCAAGATGACAAATATTTGTACAAAATTAATAATAATATGATTGAACCGAATTTCTTGGAGCAGAAATAGTAATAATTCAATAGTCATGATTGCTTTCAATTACAATTTTTCTAAAACAGCATCATTTCATTCCAGGTAAGTAGATAAAGCCATTTAACCACAAATGCTCACTAAGTGTGAAATAATCTGTGATATTTTTTTTATCAGACGAGATAATAATATAAAATGATCCAAAGAGATAGAAGATGATGATTCACATTGCATTTAAATTTCTAACGATCAAATTTGACAGGAAAGTAAGGAACCAGAAGAGAGTTACACAAGTGCGAAGGGTAAAGGAGGAAAGGTTTAGCATTGTAGTTAAAATTACCTCTAACAATTTAAAGAGTAGAATGATCAGATCTAGATCCCAATTAAATGCCACTTAAATTCGCAAAATCGACGTGTCAAAGGCCAAAGTTCAACAGAATAAGTACTACGAAATTAATCATAGAAAAGGCACAAGGAAGCTAAGTTACGTTAGTGGGAACATTATTGAAGCCGAGATAAAAGGTCTGGACCGATAAAATTTCAAACTTTTCTTTGGATTTCCTCAAGAATCTAAAGGTATGTTGCAGCAATTCTTAATGAACGGGCCAAATGTAGACATCATTCTTTAATATATATTATGTCAAGAAAAGTTGTCTACAGCGACACAGTGAACCGAATTTCTTGGAGCAGAAATAGCAATAATTCAATAACCATTTCACTACATATTAGTCGAAATAGTTAAACCGAGAAGGTAGAATTAGTTACTATATTTGATATCAGTATAATCTATAATGATGAGGGAAGACCAAAAAAAGGATCTTTAAGACGATTAAAGGAGAGAAGATTGTATTTGGAGACGTTAAGATTAACAAGTTTCTTATTCCATATAGCCTTTTAAAGTTTTTAAGTTACTCGCTGGTGAAATAGCAAATTGAAATAAGAACTGAATTATCCGTGGTTAATTCCTTGTCTTGACGTGTTTTTTTGTTTCTTTTTTGTTTTTGTTTTTTTGTTTTTTAAATCGGAATATTCATAAATCTACCTGAGATTTACCATAGTTTCGTGACAGTAAATAAAAAACTGAATGATTAGACGTTAAGGAAATCCAGTCTGGCAAATTGCAAATTACTTTGAATTGAAAAGGAAATAACATTCCAACCTAAAAAGACAGACCACAATAGAGGATCAATCAACAATCAATAAAGTAGAAAGAGAAAAACAGGTAAATAAAAATCAAAACGATTAAAAAAGCGATAATATAGAAGAAATAAAGAAAAAAAGAAAGAAAGAAAAAATTAAAATATGGTAAAAGAAGGAAAGAATAAAGAAAAATAGAAAGAAAGAACTAAAGATTATAATTAAAAAAGAAATAAATGAAAGTATAAATTAGAGATAGTATAGCAGTTAATGTAATATAATGACATCACTGATGAAGAATTGACTTCGAGGAATGGAAATGTAATTTTACAGAAGGAATCTGAGAAAACCAGGAACCGAATCTGTGAGCAACGACGAAGTTATATAAAACAGGAAAAGAGAACGGACATTATACTTAACATCAGGAAAAGACCGATGAAATATCTTGGACATATAATGAGGAAAAAGTGCTTACAAATTTTCATACTCAGAGGAAAGATTGAAGGCAAGAGGAAGAGAGGAATACAACGCATAAACTATCTATTGATCTATTGACGTTGGAACAAGATTTAGGAGATATAATAAAAAGACAGACTTTCTTTTTGTTAGCTACAAAGAAGATGAAATTGTGGAGAACTATGATCACCAACGTCTTGACTAGACACGGCGCTCATAGTAGATGATTTAGAAGAAGTGCTGAATGGGAAAATAAAGATTTGAGCAAAAATAGATGGAAGAAAATAATAAAATAACAAAGGAAATTAAAATGAAATTTACGAAAAAAGAGAGAAATATCGAATACAAATAAAACAGAGATTAACATTTAGAAATAGTCAGAAGAAACAACAATATGATTAAGAAATTAAGAAACATGGCGTTCTATAAACTGAAACATTGACTTGTTAATATTAAATAAAATTGTGTTATTAGCGAATGAATGAGTGTAAAAACGGAAAAGTTGTCGAAATGTTAAGAACTTGTTTCAAATCTACAAAGTATTTGAAAAATTAGAAGTTTTACATAAACATAAACATCTTACATAGGATAGAAGAAACTTTTGCTAACGGAATATCTTCCAAGATCTCAAAAAAGAAAACAAGTCGGAACGCAATCAGAAAAATATGAAGAATCTCAACAGATCTTACTAAACAATCGATATAAAAAGCAACGATTTACTTTGGAACATGATAACGTCTTGGATAATATTTGGAATTACGACGATGATGTCAAATTTTCGTAAACATATTTTCTCACATATCTTTCCGTGTTTACCTGCCGCAAATTGCTTTCTCTTTTTTTCTTTATTTTGTTCGTTTGTTGGAAGCGTCACTGTTATAATATGGTTATTCACTATATAAAATATGCATAGCCGCGTCACGTTTACACGCAGAGACGTCTTACCGCTCCTTATATTACGCCTCAAGTTAACTTGCTGCAGACACTTTTACACGTTTCCTAATTTGCTTCTTGGAGAAAAAAAAACAACAAAAAAACATAAAACACGATAACTTTTCAACATGGACCGGGAATAAGAATAAACAATCACCCACAGTGTTGACGTCACTGAAAGCATTAAATCTTATGGATTTATAATAATCGAATGAGAAATGTTGAATGGCAAAATGTGTGGGGGATTACATTTCAAATAATAATTGTCTGTGTCAGTCGCTGTTTTGGAGTTGTTGCTGTTGTTGCTGTTATTTCTCATTCTTTTTTTTTAAATGTTGGCTATATTCAAGGTTCTTTCGTAAATTCCAATTATAAAGAAATATATTTTTGTTAAGAATATCCCAATCATATTGTTTTTCTTTCTCCAAATCTTCTATTACGAATCGTCTTCTAATGGCAGTTTTAAAGCCATCCCTTCTCCTCTTCTGACTGATATAGCAGAAAGATTTTATATTATATGTCAGAGCTGAAATATTTCACCATATATTTAATTTTATATGTTATATATTGTTGTATAGAAGTAAAGTGTCGCAGTCGACACTGGGGTCTGAACACAGATCACCAGAGAGCAAACACAGGCAGTACAATTTTAAATAAGTAGATAGTGTGATGTTAAAGTAAATGCATATATTGGAATTGGAGTGGCGTCTAATTGATCACTCTTTCTACTCTATCCTCTATTGTTAAACGGATCGCTATTCTCTTCACTATACTATTTCTCTATACTGATCACTATTCGGGTTACTATTCGGTGGTTACTTTTCGAGCGACTATTATCGAGCAAGTACTATTAGTGCGTGTGTTATTCGAAGGCGTCTGACACCAGTATTGTTCAACGGCGTTACTATAGTTGTATCTGCGATTACAAAGTCTCTGCTACAACGAGCATTACGAAAGGGACAACGAGTATTCGTTGACATTACAAAATATAGTTATATAGCTGCAAGTTTTTATTATATATAATAATTTTTATTGTTTAGTATGACACAAATCTAAATAGATAGGATTAGGATTAAGAAGGTGTTGTAGAGTAGCTAGCAACCCTTCAGCACTCTACCAGATGGCCTGGATCATAGCCTTAAATAGTTTACGATGAAGGACTTTAATAGTTGATTAATAAGTTGATACTAAGCTGATTAATATCCGGACTGATCTTACTTCGTTTGGCTATACAGCATTTGACCCTCCTTTATTCCTTCTAAGTTGTCTTGTTAATTGTTTTAACTTATTGTTCTGTGTTTTTTAGGTATCCATTAACACCGGATATTGCAACTGAAGAAATATATTAAGCACTCATTCTTCTCTGTGTATCATTCACCTCGACGGTGTAACAGAAGTTTACGTTACACTAATCTGATCAAGATATAGTACCGGTGCCCTGAGAACCCGAAATATCAGAAAGGAATTTCTGGACAATATTATCATTTTTATCTGGAAATTAAATTCGAATATTGTTAGGAAATGCGGTTACAATTCAACACTGCTTCATCACTCGTAGCCCGGAAAGGAACATCTGATATTTATGAAGTAACATTAATACAAACTGTTCGGTTGATGATTGCCGAATTTTTCCTTACAAGGAAACGGGTAATATTACTAATAACATCACCATTATCAAGCTTTAGCAGTCTTTCTGCATGTTGTGCTTTCAAAAGATAGACACAAAATGGATTCTCAGTGGTTAGATTAATAGTTTATCATCTTATTCTACGAGCAATGTCCCTTCAGAATGAGTATTATCAGGGCTCTAAACAAATTCCTAACCATTGTAGTACTTAGTAAGTTTTTCATCTTCACTCACAATCCCTTTTCTACCATGCATTTAGACAAGCCTATTTTCTAGGTTAAATACTTGCTTTTAAATTGTCAACTTCTCCAAGCCCACGTTCCGCATTATCTTCCCTATAAATTTCAATTGTCTCTCTGATTGCAGGTATAAGTTTCTTTTTGTTTCTTCTTCCTTAAAACGTCCTCTTTACTCACATGTTCAGCCTATGGTATTCTCAGCAGCCTATTGTAAAAACCACATTTCTTCCGCCTCATGCCTCGTCTTCATCCGTGAGGAGACTGCCAACCATTTACACCTTCGCCCTTGGATACTGCTGCAGTGTTATTGATTGTGATGTAAGAACGTTTTCAATGGGGAATCTAACAAAAAGAGGGAAAAAGTCAAACAAAAATTAACATTAAAAGAAGATAATTTTTGTTGTAAATCAATTAATTTCGTTATTGTTGGGTTAAGACTAAAAACGACTCTGCGTTCAATTGTCCGCGACATCTTGTAGGAATGTATTTAAATATCGGTGCACTACCTGTGATTTCGGGAACGTGTTACATAAGAGCATTCGTTGCGTGTTATAAATTCGGAATTTATAGATAGAACACTGTATATAGCGGCGATGAATATAAGCATGAATTTTTGTGATGTTGTTTTGGGGGGAAAAATTTGAAGATATTACTTTGTTTAATGTTGAAAAACTTTAAGCCAATGGAAACTAAAGTGCAGATTGTTTATGAAAATAAAAATAGTTTAGAATCTAGAACTGCGAGTTCGTGAAAGAAAAACGGCATTAATTTCTCTGACGAAGGAAGGAAAAAGATCGATGGCAGAGAAATATAAACTAGAATCTTATGTATGTATGTATGTATGTATGTATATATATATATATATATATATATATGTGTGTGTGTGTGTGTGATATCATATATATATATGTAATATCATATATATATATATATATATGATATATATGTGATATATATCTGTGCGCGTATATATATGTACATATGTCTCTGTATGTATGCATACATATGTATATATATGTTTATGTATAATATATATATATATATATATATATATATATATATATATATATATATAGTGAATATGTACATCAATTAATACATATAAAAATATGTGAATAAATGATAATGAATGTGAATACAGAAATATTCTTATAAACATGAATAAGTATGTAGTCTTATGTATATATAATTATATATATGTATATATATATTCATTTCTATGTAAATACACTCATTTACGTAAGTATATATATATATATATATATATATATATATATATATATATATATATATGCATATATATATATATATTTGCATATATATATATGTTTGTATGTCTTTGTCGATACAGCCCCAAATCTGTTTGTGCGTATATATATATATATATATATATATATATATATATATATATATATATATATATATATATATATATATATATATATATAAAGATAGATAGATAGACAGATATGGTATAATATATTGTTAGATAATTAAATTTATCAATCTCCCACCCCAACAGCTACAGAAGGCTGTCCTCTGTTAAGGCATCTTCTTGCTCGCAACGTGATATTTAGTTCTTCTGATATAGATTCGGTTTGTAATTAGCGAGGTTCTACTATATTATTAGGGACAAAAATTGGCATAAATTTTCTTCACCATGTTTTCTTTGATGTGAACATGCATTGGAACGAGCGACCACAAAAAATATTCAACGAAACAAAGAACAAATCTAACTCTGTTATTAATATATATTTAAAGCTCTAACGAGAATAATGAATAGACAAAGGTTCAAATCGGAATCGGATTTTACGTTGTGTAACGAGTAAAAAGAAAGAAGAAACGATTCCTGAACATCTGGCACTGAAAGCTGTAGAAAAATAAAGTTTATATATATATATATATATATATATATATATATATATATATATATATATATATATATATATATATATATATATGTATATATATATATATATATATTTGTGTCTGTGTGCGTGTGTGTCTCTGTGTATATGTTTATGTTTCTGTATCGATCCAGTAAGACTCTTCCTGCTATCATTTAAGACTGCAAGAACCATCTAAGGCAGAAAATGGTGTATTGCTGCCATATAGGGAAACAAACTAACGAAGATACACCTTTCTGTCTTGATAGAATCAAAAACATCTACCGTCCATGTGAATGATTAATTATATTGCAACCTATACACTATTCCCAAAGACGAAACGTCGACGTCTCTTCTTAGTCTGTCTCTACTTGCATGGAAAGTATGAGGACATACTGCATTCCTTACTTCCAGCTTGTCTAACCTTCACGTCTAAAATCCTTCATGCCATGCATATTGTAGCGAACTCCGAGCATTCCCTACGTATACTACTAGTGAGGTTCAAGTTCACCTCGAGAATGTTCTTCTCAAGAAATACTACTTTGTGGAACCGCCTTCCAAGAAGATGATTCCCCGATTACTATCTGATCTAATCTAGGTTTAACCGTTTTATTCTCAACATATCACCATTTATTCAGTAACTTTCTAGCTCGAATAACTAAACGAACATTATTGGAAAATTGTATGTATTTATATGATGAAATGCTATGTTATCTTTAACAGAAACTACCCGAGTCCTACTTTGCTCTATCTTTGCAAGAGATTGATCAGACCAAAATGGAGAACTGCTGCTATATTTGTGCTGGGGTTGACCAATCCGTTCTTTCCAGAAACAAAAGCGTTTATAATACCACCTAAATCATTATTTTTTCTCAACAAAACACATTTCCCATAAACAAAAAGACACTTGCTATTACTATATCACTATTTCCATGGAAAATGTTCAGATGAGCTTCGTTCGTTAGTTTCAACAGTTCAAACAGCTAAGACTCACCATTCCATTTCTACAGGTGTGAATAAAACTAATTCGATACGTAGTCCATTTGTACGTTCTATTCAGACACATTCTTCCCAAAGGCCAGTGAATTTTGAAACACACTCAGAAAAGGATCCTTCAATGACACTATAAACTTAACCTCTTCGAATCTGGGACAAACCGAATTATATCCTATATAATCTATACAATCTACAGAGTGGTCCGAAAGTCTTATCTCCCACTACCAAAAAGTAATGAGAACAATAGAAGAATAATTAATACAGTAATACAAAGCACGTGTACTGTACTCAGTTTATTAACTTTCATTTAAACTGTCACACATCGAGGTCTGTATGAACACCAACATTTTCCTGGAACAAATGATGCAGCGTCATGTCCTGTGTGATATTTTACGAAGCTGTGCATTGTTGATTGTTGCAAATGCTCTCTGAACGGGGTCATTGAAAAGATGGGTCTTCTGGCATCGTTCATGTTAAACTTTCTCGTTGATAATAGAAAATTATATTATTTAGGAGTGAGAATACTTTCGGACCTCCCTGTACAATACTTTCACTAAGTGCGCCTTGTAATGGGTGAACGATACCTTACAAAATATAAGACAGCGCCTATATCGTGATGCTCTACACTGGCCGAACCTTGTTATACGAGATGGTCGTTTCTTTTTCCAGGAGAACTCGTTTCTTTAACACATCGCCTGCATAACCCATCAGTGGCTGCCTGAGAATTTTATTGTTTCTGTTATCGGCAACTATTATTCTCTCATCTGAATCCCCTCGATCGCTGCAGCTAAGTAAGGTGCCATCGAGAGAGAAAGCAAACAGAATATGTTATAAAGCTGCCATCGTGGATGTTTTCCCTAATACGTATGAGGTTCACTTGATTCGAACATGTAATCGCTTCCGACGCCGCGTTCCGGTTTTAACCGTGATTGGGGATGATTTTACTTGATTCTAATTTTTCTATTTTTTTTAATTAAATATTTATGTTAAACGTTTCAAAATATATATTTTTATTTTCTGTTCACTAACCTTGTTTTTCTTTCTCTCATTATTTATTCACAAATACTTGGGGGACCAAGTATCGATCTCCAGGCATCCACTCGAGTTTGTGGAATATTGACTGCAAATAAGGTGGGAATGAATCAATGTTAAGTATAATTTAATCCTAACTATTGACATTTGTCCATTAAATGGAGTCCTGAATCGTTTACATATTGAACCCATATTTTCAGCGTAATCAAGCTACGTTTAAAACTTTTCCTCAATACTATTATTTTTTATTAGAGAAAAACGCTATATATGTATTGTTCTGTAATATTGTACACTCAATATAAGGCACAAGAGCCACTGATATTAGAAGCTTGCCTTAAGGGGATAAAAAGAATAAGAAAGAGGCGTAAATTATGAGAATATGCAGAATATATATATTTTGAAGAGGTCTCCGTAAAGATCGGAGAAATATTTCCTAGGGCATCTTTTTCATATAGTACAAATTCTGGGCTAGAAGCTGTCGTAGAGAAACTTCCTCGTTTTCAAAAGAATACGAAGGGAATGAGGATCTCGGCCTTGTGCATGTGGCATTCGTTTCATATAGTAACACTTTTGCGCTAGAAGCTGTCCTAGTGGAAATTCATCGTTACAAATGTAATACAAAGGGAATGAGGAATTCGGCCTTGTGAATGTGGCATCCGTCTCATGTAGTAACACATCTGAGCTAGAAGCGGTTCTAGTGGAACTTCATCGTTACCAATGGAATACGAAATGAATGAGGATCTCGGCCTTGTGTATGTGGCATTCGTCTCATGTAGTAACACATCTGAGCTAGAAGCTGTTCTAGTGGAACTTCCTCGTTACCAGTGGAATACGAAGGGAATCAGGAACTCGGCCTTGTGTATGTGGCATCCGTCTCATGTAGTAAAACATCTGAGATAGAAGCTGTTCTAGTGGAACTTCATCGTTACCAATGGAATACGAAGGGAATGAGGATCTCGGCCTTGTGTATGTGGCATTCGTCTCATGTAGTAACACATCTGAGCTAGAAGCTGTTCTAGTGGAACTTCATCGTTACCAATGGAATACGAAGGGAATGTAGACCTCGGCCTTGTGAATGTGGCATCCGTCTCATGTAGTAACACATCTGAGATAGAAGCTGTTCTAGTGGAACTTCATCGTTACCAATGGAATACGAAGGGAATGAGGATCTCGGCCTTGTGTATGTGGCATTCGGCTCATGTAGCAACACATCTGAGCTAGAAGCTGTCCTAGTGGAACTTCCTCGTTACCAATTGAATACGAAAGGAATGGAGATCTCGGCCTTGTGTATGTGGCATTCGTTTCATAAAATAACACTTCTAGGCTAGAAGGTGTCATAGTCAAAATTCCTCGTTACGAATGGAATACGAAGGGAATCTGTTTCCCGGCCTTGTGTACGTGGCATTGCGTGTAATATCTGTGAATATAAGTGTTAGTGGAACCAAGGAATTTAACATCTGCCATGAAAATAGCAATAAAATAGTGTGAGGATACCTAATGTTCGTCTGTGGGAAAGGCGTTGCAGGAGGAAAATTATTTATCATCCACAGGTTCCAGATAGACTTTTTGAACTTTGTCAATGCTGCAAAACGTGGATTGGTCAATACCAATACAGACATTTTAGCAATACTCGACTTTTGCTTGTGTGCAAGATCTTATAAATATTAAGGGTAATACGAGTAACCGACCTTTTCTCGCATCTTTAGCGATGGATAGTATATAAGTATTCCATTAGTGATCTGAAATGAGCTTGAGTTTCATTAGAAAAGGGGTCTCACATTATGCAATGTTCAGCCTAAACTGGTTTCCTTACGATCACCTAAGTTAAGCAATTTCGAGCGTTGACATCACCTAGATGAGTGACCACTTTGGAATACCAGCTGCTGTAAGCTTGAATGTACGGATTGCTTAATGTGTAATGGCTCGCATTTGATAATCGTAGAGCCGAGTTCCAATTCCCGTTGAGTTCATTATATTCACTTTACGCACAAAATAGTATTGACAAAGATGGGAATCCAACTTTTCTGCCAGCAAATTTGGGTTCATTATTAAGTCTTGTATCACTAAACTGTTATTATCTTCTCCACCTTTAACAAATTCTTACACTAAAAAAATACAGGGTGGCTTTAAATAACCCGAATAGTGATGATAAACCGTAAAAACGAATCAATCAATCAGTCGTTCATCGTGACTAAAGAAAATCCAGCGTCGGCTCGGTGCTGATCACACGTTTCTAACTTGCACTTTTTTTTATGTATTCAACGTTAAAAGTCAGCTCTTTCCCAATAAAGAGAAAAAATTGTTTTATATCTGACTATACAGAAGCAGTCTCTGAATATATGTTGCTAACCACTACTTCATGTCGACTATATATGTTTTTTCAGTAAATAATCTTTTCAGAAAATTTCACTTACTTTAGTTTTATATTATATTTTGCTGTTGCTTTAGGGTATGTGAGACTTGCCTTGAAATACGAAGCGGTCTGTCCCAGTGACAGTGGCAATAATCAATAACTGCTGAGTCATTTTATTGTTTACATCAATAATATGAGGCTAGTGCGAGTTATTGTTATTGTACAAACACACACACACACACACACACACACACACACACACACACACACACATATATATATATAGAAAGAAAGAAAGAAAGAAAGAAGAGAAAAGAAAGTAATTTGAATTATCTTCCCTAGTTTGATGATAAAAGAAGATTTTGGTAATCCCATCATGCCCTCCACCTCAACTGCAGGGTATACGGGAATTCCTCCGCAGGCCTGCTTTGGTGGGCGTTTAAAGTTTGGTGCACTGTGCTTTGCCCATGGATGTTTTTTGTTCAAACAATTCTTCCTCAAGGCAGATATTTGAGCTGACAGTGGAGATCTGCCGGCCCTTCGAAGAAATAACCTGACAGTATGGTTGACCTGGGTAGATCACAGCTTCTGTTGCTGGGTGATTTGCATTAATGTGTGGTTTTAGTTTATTTTATATGTCGATCTTGGCAACGTCTGGTTTCTCGCATATTTATTATTTTCTTCGGTCCCCCACCGCAGTTGTACATAGTTTTACATCTTTGATGTCTGCTGCCTTTCATTTCATTCAAAAATGTAATCTTGGCAACAATTTCGAGAATGTCTATTGCTGCTGCTGCTACTACGTCTACTACGGCTACTGCTGCTGCTACTCATGTTAATAGCCTGTCCATGTTTAATGGAAAAGTTTGCATTCTCTTTTTTATAAGGCAACAAAAGTTATGGCTCGTGAAAAAATCTACTGCTTGCTCGATTGTCAAGAATAAACGTCTTTCCTCGACTCCTTGATGCAATGGATGCCGAGTTCGAATTCAAGTGAGATTAGTTAGACTCACTTATACGAAAGTACCCTTGGGAATTCTATGGATCCATCTCTTCCCACCCGGCTATGCCGTTAATAGTGATACTTTTATCTCGAGAAAAGATTATTATTCTCGAAAAGTCTTAATACAAAGTATAGCGTAAGTATTGCGTATAGTGAATTTTCGGCTAAGCATAGGTAAATGAGAGAACTCATCTGACGGCGACCGCGATGAGAATGTTCCTTTGGTGGACTCCGCTCTTTCGGTGGGCCCTAATGCCAAAAAGGTTCAGCTCAAAATACAAATTTTTACATTCAGTTCGACCAATGAACAACAGAGATCCTGGTCTGCGTCTTTTTCTGTGGTGGAGCCACCTTAACAACGTGGAACGCAGGCTATCTCTCAGCCCTACAGAATCCTTCCACCATGGTTCCAGTGAAGCCTGTCCCTTCTGGTTCAGCCTAACTCGCAAAGAATTCATAAGCTGTAAAAACAAATCAATCAATAATCACCCCACGTCCTTAGGGACGCTGAAGAATGTTTAGGAACTCAGTAGGAAGAAAAATAAAACCTATTTTTGAACGGATGAGCTGCAAGTGCCAACGTCCAGCGAACAACACATTGTGCCTCAATAAAATCGCCGTGAAGAAAGTAAAAAGAAACCACTCTCTCCTCCAAGATCAAGTGCGTGTGGCAATTTACAGATCAGACTTTGTACTGACTCTTCGACCAGAAAAGAGAAGCACGCGGGCCAGTCTTTGTCATACTCCCTGGGAAAATATAAATATCATAATCGGAATATGGATTTTTAGAATACTGTAACAATTTGGAGACATGGAAAATATAAAACACAAAATGGAAAGACGGAATATTAACATTCTGGGAATCTGTGTTACTAGATGGGAGAAAAATGTGGATTTCATGAGCAAAGGTCAAAGGAATATACGCGGCCCGATCAAAAAGTTATCGTGACAAATACTATGACAATAAAACTACTGTACATAACAATTCGAGATTTAATATCTGTCGACGTAACTCCCTTCTGAAACCACCTATTTATCCAGCGAGCAGTTACCTCGTCTCGTTCTTTGTGATTGATCTAATCGACGTCTTGGAATCTTGTTTCTTTCAAGTGTGATTCGATTTTTGTGAAAAGGAAAAAGTCGCAAGAGGCGGGGTATAGGGAATATCACACTCGGGGAATGTTGTCCTTAACCAAAAACTGCTACAAAAGACATGGTCACTGTTGGAAACCCTGTATTGTGGCGAGACGAGTATACTCTGCGCACTTTCTTCCAAACACTGCTATAAACAAAGAAAGTGAGTGAGAATAGTATAGCATCGTGCGCCAGTGCGATGGTTAACTATGTTCATGGTTAATGTGTGTCAAGAGATTTAATTCCGCGTACTTTATATCAGTTTACAGAGCAACATTCCCGATGCGTTTTGATCACACCTCGTATACGCAGGAGGACAGAAAAATGCCAGTGGGTCCGAATAATATTCTATAAATATATGAGAAAAGATATTTCGGGATACTGACAACTGTCAGAGTAATTTTGTTAAAATTGAAAAAGGGTTCATTTAATATGCTTATCATATTAATTTATACAGCCACATTTATGAGAAAGAAATGAAGGGTAATGGTAATAATAGTCGTTTCCTTACAAGGAAACAGCTGGCATTCACTGGCTGAGCTGCCAGTGCTACTTTCGGTTGAAATTTATAAACTCTTTCTCTGAAAAGAATTTTTTAGGAAAATAAATTTTTCAAGTCAAGTAGCTGTTATCTCCCTTTCTGGTTTCTGGAATCGTTTGGAATTTCAACATAATTATGTTACTATTTTGGCTTCGAGTTACATATGCTACGCATTTTAGTTCTTATCGCTGTTGGTAATCCTCAAGTGAAGTGGTTTCTGTTTTTATGCAGTTCTTTGTGAATATGTATCGCCATTTTTTTTTTTTTTTTTTTTTTAGTAACACAGGTTTATTAATTCCAGTAGATGTGAGATAGCTCCTTCCAGTATTGGTCAAGGTTTACTTACTAACATTCTTTTTGAAGTGGTGGGGAATGTTAACATTTTAAAACTCATTAGAATATGTTAAATATCAAGCAAGTTGAATTTTTAGGATGAGGAATTATATGTATTTACTTTTTGGTTTTACTATTGCAATGTTTTGGCCGTTTTACCTCCGTGAGTTCTTCAGTGTTTACTCGATCAAGATTCTCTTCAGCGAATTTCGAACCTAACCGTTTATTTAATCTTCGACTGTAGTTGTTCTCATTCCCCTCTTGATATCTCTGGACATGAACAGCGTGTTGTTTTCAACTCCAATGGAGAATGGCTACAAAACACCTCCCCCTTCATCAATTTGTGGGCGAAACCATACAAATACATGCTTGGATTACTTCCAAGCCAATAAGATAGGTCACTTATCGGTGTCAGATGATTCAGTTCCGGACTATTTTATCTTGAAGTCTGAATTCTATGTTTGTTATCAGAATTCACTTTTGTGTGTCAACCCCAATTCTCAGTTTGTGAACATTTTGCCATATTACTGTTGTTTCGGCCTATTATTGTTAATTTGCATTGCATATATTCTTATTTTGCTGTATATTATTTTTGCCATGTACTTTTTTTATTTTCGTTTTGATTGTTTATTGCAGAATTTGTCAATTCTCTTTCTTGGCCAATTCTACCATTTGTTTACATTTAACCCTGGCCACGCATTCTACACTGCGAATTAGCCGCAACGTAACGCGTAGATTAAATAGAGTGTTCAATTCGTTTTATGTCGTCACTGGGCCGCCAACGCTACTGATGTTAACGAAAGACGGTTTGTTTTTCTTACACATTTTATTAAAGAAGAGAGTCAAAAGTGTAAGCATCGAAGCTAGGAGGCAGCGGGAGGAAGAACGTCAATGGAAAGCATGCTTATCGTTGACCGTTCCTCTGCGTGTGGCATGAGCCTGTCTCTCGAAACTCGCTGTTGGAAGTATATCGATGTTTCAAAGTTTCTGCGGTCCTCAGATGACTTCATGCCGCTTTGGATTTATATCCAAAGCTAGAAGAATGGCAATCAGTCAGTGTCACAATACCACGCCCACGAGATATTCTGATCCCTCGCTGACCATGTCAGCGCAAACTTTGCATTCTGTAACAAAAATCTCCTGAATGCTACGTGCTGCTTTATAAAATTAGGGAAGACATAACAGTCAAAACGATTGTGGTAATATCGACAAAAATGAGAACATTAATCCGAATGCAAATTATGGAAACATCTATGTAAATCCTGATGAATTATCCCTACCAGTGTGAATAACAATTTAGTATTAGTAAAATAACACCATATTAAAATGTTTGGTAAATATGGAATTCGATGTCGTAACGAGATGGAAGAAGTAATTTGGGGTTTGTAAACACAAACATTAACTTTTATATATTTAGTGAAAAATATTATATGCATTTATAACATACATCTAATAAATCCGTATCTCATTAAATTAATGGAAAGAGAATAACAATTATTTCATAACAACTTTGCACATTTAAAGAACATAGATCTTATCATTAACCGATCGTTTCAATGCAAACAAGCGCCTTATCATATTCAATGCAAATTCTGAGAGTTGCCATTTATATGCTATTTCCATGTCCCTACGGTGTTGACCGTACGAAATAAAATGTTATTTGTTTCGCCTGGATGCAGATAATATCAATAAAACATGACGCCATTCTCGCCAATTAAGTGATAATTAATGAAGGTCAAACATTTGAGATGTTTAAAATCTCATTTTCACAATCAGTACTTATGCACTAATAATTTTATACTGTTTATTATACTGCCAAATCCGTGTGTAATGTAAGAATTCATTATTAATGTTTTAAAGCAGACATTTTAAAAATATACATAAATATAAATAATAAATAAAACGAAGGGTGAGCAAATCCATTTTCGAAATCCTCTTTGTAGTTTTATTCTTTGATTGTTCAAACTATCGGCCTAGTAGCCCTCTTCCTCTTTTTGACACATTTACCTTAGGCTCTAATCAACTCTGAATTGGCTAAGCATCTCACCTCGCAAAGTCTTCTTTCAAAAAAGCAATATGGCTGATATCCTTGAGCTCAACTGCTGATGTGTTAACGCTTATTGCTGAAAGAATTTGTCAAACAGTAATTAAGAATAGTAAAACTCGTGCTTTTGCTTGTCATATCTCTAAGAGATTTGACAACGTTTGGTATGCTGGTCTTCACAGAGCGAAAGTTTATGTCTGGACTAAATTTTAATCTGATTCGATCTTTCTCATCAAATCGCGAACGGCCACTCTGCTAGCTGTTTTTATATTAATACAAGTGTTCCTTCGGTCTACATCCTTGGACCTACTTTGTTCCTAATTTTCATCAACGATCTTCCCGCTGTCATCAGTTCTATGCTATTTATTTTTGTCTTAATGGTAAATCTGATCGGTCCAATATGCTCAAATTAGGAGCTGATCTAAAAAAAAAACATACGACCTCTTGTTAACTAGGGAAATAAATGATTTCTTAATTTCTAAAGAGAAAATGCACTCTTTTAATCGTCCAAGGTAAAATGTTGTTTTCCCTCATCATAAGTTGATGCGAATCTCAAGCAGTGTGTCTCATATCGTCTTATCGAGATAACGTTTTCCGCAGATATGAAGTGAGAAGTTTATATTGAATCAACTGCTAAGTGTTTTGATAGGAAAGTTGGTTCACAATTTCGTGCTAGACAATTTTTTTCTCCATAATCTATCTTATAATATAACCATTGTTCAATACATTAAATATTGCTATAACATTTGGCTCGGTGTGTTTGCTACATAAAAAACACACATAAGAATCTGCAGTGTTAATGATCATAACCTGGCATCTCGTCTTTAGTCACTCTCCCGCCGTTATAACGTAACTTTCTGGTACATTTTAAGTAAATATTTTCACGGTATTAGTTCTGGCGAGCTTTCCTCTTTGGTTCGTAGACTTTATGTCCAGTACTAGACTAGTACTAGACTAGTAAATCCTCATTATTTTAAAGTTGGAATGACTTACTACAACCGTAAGTCCTATGCTAACAGCTTCTTCTCTCGCAATTCTCGCTTGTGAAACTCTCTTCCGGTTTCTTACTTCCCACTCGAGTTTGATCATCAAAAATTTAAATGCAATGTCTATCGTTATTTTCTATCTTTTATTTCTGTTTATTATTATTATTATTATTATTATTATTATTATTATTATTATTATTATTATTATTCTCTCACTTTAATATTTTTCTCGTATAATTTCACACTCAGTATATCCTTCATCTCAGTGGCTTCATTTCTACGTAATTATGAGTAGTATTAATCCCATTGACGCAAATACTATGGAGCCAAAACTTCTGTTTGAGGCGTTAATGTCATGTTGTACCTATCACAGATTATTTAAAAATTAATTAATAAAATCTGTCAATGGTGAGTGACATAATGGTTATCAATATGGAAAATAGAATAGGAAGGCTGTGTTCAAATTCCAACTCAGGTTTTTTGTGTTCATTTTGCGTTATTTTCCTTGATGGCCAAGGTTTAACTAACACTTGGTTTGAAGAACGTAGAAAGACTCTTCAAACTCTTCTTCTTCATGTGTCTTATCTCCTCATGGCCTAGGTTATCATGGCTTACTACAACTTCCTATTACTTGTAGCTCTTAATAATCTTTGACGCCTAGAAGTGACGCAAATATATAAGGTTATATGAAAAATATCAAGCAATAAAAAATGAATGATTCAATGAGAAACTTATCGATAACTCAGTCATGTATCATGCGTGATACACGCTTAGGCGATCATGTATCTTTCGATACATGACTGACGAGGCAGATTTGTTTCTCCCGCAGTAGGCTGTCATTTCTTTCTGTGGCAGACCAGTTGCCATCCAAGGCTACAGAACCAGATCTGTCCTGCTATTTACCCATAGTTGGGCGGGAGAAGAAGAGGATTCATACCTTTCCCAAAGGTATTAGCACGTAAAGTGAATGTAATGGATTTGACTGGAATTCGAACTCGACTCTCTGATTCCTCAATCCGAGCCCCTAACCATTAACCCACCATTAAAATTTACAAATGGAGAGCTATTCAATGAAAGTATCAAGAAAGAAACAAGTATGAATAAAATCATATAAGGAGCCTTAATACTATAACCTACGGTTAAGTCAATACAACTAAAGAGTGGCAAACCAAAGCTGCTATAAGATATTTCAATTGAGGAACTGACAATCCTTAAGGATTTGGGAATAGATTAGCTGACAGAAGATACAGCACAAATGTATGATTGGTGAAATATTAGAAGACTTCTGCATATCAATTTTCATAGCGCGAGGAAAAAACTGAGGTTCAAAAGAGTGCGAAATCCATCTAAAAATTATATTGATGATCTGTATACATAAATTAGCCATTACGGTTCTATTGAATAAAGCACGCTACAGACTGGAACTAGTGTATGAATGACTGGAAATAAGGTATGAAATATATGGCTTTGTTTAAGACACTGGAACAAGAAATATAATTTTCATGGCTAGAGATCGCGTGAAGAAAAATGTACTTTTATATATAGTGTATTGAACAGAAATGAAGAGCACAGTGAAAATTAAATAAATATTGTTCTCCACGGAAAATATATTTTACAAATCCATCCCTTCTCCCGGAAAGAAACAAGTGTCATGCTTAACGTGAATAAGTAACATGAATGCAAAAATATAATACGAAGCTGTCTTCCTCCATTTAATTTTAAAATTTAGCAATGCTAAGCTAAAATTTATCAACAATCTTCCCTTGAGCAGATAGCATTTTGTTAGCAGGTTACTTTCACTGACTGTGAATGCTTCAGGTGTTTCGAATTTTATTTATCGCCCGCGACATTTGCAGCTTTTGGGCCTTGATATATATATATATATATAAGAATTATTTTTTATATGTTCTGCCTTGTAAAATTTTTGTGCCGTTTTGCGACAAAAGACTTGAAGTAAGAAAAGTTTTGGTTGTTAATTATCAATTTCTTTCACAGTCAACTATATTATTCTCATTTTAGCATTAGAAAGGCAACGTAGATTTGACGAGAAAAAAAGAAGAAAAACGAACAAGAAAAAGAAGATATATACCAGTTACAACGACAAATGCAATATAAAAGATAAAGTTTTATCAAAACTCGCTTTCTTTTATTTTAAATATAAGGATTTAATTACATCAGTCTCTTTACATATTAGCAAATGATGGAACATGTGCACATAGATGGAGAGAAGATATGAGGCAAAAGATATGTACTAGAGGAGGATGCTGAGAATATTATGGATTGAACATCTGTGTAACGAGTAAATATGAATGAAAATGGAAACGAAAAGTATGCTTATTAGAATCAGAAAATAGTAACTGAAATATCTAGGACACATAATGAGAAAACAATTGGAAAACAATAATACATGTTGAAGACAGAAAAGATGTGACATGTGAGCAATGAGAAAGTTTTAAGGAACATGGACGTAAAATCATAAAATGGAAACTTAGATTCAGAAAGATTAGTCATTTTTAAAAAGATGCCATACTAAACACACACACACACATATATATATATATATATATATATATATATATATATATATATATATATATATATGCTCTGTTTATAATAAACAGTATTAACAACATTTACCGGCCTGAATGTCCGAAAAATTGTCACAGAAAATATGCGTCCTTCGACAGGAATCGAACATGTACCCTATACGGAACTGTCGGAGGAGGCATATTTTCTATGACATTTTCTCAGACATTCAGATATATATATATATATATATATATATATATATATATATATATATATATATATATATATATATATATATATATATATATATATATATATATATATATATATATATATATATTTGTATGTGTCTCTCTCTCTCTCTCTCTCTCTATATATATATATATATATATATATATATATATATATAGTGTATATGTGCAACAGATGATTTTTTTAAACATATATTGTTAAATATAGCAGACAACGAATATCTATCATGCCTGATCATCAGCCGTTCTAAGCTTCGTATAGTTGGTTTAATTTCGGAAAAAAATAAAGACAGGAACTGTACACCATTTGGATATTTTTATTATCTTGTTCCTCGATCTAAGCTTTCGCTCATATGAGCCATCATCAGAGTGGTTATATGGACATTTCATTTTCAAAGATATTCACCAACAAAGTTGATATCCTGTTATGTTTACATAAACGTTTGTTATTGTTGCCGTTGTTACCATAAATTTCTCCTTCAAGTTTTGTTTTGTATTGATTAATTATTTTACTGTTTTAGATGTCCTTGCGGCAAATTTTATGTTGTGTCTAGATAATTTTTTTCTATTGTAGTTGCTGTTGTCTTTAGCAGAATGCTATTTCTTTTTCCATTGGTATGTCAGGAGGGACTACTTGTCTATTTGTTTCACATTGAATATGAAATTGTTAGGGTGTGAAGGATCTTGAAAGTATTTTCCGTATGTTCTTCCTCTTTGTGTCAATATTGAGGGCTGCATCTTCTGAGTGCTCTTTAGAAGAATTCAACGATTATTCCGGATTTTATTTTGTTGTTAGGATGGGAGTAGAAAATTATTAGGTCATTTTTTGTAGTTGAGTTTTGGTAGACAATAAGTTTCAAGCTGGTGGCAACTCAGTGTAACATGATGTCTAGAAAAGTAAAGTACTGTTTTCTTCCATTTCGTAAGTAAATTTTATTGTATGTTCGACTTTGTTTAGTTTGTTAACAAGATCCGGTCAGTCAATATCAAGGGGGGGGGGGGAATACTAATAGAGCTGCCTCAATATATCGGAAATATGCTGATGGTTTGGATAAAATATTTCGGAAATAGCCTGATTCGAGATAAAGATTCATGCCGAATGAATAACATTAAAAAAAATACATAGCACCAGTTGATAATAGCAAAAAAATTAGATTAATTATTTATTATAAAAAATTTAAAACTTGTAACCTTATAGTTAAAAATAATAATTCATCTCCTACAACAAAATTAAATAGAGCAAATATTATTTACGAATTCAAATGTCCATTAAGGAATTGTATTCCTCAAGAATCAACTTTCGTAAATAATTATATAGGCCACACTACAAATCGTTTAACACGCAGATTAACCCTACACCTTTCTGACAATAGCTCAATTAGATCCCATTTAAATATTCATGGAGACCTACCGGACACTATTCGGAATATAATTGTCGACAACACTAATATAATAGCATCATCCACTTGCAAAAAAAGGCTAAAAATAATGGAAGCCTTACTTATAAAATTAAACAAACCAACACTTAATAATATTAACTTTGAACATGGACATAATATCTTGACCATGTTTTGAAACAAAAAAATGAATCACTTTACAAAACATACACATAACAAACTATTTCTAATTCTAACAGTTGAAATATAATCCTTGATAATGGCTAAATGTATGGCCGAAAGCGCTCGGAAAAGAACATTCGGACAATTTTTATATAATTTATCCTCTGAAAAGAAAAACTTTATTAGATCGCACGAGAAATTATATAAAAAAACTAAATAAAAGCACCTTGTCAGTCGTTTTTAATGAAATGTGCTTGAAAGAAGGATTGCTGCCTAAATACACAAATATATATATATATATATATATATATGTGTGTGTATATGTGTGTGTATGTGTGTGTGTGTGCGCGCGCGCGCTTTATGCTGCAATCCTTCTTTCATGCGCATTTGATTGAATACGACAAACAAGGTGCTTTGATTTAGATTTTTATACAATTTCTCATGTGTTCTAATAATTTGTTTCTTTTCAGATGATAAATTATATAAAAATATATTGTTTCTTTTCAGATGATAAATTATATAAAAATATATTGTTTCTTTTCAGATGATAAATTATATAAAAACTGTCCAATTGTTCTTTTTATCCGAGCGCTTTCGGCTTTACATTTAGCCATTTTCAAGGTTGAAATATATTAAGTGTTACCAAGAAATAGCTTGTTGTATGTATTTATATAATGTTTTCGTTTTCAAAATACGGTTAAGATATTGTGTCCATTTTCATAGCTTATATAATTGATTGTTGTTTTTTTGTTTTTATTAATAAGGCTTCCATTATTTTTAGCCATTTTTACACTTAAAAGATGCTATTATATTTGTATCATCAACAAGTATGTTAGCAATAGGGTCCAGTAGGTCTCCATGAGTATTTAAATGAGACGTAATTGAGCTATGGTCAGAAAGGTGTAGTGTGAGTCTTCGTGTCAAACATGTTGTAGTATGTCCTATATAATTATTTACGAAATTTGATTGATCAGGAATACAATTCCTTAACGGATATTTAATACTCAACAATGAAATCATTATATGAACACATACATACGATGAAAAAATTATATAAATGCATACATACAACAAACTATTTCTTGTTAACAGTTAATATATTTCAACATTGAAAATGGCTAAATGCTCGGATAAAAAGAACAATTGGACAGTTTTAAATTATATAAAACATCATCCGAAATGTTATTAGACCACATGAGAAATTGTATAAAAAATAAATAAATAAAAGCACATTGTGTGTCGTATTCAATTTATATATATATATATATATATATATATGAAACATGGTCATCACTGTGTAGCGGTAAAACCATATTTTAAATCTATTAATTTATAATATTAATGCTCTGTAAATTTAAATTTACATAGAGCACTATTGTGTAAAAATAAAAATATCTATAAGAACACCGGATTTTATATCTTACTGTTCTTTCCTTTTTATTTATATATACATATATATATATATATATATATATATATATATATATATATATATACCCAAGTATAAGATTGGTGTATACGGAATAAATTCCAATAACCAACAAATACTATTCTTAAAAGTGTGCTTAATACTGAGTAGAGCAAATATAATCATTTATTCGAAAATTATAACATAAAAAATCACTACGAAAATAGCAATTTTGTTTCAACATTTCTGGTGTCTTCTCAAGAGATGGTGTTGAATATATATATATATATATATATATATATATATATATATATATATATATATATATATATATATATGGGGGGTAAAATTAATTATTTAGTGCCACAGCATAATAAAACAAATTTTAAATAGGGATTATAATATAATATTTAGCCATTAAAATCAGTTTAAATAAATATAACTTCGATTAAAATCGAATAAAATAAGTATAACATAAGTCGCCTTTCGACCGACACTTTGTCCGAAACCAATAGTCTGTAGTGAAATAATACAGAACGTTATTTTATTTTATTTTTTTAAATAGAATCTTAAAATTGGTAGAAGACGAGAGTGGGGAATAAAATATAATTATAATTCTCATCTAGATCGAGCCAATGGCTGCCCAAACAGTTCTGACTTATGTTTGAGCTCCTTCCGTCTAATAACAGCAGGTTCTAAGATATTCAGTTAGTGATTTGTCCGGGCACTGTGCAGAACAGATAAGAACCCTTCTGAATAAATGTTCCTACAAACATTTCTACTTAACAAATGTTCATCAATGGCAGACACGTGAATGCCCGCATGATCTTATTGGAATATGTCTACGAAGAGGAGCAGGCATTTTTTCATGTGTTTTGATATATATATATATATATATATATATACATGAAAATAATAGACCCTACTGCAATAGCATCTGGAAGAGTATACACAATTATCAGGTCCTTTCTATCTTCATTTGCTATGTGCCATATCGCTGCAGGACCTGGGCGATCATGGCCCAACAAAGTACTTTTGCCTTCGCTCCTAATCCCTGCTCTGCTATTCATTTACACAACATCGTTAAGTAGGTTTTGCGATGCCTTACACTGTCTCATATCCCTTCAATTTCTTTTCTGTGGATCAACTTTTCTAAGCCCTCTTTCCTCATTATATGCCATAGAAATTTCAAATGTCACTTTCCGATGTTCAGTATAAGTGTCCATTTTTACCCAGAACTTCTTCCTTGCTCAAATGGTAATCTCAGTATCTTTTTGTAGAACCATATTTCTGTTGCGCCAACCTCTTCATCTCTGTAGAGATTGTCTAGCATTCACTGCCATATAGGAGGAACAATATTACATAGCAGTTCTTTAATTTTTTTAAAAATTTCTATTTCTTAATACTTTGCTTAGCTTTTGGAAGACTACTTTCGCTTTCCCGATGTTGCGACGGATTTCGTTGTCACACTTTTCATCCCCCACCCTTGAATCCCATCCTAAATATTTCAATTTGTGTACTTGTCTTATATGCGTATCTCAAATTTGTACTTTGCATATTGTGCTCTTATTTCTTTTGAGAATAAAACATGCTTACTTCTACAATGGATATTTAGTATTTATATCGTTTTCCTTTATTTCCTTCTGTAGGAGTTTCGGTATGTTCCCGTAAAGTCGTTGTGAATGGCCAGTCTTCTGAAATGCATGGTAAATATTGGCATCATAAATACCAACATGATAATTGCAGGCATCTGCGAAGAAACTCTCGTCTCGCTTCTACACTCTTTCTACATTTTATTAAGTGTCTAGGATAATTCTCTGATAATTAATAAGGAGTTACGTAGATTTGACCAAAATGCACGAATACACCTCTAAAAGTCAAGATGTTCGGAGACTTGCAACTGATCTCTCATCTGATTTATATCTAACAACCTAAGGCACTAAAAACCCGCTTGTGACATTCAATACTTCAAACACCCATTTCATATAATTTTATCATCATTCAAACACCGACTTTCCTCAAAACACTAGCAACTCATGCACTCTCATCGGCTTTCCATATTTTGAATCAATTTTTTAACTCCACTAATTCAGATATTTACATCTAAGACTCGTCATATGTACAATCCGTATTCCAACTTTTAAGACTCTATTACAGTCAGACAGCTTTATTCTAAAAAACTGCTACTTTGTGGAATAAACTCCCCCGTGGATGCTTACATGAACACTATATTTTCACCACCTCTTTTCAAGAGTCATTGCTTATAAATCGTCTTTACCCCCATACTCTTGATTTTCTAGCTCTTTACATGCGTATGAAAGATCTCTTTCTTCAACACCCTAACTTGAGTGGCTCTTGAGCCTAGTAATAAGAGAAATTTCGTTCAAAAATATGTTTTAAAAAATTTCTTAAAAACGTTACTGCATAGATGTGGGGGTCTTGCTCAGTAGAATTGCACATGCGCAAAAGACTGCACCGGTCTTTTTCACTTATTCTCTTCTACCTCCAATATGCGTGGGTGTGTGTGCGAATTTTGCTCAAGCGTCGACAATTCTTCTTTTTCCTTTCGCTTCGAGGCTGTTTCTATTTTTGATAATCTTGCCACTAATTGACTCCTTTCTTTCTCGTTTGCAGAAAGTGGGAGCTTTATTAATAGTCACATTCATTTTGTGCATTGTAGGAAGTAAAACATTATAGCGGCTCGTTCATTTAATTATCTCTACTTGTAAGTTAGGTAATCATAGAAAGGAACATCTGGAAATTTTATATTCATGAGGAAAAAGGAATGTAAATTGTAAATCATTATCTTAGTATGCATAAAGCGTAAATGGTGGCAGTTACCTTTTTAATGAAAGCCATAAAAGCAGTGAATGTGTTGTCTTATCATTAGAAACCGATACTGCATTATGCTGTAGTATTTATATATACAGAAACATGACATAAGTTAATCGACAATGTGATTTCGCTTAGTTTGAACATTTAAAAAGAAAGTGAAAATTGATATTTACACAGTTTCTTATAAACTGTAGCGCGGAGTCTATAAAAACAACTAACGTTCTGTACCGACGTCGAATTGAATTTCCACATTAAAATAAGCTGAATCAAAATCTAGTATGTTTTATAGCATTATTTAAATTTTTTATTAAAATTATTAAAAGTTCAGGATAGTTATTGGGAATCGCCCCAGAGCTTCGTGATGTTCTGCACGTCAAGAACCAGAATAATTACGCAATAAAGATTAATGCAATTATTTTTATTTGGGAGAACGAAGCATCGCTAAACCGACGTGATCTTCCATAAGTATTGCGAAATTTTAATATTTTTTAAAATATAATAATGATTTTTCTACATAACTATTTATATTGACAAAGATTTTATACTTGATATGTGTTAAATTATATAATTTATGTATATTACCATTATTTTATTTTTTATTATATACGCGTATATATATATATAAATATATATATATATATATATATATATATATATATATATATATATATATATATATATATATATATTCGAGTGCCCAGCTTATATTTTATAAAATTAAGAAATAATTTATACAAAGAAATAAATATCAATGTTAATGTGATTAATGGCGAAATCACTTCGCTAACAGGACTTAATGAGACATTAACTTACTATCAATTACTTGAATAATAAGATCCTTATATTACAGTTGTTACCAGTGGTCATATATATATATATATATATATATATATATATATATATATATATATATATATATATATATATATCCCCAAGAGGATAGAATCCAGGTAGAACTCAATGTCCAGCACAGACCAAGAATATAATATAAAAGGCTCAAACACTAATATTCTATGCTTATAATTTATTACATTGGAATCGTAATCACGATCCAATTCCTCAGACCTACAAATTAAAAAAAAAGGCATTATAATATTTTACTTCCTACGAGTGACTATAATGTTTTACTTCCTACAATGCACGAAATGAATGTGACTTTTTTAAATATGTATATCTGATGAACTGGATCGTGATTACGATTCCAATGTAATAAATTATAAGCACAGAATATTAGCGTTTGATCATTTGATAATATATATATATATATATATATATATATATATATATATATATATATATATATATATATATATATATGTATGTATGTATGTATATACGTACACACACGTATAAAAATTGTTATAATAATCAAAGTATTGCTAAAATATATATATGAGTGTGTGCGTGTGTGTGTATGTATGTATGTGTGTGTGTGTGTATTGAAGAAGGGGATTGATTTTTTACAACATTATATTTTTCATGAGATTTGAATTTCATATAAAAATATGATGATGAAATTTGATAATAATTTCAGGAAGCTGTTATAGCTAAACATTTTTTCCACGCGGAACAAGCGTACGGTTATGAAATTACTAAAAAAGAACGACACATACAATCAAAAGTTTTACATGTTTTAAGACCACTTAAACCTTTATGAGGAGAAGGTCTTTCTATTAGTGTCAGTGTGTAGAAAATATATGGCAAGATTCTGTGCTCATATAACAATAATTTCCACACAGTTTCGTGTGGCTCAATCTCAGGTTTTTAGTCTTGTCTAGAAATGTCTACAGATCAATAAACTATTGAATCTAAATCAATCTGCGCGTCTTCGGGTTACAAGTGCTGGTCGGCACCTCGACGGATTCATGCTACAGAAAAGCTTTGCCAGATAAACTTAGCTAAAGAAAGAGGACGGGTGATTCAGCTGACTTAAAAGCTATAGACATCTATGATGCCAGATGACCTGAACGAACGCAGCCATTTCAGAGCACAAGTATGGCAGATTGGCAATGACAACATGCCAGCAATCATGGAACATCCATAGAGAAGCGATATGACCATTCAAAGTTCAACTTGGTACAGAGTAGCGGGCACATGTGTATTTACAGACAACAAAATGAAGATTGATCTCCTGGATGTGTCTTCGTAGCAAGGGGAACCATCAATTATGACGAAAGTATAGAAGTCTTTGTAAAAAGGAAGTTGACAAAAGCATGTTAAAAGATAGACATTCTTTGATAACGCACAAATCGCGTAAGAATGCAAACTCGTTTCGCACCCTTCATTTGAAAGGGGATAATGTCCCGACAAGCAAATCAGGTTTCGGCAAAAGGATGTGCATCGTACTGGCGATGTACTAGAGAGTGAACACAAGCGATTAGAATGTTCGTGAAGAGGGGGGTTTATTTTATCAGCTCTGCAGCCGATATCAACAACCTCCCTGAACAACCTCTCTGCGATCTACAGCTAGCGATCATAGAGGAATGGAACCGAAACGATTTAAACGAATTTAAGTTTTGACATTATTATCGTCGGCAGTACCGATCAGTTTGCACAAACTGAGGCTAGACACATACATTATTACTTATTATGTGAAGTTATGTATACAGTTTGTTTTCTTTAAATTAACAATTAGAAATACCTGTGAACATTATACCTGAATTTTCTTATGAATATTAATCCTTAAGTTTAATCATTGAACTCTCCGAGTTTCACGACTAAAAAATACCCATGGATTTTTTTATATATATAACTTATTGTTTAAAGTCCTTGCGAACTGTACGACTAAATAATACACATGGAAATGTATCCTTTGATCTGTTAAATATTTGAAATTAAGATGTTTAACAAGATATTATAAGGTTGGTGCAAAAATAATGTCGTTTTCTCACATGAAGTTGAACGTCAAAAAACCACATTATTTTTGCACCAACCTAATACAATAACAATCATAAGTATGAATGCAGGTCATTAGTTAAAGAATTCACAGGATACAAATGAAATGATTCAAAATGGAAATGCTTTGCATTTCACTGAAGCAGACGTAAGACGCATAGGAGCGTTATCGTCTCCTCTCTATTACCATTCTTTTTTCTTTATTTTCTTTCTCTTTCCCAAAAAACAAACAAAGACATTTATATGTCGTTTCTTCCGCGTGTCCTCACAATCAAACAGGATAGGCCGATTGTTTATGTAACCATATCAGCGATCAGCGCTGGAGCTAAGGAAAAAACTGAACTATAGCATGACATGATTAAAGTGGTCATTATTTTATAGTTTTATATTAATCCGCGTCTCTCAGTTTACGATTTGATAGCATAACATGGACGTTAAATCCAATATTAAATATCATCCCATTTACAGAAGCGGGTATTTTAGAGTAAATTGATTATTATGACGAACGTTATTTAAAGATAGATTAAATTAAATTAACTAAAAACAGGAAACTAAATTAGAAACGATTAAACATATAAAGTAAGAATAATTAATAAAAAAAAAATTAAAAATCTAAAATCCTGTGGTGCAAATTTGGCCTATAAATATATATACAGGGTGAGTCCATCATACATCATATATAAGATAGGGAAATAATTTTCAAACAGCCTGTATCAAAAATACAATTACAAACTTTGTGATCGGATTCCACGCACAAGAACAAAGACAAACATCCATATAAACATATGTCCGAAAATTAGTTGTTTTTGAGTTATTAAGTTTAATTTTTACGTCAGAGGTTCTCAACCAGGGGTAAATTTACCCCTAGGGGTAAATAATTATGTAGTCGGGGGTAAATAATTGAAGTACCTGATAATTTTAAAAATGTTTTGGTATTTTTACTAATGACTAATTTGCACAATTTGTAGTCACAAATTAGTCAGTACTAATGATAATCATTCATTCAAAAAAAAACATTTTTTTAGTATTTTCCAAAAATTTTTTAAATTGCCAAAAACAAACTGCTAAAAATAATTTTTTTTGAATGAATGATTATGATTAGTATTAATTTGTAGATCTACTAATACAGCGGATAAAATGAATAATTTTTTTTCTTAATGACTACAAACGTTAATAAAAATACTGAATTTTATAGAGAGTACTAACTTATACTAAAAAATTAGTAGATTAGTACTAAATAAGAAATCAGTATTTTGAGTGTCGCTTAGTATTTTTTTTTAGTCACAGTATTTTGACTAAAAAAACCCTTAGTATTTTGAATGAAAAAACCATTCATTCATTTAGTCACGAAATTGTGCATCAATGCTTTATGATGGCTATGAATTTTTGTATGGGAGTAGGGGGTAAATGGAGAAATACATAAAGCCGAGGGGGTCAATGATGGAGGATAGGTTGAGAATGGCTGGTTTACGGTATACGCTGTTAAATGTACAATCCAAGATATAACCCCAAATACTTTGGGGGTTGATTCCTGAAAAAAAAAGGTAAAATATTCATATAACCCTATTTCCAAAAGGTAATCGTTGTACACAGCAACTCATACCAAATGTTCAAGGTGACCTCCGCTTACTTCTGCACACACATGAATCCGTCGGATCATTAACTGGCGGACCCTTTCAAATACTCCTGCACGGTGTCGTATGGTTTTCACGCTTTGATTAAGCGTCCCTGCATTATTGTTGCATTATTGATGCATAAAGCAATAGTTTTAAGTGGGTCAACAGATAAAATTCCAAAGGATTGAGATCGGGAAACGTGCATGCCATGGAACCAGTCCTCCTCTGCTATATATATATATATATATATATATATATATATATATATATATATATATATATATATATATATATATATAAAATATGGACTGTAATTCAGCAAAATGATAAGATAAGGATCAAATTGGCAGCGATTATAAATCTAACATGTTGCGCTTTCATTAAAGCTTCATTTGAGAATGAAATATGGAGGATAAAAAGAAAATTCGAATAATAATCTATATTCGTTTGCATGTTTGCTTTAGTGCGTATGTGTCGGGGTGCGCATGTTTGCGCAAGTCTAGTAAGCGCTATTATCCATGTTTGTTGGTTATCCGTATGTTGCTTTGTGGGCGTTTTGTGTGCAGGTGAAAGAATATAAGTTACACTGATTTTGGTGGCATATTCTAGATTATTTAAGCATTTTAAATTTTGTAAAAGTTGGTGATATTATAAAGTGTGTTGAAGGCGTGTTTATTGATGGTAAACGTTTATTAGAAGTCTCTCGGAGTATTTCCCTGCGTAAAAGAATGGGTCTTTTATAATTAAGGGGACATTTGTAAACTCGAATTTATGGCCTATTTAGTATCTCTTTATTACCAGCAAGTTTAATGGCTAATCGTTTGGATTAGCCATTAAACTCGTTTGTTATGTCTCCCTTAAATATTTCTTTCACACACAGACACTCTCTCTCAATTTCTCTCCCTCTCTCTCTCTCTCTCTTTCACACACACACACATACACACACACCTTATCACCCGAAAACGCATAAACAAACTAGAATTATGATACACATAAAACATTATATAATCGAGCGTTGCTTAACAGGACAGCTGCACGTAAGGTCTGCTTAACCTATGAAAAACAAGCGACTCAGAAATTGAAATAGTAGGATTCTCTTTTTATTCTCCATATATTACTGTATTTAAACTCAATATCTTCGACGATTTTTCTCGATCAGTCATATCTGCTCACGAAAGGTATCTTAACGTAAACAATGACAACATATAATGAAATGGATTAAGACCGATAATTATTTCATATATTTCTTGTTTATTAAAAAAAATACAAAAAAAAAACAGAGCATCTATATAAATAACGTGTAAACAGGAAATATATGAAATAATTGTCGGACTTAATCCATTTCATTATATGTTCTCATTGTTTACGTTAATATACGTTTCGTGAGCAGATATGACTGATCGAGAAAAATCGTCGGAGATTGTGCGTTTAAAAACATTAATTTGGACTTTGCTAGCCAGATGCTTTTCTGTAGCTAAATAGTATAGCACGTCAGATCAAAAGTCGTTTTTCGTACATGATTACTGGTTTGATTCCTCTCGGGGAACTCATATTTTCTACGGAATTTTTTGAACATTCAGTCCGAAAAATGTAATTAATACTGTTTACTTAAAAAAACAAAAACAAAAACAAAAAAAAACAGAGCATTTACTTAACGGCTAGAACACTAACCATCAATTAAAATTACACCACTACTAACCATGGGTATATCGTACCGGATTTTGAAAATATCAAAAACAAAATATTAAATATAAATTTTTATTTGAAATATTTTACTTGCAAGCACATCAAACTTTGTACTTTGAGTTAACATTATTAGGAACTGAAAAACATATAATTTAGGTAAGAAAATCAGGTACTGAAATTTGTAATTAAAAAATAAGAAAAAATGCGCTGGGTACTATATACCCATGGTTAGTGTTCTCGGGTTAAATAAACTGTATCTATAAACATAACGTATAAACAGATTTTATATATATATATATATATATATATATATATATATATATATATATATATATATATATATATATATATATATATATATATATATATATATATATATATATATATCAGGAGATAGACAGACAGACAGATGTAGAGAGGGTGAGAGGAAGAAAGAAAGATAAAGAAAAAAGAAATATTAAAAAGGTGACGATCACAGGAGACGGAATCGGCAATCACCAGCGCTGGCGGCAAGTAGGCATCTATCAAAACCACAAAGCAGTAGAAATTGCATACATCGATTTAACTTGACTTATTCTAACCACTGATGGACGAGCCATTGGCCATTCTTTTAATATATCGTTGTCAAAGTTCCATATACCTCGTGACAACAGACAGGCTCTAAATAATACAACTTTTAGTCATAATTAATAGTGTAACGCTTAAATTTTATTCCAGATTTCATAAGGAATTGAGAAAAGAGATTTCTCTCAGGTTGATTAATAACGCGTTCAGTTAGGAAAATACTCCTTGAATAAAGCAGTTCTCGTACGGTCAACCAAGTTAAGCACCATCTGGCCTAGACAGTGCCTAGATGGGTGACGGCTTGTGAATAGCATGTGCAGTAATCTTGGATATGCGCGTAGTTTAACAAATAACGGCTCCGAATTGGAAATCAGGTGAGCCCTGTTCTAATTTCAGTAGGGTTCGTTATATTCACTTACACCCAAATGAACTTGGGGAAGGTATGAATCCACCGCTTCTCTTCCCAGCTATGGGTTAATTAGTAGGATTTGTGTTAGGAAATCATTATTAACTGACAAAAATTACAATAAAAAAATAACTAATGGCTTTAAATAACATACAAAAGGTTGATACGCCGTAAGAAAACAAACCAGTCAGAGAACTTGGTTATTTTATTTAATTGGTTATTTATTTAATCCATCAAATTACTTGGAATTATTGTCAAGAGATGCATACAATAGAGAGAGTAATATTTGTAAAAATATCCTTAGGCAATAACAATGCCTTTTTATAGCCATCTGTTACTTTTATTATAGCTAATTGACTGTTTTTACATTTAAATATGTAGCTGCTCGTAGAAATAAGTACTGTGTAATTTTATGCGTTACATGTATCCAAACTTGGCCGCACTCCTGAAAACTATACTGTTCAAGGTCCTGCCATAATGGGATTCAATGTGATTCGTTTCAACCGAAATAAGAGAAATTAGAATAAAAAAGCTAATACATTAAAAAAATAGGTTTAGTGTTCATAAATAATACACGTAATTTAACATCATTTGTTAGGCGTTAAACGTTAAAAAAATTACAGTAAAAAAAATTGCTGACATTTTGTAGAAATGTTATTAGCTGTCGAAACAATCCAGCTTAGTTCGCACCACATTTGTTTTTTGTTTTCTTTCAAGCATGTCTTTGTAGCATTGATCAGCGTTTTGCTTTTTTTTTTCTTTGCCGCAGTTCAATGCTCCGTTCAAAACCAGGATCGGCGCCCATGAGAAAGTCGAAAGAATCATTTATTTCTTTTTCAAGGAGAATCGAAAATCGACAAATTAAAATTCTTTGTATGCACGTCAGTATCTTCGACTTCTTCATCTCTTTTAATTCTCAAGCATGACTTTGCCACATATCAACGATAGTTTCGGCATTTATTTGAATGCGACGAAATGCATTCGTACAGTTTGGTAGAATCTAAAATTTAAAACATTAAAGATTTTCTTTTCTTTTCTTTTTTGGAAAATGCAATTGCGTGAGTATCGTTTAAACCGTACTATTCACTGTGTGTCTAGTCTAATATGAAGCTGCAGTAACCTATTAGGTAATAGGGATCTAACTCTATATTCTAGAGATCACTAAGATGTATTTATTTTTATATGGTTGGAGCCAGTGAACGTAATTGTGTCAATAAACTAAATATCCTTATATGGAAATTCATCCTCCCCCAAACCCAAACTATATATATATATATATATATATATATATATATATATATATATATATATATATATATCTGTGTGTGTGTGTGTTAATTATTTAAACATTAGTTATAAGTAGATACATGTTTTTAAACAAACGCCAAGCTTTTGAAATAGTTGCAAATTTCAGCCACCGTTCTGTGCATACGATAGACTTACTAAAGATAATATGTCATGAAGCAGGGATCAAACTCCCTCCCTTATCGGGGAAACCACCATCTGATATATACAGGATGAGTAAAAAGTAACTCCTTATTTAAATGTATGATTAACTCTCCCGGTATGTAAAAGTTGTAGTTAGACGGCAGAGTCCATCGTACATAAAACAGTAAGTTACTTTTCAAACACCCTATATATATATATATATATATATATATATATATATATATATATATATATATATATATTTGTGCGTGCGTGCGTGCGTGCGTGCGTGCGTGCGTGCGTGGGTGGGGTGAATGTGTATGTGCGTGTGTACGTGTGTGTTTGTGCGTGTATAGTATATCGGTGTTGTGAACAAGCTTTTACACACGAAGATTATTTCAGAAAAGTTCGATTGAAAGTACCATTCGCCCTTGCATGGAGTATTGCTGCCATATATGGTCTGGGGCCCCTGCTGTTTGCCTCAGGGTTCTTGATAAGATCCAGAGACGGATATGCAATGTGATTGGCCCTGATCTGTCATCTCGTCTGCAGTCGCTCTCTCACATATGTTGCATCGCTCTGCCTTTTCTACAAGTACTTTCACGGTAATTGCTCCGAGGAGTTGCTTTCGCTTGTCCCTAGGCCTCATGAATTTAAACGTCCTACGAGGCTCGCATCCCGTTCCCACCACTTTACCGTTGAAACTGTTAGATGTAGACGTCTCTTTTACTCCAATAGCTTCATGACTCGCACATCTCGCCTATGGAACTCCCTTCCCTATTACTGTTTCCCTGACAAATACAATTTCCAACGGTTTAAGTGTAGCGTCAATCGACATCTCCAGTTGCCTTGATCTATCCACTTCCTTTCACCACATACTTTCATCTTTCATTCCTATCTCCTCTCGCTCCAAATCTTCTGTAACCCCTTCCTTGATCGACCCTCCGTCTTTCTCTTTCTCCACATCCTCTCCTTTACCACTCCTATCTGCTCTTCCTCCAACCCTTCTGTAACCCCATGCGTGATAGTGGCCTCCAGCCTTGCTTGGGGTGATACACTTAAAAAGAAAAAAAAAAAACAAACTTGGGACAAAAAAAATATACCAACTCCTTCCTTGATACCTTGATAGATTTCTATGTTAACATTTAGAAACGGATTAGATAACTGAAAAGGTTCAGTATAAAAAAGTGGACACAATATCTCAATGTTATTCAATGATACACACACACAGACACACAAACACATATATATATGTATATATATATGTATATATATACATATATATATATATATATGTATATATATATATATATATTAATTTATATATCCCTTTTGTCATAGTTTTTCTCTAAAATGATTTTGATATATAAAAATGTATATATATTTCTACACACACACACACACACACACACACATACACATATACATGCATGCAGTATCGTGAAATAGTTTACAACACATTACAAAAATTGTTTCTTTAATGAAAATTTACTGCTAATAATATATATGTTTAAGCATTTAGTCAAACAATCAGATTTAAAAAATAATCAATAAAAATATCCTACGAAGAAAAATCAATATTTAATAACGCAAAATATTACAATACATCTATTAATTCATATGTTAATTTTTCGTAACGTAACCGTTATTCGTAATTACAGAATATAGGCGTTTAGAGCAGTTCCCTACGGATTTTCGCATGATTCTTGACTAATATGTTTCCATTCTTCACGAAAAAATTCCTTTAGTTCATGCAGGTTTTGCAGGATCCTTCTTTGACTTCTCAGTTTCAGCTCTCTCCATAAATTTTCAATCGGATTGGGATCTAGAAATTGTCTTGGCCATTTTAGAACCTATATCTATCTATCTATCTATCTATATATATATATATATATATATATATATATATATATATATATATATATATAATCATGGTTAAGATCAAATAGAACTTAACCATGATTATGCCAGCTTTACAGTATGTTTATGATCGTTGTCTTGTTGAAAGACCCAACCTGGTTTCAAGCCTAGCGAATGTGCACTCTGACGTAAATTTCACTCCAAAATATCCCTACAATATGCTACATTCATCCTCCCTTCTATTACTCTACACCTTGAGCAAGAAAGCAACCCTAAATCATGATTGATCCTCCTCCGAATTTTGCTATTGGAATAGAATTCTTCGGCGAATATTCAGTACCCTTATTTCTCTAGACTTTTGACACAGCTTTTCCGCCAACTATTTCAATATTCGTTTCATTTGACCAAAGTACATTTTCCCAAAATGTTGCAGGTTTAGTACAATGCTTGTTTGCAAAATCCGGTCAAGCAAGAACGTGTTTTCGCATAAGAAGTTTTTTTTTTCATTGAAGTCCTACAAAAGATGTCATATCGACGAAGTAAAGGACTAATTGTATCCGTATTCATTTTCCTCCGCTTACTTCTAGTCCTACTTGAAGTTCTTTAACCGTAACTCGAGGCTAGCGGCCAATTTTTCTCGCCAATAAGCTTACCGTACGTTCCGTTACCTTTCTAGGACGACCAGAGTTTTTTTGGTTCGAATGGAATGACCCGTCTTCCAGTAACCAACTATCGTACCAACTGAACTAAATGGCACATTTAACTGACTAAATAGCTTCCTATAACCAAGTCCATTTATATGACAGTCAACAATACGTTTACAGAGGTCTTGATCAATTATTTTGCTTTCCCCATTTTGTCAATGTTTAAAGGACGGTTGACAGACAAAAGAATGGCGCAATACATTTAATCGTTCCTGAAAATAATCACAACATTAATCTGGAACTTTCTACAAAACAATTCTAACTTGGAACATTCTAGTAAAATTCGAACACTTTTATAAAAAAACAAAAAGATAGTGTAAATATAAAAAATGTGTTGTAAACTTTTGAGTTACTAAATATCGCTTTTTCTTCGTAGGGTACTTTTTTGAAGTTTTTGTTTTAAAAATCTGATTATTTGACTGAATACCTAATATCTAATGTTCTGCGAGCAGTAAAAGTGTAATTAATGTAACTTTTATTGGAAATACGTCAAAAACATTTTTTGTATGTGTTGTAAAATTTTCTTGGCACTATATACATACATACATACATATATATAAATATATATATATATATATATATATATATATATATATATATATATGTAGGCAAAAGTACAAGTTAAACCGATCTCTTCTTCCTGGTATAGTGAGGACGTATGCATACGATCATGGCTCTCAAAAATCCTTTTTAGGTTCTTAACAAATATTGTCTTTTGTAATTTCTTCTGCAATTTGTTCTGCCATCCATGTACTCAAGCTCGCTATGTAGGTTTTGCGTTGTTCCCCCCCTCTCTCTCTCTCTCGCCTTCAATATGTCCTGTGAATATTAAAATTTCCAAGCCCCCTTTCATGATTATCTGCCGTAGTAATTTCAATTGTTTCTTCTGGATGTTAAGTATAAGTGTACTTTTCGTTTCTATTTTCTCTAAAATTTCGTCGTTATTCACGTGTCCCATCCAGGCTCTTCTCAGCATCCGTGTTTGAAGTACATTTCTGTTGTTTCAAGTGGCTTCTTCATCTGTCTAGCATTCACTTAAGTCACTACGATATAGGATGGCTGGTATTACATAAGAGTTCATTAATCTTGCCTTTGTTTCTTACCAACATTTTCCTGTTTCTTAATATTTGGCGTAACTGTATGTAAGTATCTAAATAAATATCTAGAGAATATGATGACAATAGGCCGACAGTAGTGTTCGTCGATACTATTTGTCAGAGAGTGACTGTTAAGAAAGTGTCTGTTCAGGAGTATGCCTGTGTTTTTCTCCTTCTTTTTTTCTTTTTGTCCTCACAGTTTATCTACTTTGAAGAGGTTAATCTTCGAGAAAAGCTGTAAAAGGAATACGAGAGTCATTCAATAAATAAGGTGAATTTTTCGATATAATGACTTCTAATACAGATAGAAGCTTACTTTTTTTTCAACCTAGTCTCCCAGCACTGTCACACACTTTTCCCATCTGTGCACAAGCTTCCGTATTCCCTCAGCGCAAAAATCTTTGGACTGATGTTTCATCCAGTCGCTGACAACACTTTTGACTTCATCGTCACTTTTAAACTTCGTGCCTCTCGTGAACGCTTTCAAGGGACCAAACAGGTGAAAGTCTGAAGGGGCAAGGTCTGGGCTGTAAGAGGGATGAGGGAGCAGTTTCCAGCCCAGCTCGTTGATGCTCTGCACCGTTTGGGCTGCTGTGTGAGGCCTTGCGTTGTCATGATGCAAGATGACTCCTTCTGACTGATGACCCCAACAGATAAGCTCAAAGTCCTTGCAATGTCATCCACTGTCACTCTTCTGTCAGACTGAATGAGGTCATTGACTCATTCGATCACCTCAGGAGACCTCACTTCTGTAGGCCTCCCAGGCCTGTCTTCATCCTCAACCCTGCTCCGTCCTTCTTTAAACAATTTAGCCCATTTGTAGACATTTTTTGGCTGAAACATGTGGCACCATACACAGTTGACATTCTCCTATGAATGTCAACTGGTTTCCACCCTTCAGCAACCAAAAACTTGATAACTGACCGCTGTTCAATCCTGGAGCATGCTTCTTTGTTAATCGCCAAAACTCTCAAAGTTTTTTTTTAATCTGCAAAAGAAATTAAATCCATGTGAAAAAGAAGTAAAATAAAAAATAAAAAAGTGTAAGCTTCTATCTGTATTAGATGTCCTTATACCGAAAAATTCACCTTATTTATTGAATGACTCTCGTAGATATTCCTGTTTCCTCAAATAATACTGAGCGGCTAAGAGGAGTGAAAATCAGCGGCGATGAAAAAATATGCTCAACCTGTAACCAGATACGTATTAGTTTATAAAGAAATTACAGCCAGAACATTTATTCCTGCCAAACTTTCGATTGGTTTTGCCTAATAAATAACCCAGTCAGATCTTATTTATTAGACAGCAAGCAACATTTGGCCCTAGCAGCATTATTGAATATAATGTTTGCTCTGTTTTCCTGTGATCAATAAGAATTTATGACAATTTTAATAGTTGTTCATTAATGTGTTTGTATGTGAGTGTGATATATCGATGTTCCACGTCGGAATATGTTGTGAACTTTTCAGTTCTTACTGTCCTTTTGATCTCCCTTCAAAAGAAACGTAAGAAACCGCATAAATATATCAAATGTGTAAAGATGTATATAATTTAAGTACCTGTTCTGAAAAAATAGCCGACATATCACGCGTGAACAATTACGCATCGTATATGCTGCTTATATATATATATATATATATATATATATATATATATATATATATATATATATATATATATATATATATATATATATATAAATATATATACACACACATATACATATATATATATATATATATATATATATATATATATATATATACATGTATATATATATATATATATATATATATATATATATATATATATATATATATATATATTAGAAATTGGTAGGGATAATTCTAAAGAGAGCTCAATGCAGATAATAATGCAATATAATAATAATAAAGAAAAAAATCCTGAAAAATCCATCTGGGTTATAACATAGTTCGTAAAGATATTTAAATAGTCACCTGTTTAATCCGAAGGCTTTTTAGAAATCTAAATTTCTGAAAAGGCTTTCGGGTTGAATGGATGACTATTTAAATATATTCATGAAATATTACAACCGAGATGGATTTTTAAGGATTTTCTTTACTTATATATATAAATAAATATATATATATATATATATATATATATGTGTGTGTGTGTGTGCGTGTGTGTGTGTGTGTGTGTGTGTGTATATATATACATATATGCATAAACACACTCACACCTATATATATAAATAAAGTGTGTGTGTGTATATTCATATATATATGAATAAACACACACACATACATATATATATATATGTGTGTGTGTGTGTGTGTGTGTGTATGTGTGTGTAAGGCTATATTTCTAGTTATAGTAGATTATATATAGTGCTGTATGAATCCTCTTCTTCTCCCCCCAGCTATGGGTAAATAGCAAGACAAACCTAATTGGTCTACTGCAGAAAGAAATGTCAACCTACTGCGGGGAAAAATCTGACTCGTTAGTGATGTATCGAAATATACATCATCGCCTAAGAGTGTATTCCGCATGGCGCACAACTGACTGAGTGATACTCGTCACAGAAACGGATTTACTTATATAGGTTGCATCCTCACATTTTTTAACTTATGAGCACTTATATCAGATTTATATCATTAAATTTTATGATTTGTTTTCTACCACTTATCAACACTTTTTAGCTCATTTAGAGACAATATTTTTTAGTGTTAGAATTTTGTTTATTGGTGAAACACCACCTGATATACCCATGACGTCAGTCATCGATTTATGGACCAGGCTCAATTTTGCTTAACTACAATGATCGTAATTTTGAATACTCCACAAATGTTTTAATAAGTTTACAGTAGATAGTTTAAATATCTAGCTTTAACTATTACTTAAAACCTAGTTTTAATTTTTTTTCTTTTTTAAAAAATATATTAGGTTTTACAATAAATTAGTTACCTCTTTTGACGCTTGCACGCGTGTGAATATGATAAAATTTTAAAATTGTACAGTATATAACCTGATCGTTTTTCACTTCCTACGTAAATATTTAATTTTCAGATGAACACAAAAGTGTTGTCTTATATAAATGCTGAACGCAGCAATTTTTTGTCTTAGAAAAAACAAGATCCTGATGACATTGTGCTAATCACGAAAGTACTCGGAATAAATGAATATGCATTAACATGGTAATTTTATTTCATCCTTTAACAAGGATTACTATGAATTATTTAAAGAGTCATGTCTTCATGAAAATATACTGCCAACACAAACACACACATTACAGAGCATCTTTTTAAGAATTACTATCACAACAGAATTCCGAGTTTATTGCAATTACAATAAGTTGTATTTTACCCCTGAAGATATTCTTGGTAAAGATCGAAAGCATTTGTATTGACAAAAACTTAAGCACTGTCTTTGGTGAATTTCATCTTAACATCAAGAAACTGATTAGACAATTGCAAAGCATAGTATGAAAATAAGTAGACACAATATATCTATATTATTCATGAAACACACATACATACATACATATATATATATATATATATATATATATATATATATATATATATATATATATATATATATATATATGTGTGTGTGTGTGTGTGTGTGTGTGTGTGTGTGTGTGTGTGTGTGTGTGTATTTAGGCAGCAATCCTTCTTTAATGTACATTTCATTGAATACCCCAGAAAAGTTGCTTTTATTTAGTTTTTCATACAATTTCTCATGCGATATATTTTTTTTTCTTTTCGAATGATAAATTATATAAAAACTGTCGGAATGTTCTTTTTATCCGAGCGCTTTCGGCTATACATTTAGCCATTTTCAAGGATTATATTTTAACTGTTAAATAAAAAATAGTTTGTTGTATGTATGTTTTATAAAATGTTTTCATTTTTAAAAATACGGTCAAGATATTGCGTCCATGTTCAAAGTTAATATTATTAAGTGTTGTTTTTTTTTGTTTTTATTAATAAGGCTTCCATTAACAGTTATAAGCTGGCATCGTACTCATAGTAAATGGACAAGTCAATGTTCGACAGTTAGTGTAGAGAACGTTGTCTTTCTATATAGCACAATATCCCTAGAAATCGGGTTAAAGAGCATTGGCGAAAAATGTTTGCTGAACTTTAAATATATGACTTCATGGATACTATCCAACGGAGATGAATATCGACGGTCATAGACCACCTGCGACTTGTTGGTGAAATTGTTGTGCTTATTGTTTACATTTAGTTTCATGAAGAGTTTGTGCAAGTAGAGATATTTTAAAAATACATTTATTTGCAGTGAGGTTGCTTTCAACATTAAAAAATGTCTGTTTGATGAAATTTAAACAATAAGAGCTTGGGATGTCAAAATTCGGACTGTTGGGATTCGATACAAAAACATAAAATATTGTTGTGGGGCTACGCGTAATTCGACCGTTTAGAATAATAAAATTCTGTAGAAAAGACAACGTAGTTTCAAGAAATGAACATTAATTTAATATAACGTCAAGATTGGAAAGTAATGTCTTTTTGTTTTGGGTTAATAAAATTCTGAAAATATAAATTCTCTTTGTGTATGTATGTCAGAAACAATGTGTATTTGTGTGAGAAAGTCAACACGCCAGTGCGTGGTTCATAGTAAAGAGGATACAAGAACAGAATTGGTTTCTTACTGGGGACTGTGTTGCCGTCGACAGAAGCGGTCTCTTTGGAGTTTGTCAGCGCAGATGCTTTTAGCATGAGGGCGTGAAGTTTAAAAGAGAGAGTGCCTTGGACCTTGATGACAGCTATGCGTATCCTGCTTGGGGCCGGATTTCGTGTTATACACTTTCTCGTAAGAAAAGCAGCTCTATACCCCACTTCCTACATGATAATAAATTTAAATCTTTCTTTTCCCAACTCTCAGTATATGACTTGATTAAAACTTTCTCTTATCTACTCTCTTCGTCAAACACACAAAATACAAAGTTAACAGAGATTTATATAGTAATAATTATATATATATATATATATATATATATATATATATATATATATATATATATATATATATATATATATATATATATATATATATATATATCGTAAAGGTTAAATGAAACCCGTGGGCATATAATACAAGTGGATCCTAGTAATATGAGAATATTAAAACCGAGCCGCAAAAGAGATATATTTATACAGAACAATAGAAAAATATTCAAGAATCAATTTTTTATCTCATGTAGGGAATAAAATATTTCGTCTGTCTTCTCAACCTAGATATGAAATGGAATTCACGTCAGTAGAATTTGAAGATGCAGTAAAAGTTAACTGTACAGGAAGTAATATTGGAGGGCGTCAGCGGAATATTTAACTTGTCATATATATATATATACAGTGTAACCCGGATATAAGAGAGTTGTCGGGACCGGCGAAGAAGTATCTTATATCCGGGTTTCTCTTATATCCGGGTTTCTCATATATCCGGGTTTGGTCTATTTTGTTTAGGTAAGTGTGGCTCTAATTTGGGACCAGAGAAAATCTATCTTATATCCGGGTTTCTCTTATATCCGGGTATCTTATATCCGGGTTACACTGTATATATATGTATATATATCGGCATCCATTGCCTATCGCCATTTCCTTTTGTAAGAGTCGATTGCTGTTTTACGATGGCTACGCATGTCGGACATGCTACAGAAGGTGCCACTCGAAATTATGAGAGAATCATCAGAAGTCCGTTGCAGTTTAATAACTTGTTTCTGCATGTTTCATTCCCTATGTGAGGAAAGTCATGAAATCAAAAGTGTGTGTCGCTTCCTGGCAATTTGAGGTAAACATATTCACGCCATTAGCACACTTTCTTCTATTCCGATATATATATATATATATATATATATATATATAAAACGCTTAAACACTAATATTAAATTGAAATGTAATAAAATGTGTTTTAAAAAATGTAAAGTACATAAGTACTAAATGTAAGCTTACATTTGGCCCACGCTGTTTATTCAGACTGAGATGGGTTAGAATCTTTATATGATAGGTTTCAGTAAATATATATACACATATACGCATATTCAACAGACAACAACTATTATATTTTCATGTAATATATATATATATATATATATATATATATATATATATATATATATATATATATATATATATATATATATAATGATTCTAACCCATGTCGGTCTGGCAATCGACCTACGATCCCTTGCTATTGAGCTGAATATACAGGGTGGGCAAAAAGTAGGCTTACACTTAGTAGACTTACACTTAATAGTACTTTCCAATTTTAAAACACACTTTTTACATTTATATTCATTTGTTACAATCACATCTGTTCAAAACTTTTTATATATATTTCTTTAATACGTTACTTACATTCTCTTTAGCACATATTGTGAGCACTTTAAGTGCTCACAATATCCTTCTTCGACATTGCAACATACCTCGAACCTCTTCAGAACACTATGACACATAGAGCGATCTGCATTAATTTTAATAAATACTACTGAGATGTATTCTTTTAATTCGGCCACTGTGTGGGGATATCTCCCATAAACTTGTTCAATATTACACACACACACACACCCAAAAAATGAAATCCATTCGTGTTAGGTCAGGTGAACGTGATGGCCATTCGATGCTGCCACTTCTTCCGAACCAACTCCGTGGAAGATTTCGGTTAAGGTAGTCCCTTACTGCCAAAATTATGGGAAGTGCTTTATCTTGCTGAAAGAACAGTTCGGTGAAGTTAGATCTAAAACGTAAAAGAAATAGTGAAACAAATGTAAGCTTACTTTTGTCCCAGCCTGTACTAATATGAATTTTACATTAATATCTGTCCTTATAATTCTTAAAATATAACTTCTGTTACGGGGCGATGTTCAGCAAGTCCGCTTCTGAATTAAGTTGCAGGAATATATTCTCCATATCATCGCTTACAAAACGTTGATATATTTCAGTGGTTTCTCACTTCTTAACGCCACTCATTAATTGTATAAGAAGTTCGAATTTATTACACGTTCTTATCATCATGGATTCATAAATTCATCTTGCAGACAAGAGTATTTAAGTGCTTCAATAAATCAAAATCTGTTAGGAAAGGCATAGATGATCCGGGATCACATCAACCAATAACCGGAAACCCGTTGATAAACGGACGAATGTCTGTTGATTTTATCATGATTTAGTGTCCTTTCATCCTGAAAGCTCGCCGGATGTGCCTCCCATTCCTTCGTTGTGATCACATATTATCCTGAATGGTTTATAGTTCGTTGGTTTACTGAATTACTTCAGCATATGTGATCTAAAAAGGCACGACACTGTTCTGTTGGGTTAAGTCAATTGCTGCTTGAAACGAATAAAGAAAAATACAACAATATAATATTCTGTTATATACGACGCAGATTTGGTATTCCCAGTGTTAAAATTCTATTTTAAAAGAAAAATGTCATACCATCAGTTTTGATATAATGTCGATTTTCTGAAATTTTTACTGCTACTCTTAATCCCTCCACTATATATATATATATATATATATATATATATATATATATATATATATATATATATATATATATATATATATATATATATATATATATATATATATATACAGATGATGACAATGTATAATTTATGGTATACTATATTTATGGATAAAAATGGTCAACATAAAGAGCGTATGTAATTGTATATCATCGAGGTCAATACTAAGCTGTGACAGTGTTTCCTGCATGAACATAATCTTCAGACCATACAATTACACACACACACATACACACACACACACATATCTATATATATATTATATTTCATGTAACAACACAACATTTCGCTTTTGTTTATGACCACATGCCTTGATGAATTTGTCATTTCTGCAGATATATTGAGAACTTATATGTGTGTATGTATGTGTGTATCAATCTATCTATCTATCTATCTATATATATATATATATATATATATAGAGAGAGAGAGAGAGAGAGAGAGAGAGTGAGAGAGAGATATAGGGACTAGTATAAAGTGGGAAGCAAATGTTATTTTAAACATTGCTGAATACGGTTTTTGCTCACAACGCCAGTAAATATCCTTACTATTAAATGTACAGCGATCTTTAATTTTTAAAAATATATACAAAAAAGTTTTGTCCGTTTTTTGATTAGTCATTGAATGAAGTTGAAATATATACGAAATGCGTGTAGCAATTGTTTTAAAATTCGGACAGCCGGAAGTAGGAACATCAGACGTTATAAAAAAACACGCGCACTGTGCCTGGCTATCAGTTATAAGCCGGACAGCTGTGAGACGGATGGAAGTGTCTAGAGATCTCGTTCGGGGCTGTTTGTTTTACGACTTCAAAGTGAGCATATCAGCAGCTGCATCAAGTCGCTGCATATGTCAAGCGTTTGGGGATAGTGCTGTGGATGAACGTACTACAAGGCGTTGGTTTCGAAAATTCAAGTCGGGAGATTTGTCTCTCTATGATCAGTCTCTCAGTGGACGACCACAGGTTTTGAATGACGGAATCCTGAAGGCGGCCATTGAAGAGGACAGTAGTCTAACGTGTTGTGAACTTGCAAGAACAGTTCAACGTTTCCGATGAAACAGTTAGACTTCACCTTCACCGCCTAGGTAAGACGTACAAACTGAGCAAGTGGGTTCCGCAAACGCTGTTGGAGGTCCACAAGGGACAACGAATGGCAGACTGCGTATCGCATCCTTATTCAATCGAGTGCTTACCAGTTATGAAAAGTGGGTTCTGTACGAAACTCCCAAGCGTTCCAGACATTGGTTGTCTCCTCAGGATGCTGTCCCTCACACCGCAAGACCGCCTATGCACCCACGCGGGATTATGCTTCGTGTCTGGTGGACAGGTTGTCAAGTGGTTCATTATGATCTGCTACCAACGGGTCAAACGGTCACTGGAGACCTATACTCACAGCAATTGAAACGTGCGCAACGGCATTGCGCCAGAAGGAGCCAGCACTGGTGAATCGCAAAGGTGTGCTTTTCCTCCATGACAACGCCAGGCCGCATGTCGCGCGAGTGGTCAGGGATACCATGCAGCAACTTGGGTGGGAGACTTTTTGCTATCCACCTTATTCACCTGACCTTGAGCCATCCGATTACCACTTCTTCCACTCCCTGGATAATCATCTTCGTGGGAAATCCTTCACCAATGAAGCAGATTTGCCCAAAGCCCTCACGGACTTCTTTGCGTCAAAACCTCCCGAGTTCTACCGCAAGGGCATTAAACAGCTGGAGACACGTTGGCAGAAGGTGCTGGATGCCGATGGCGATTACTTTGAAGACTAAATATAAGTTACACATACTGTGAAGCGTTTTCTTTTTTTCCTTTAAAAACGGACACAACTTTTTTGGTTACCTTGTAGTAAATAAATAAAACTTTTTAATTAATAAGAACAATTGCCGATTTTCTTGGAAATCAATTAACTACTTTTTCGTTACTTATATATATATATATATATATATATATATATATATATATATATATATATATATATATATATCGCCTGCTGGTTAATATTCTTATAATTTTTCTATTCAAGGGCTAAGTGATCACCCTTTAGATTGACATGACCATTATGTTGGTGGCCTATGAAATTGTTGTGTCCCCTATGATAGACACCCAAAAAAGTCGGGCTCTTGAATTCTAATTCATGTGATTTCGATCCTCGTATATGGCTTATCCTTTGATTTCACCGTCTATCGCCGTCGGGATTATGGTATCGTAATTTTCCCCAGAACTGCGGGGAACATTGTTATCGTCTCCGATCTTACCTTAGTTAGTATTCATGTGAGGCGATTTCAGTATACGCCCTGAGAATGATTAGTTCGCTAAAACATGACCAATGAACAAAGCAAATACTGTTATGACTACTCTATAACCTACGTGTTAATCAAGTCCGTGGATACGCCTATTCATTTCCCGATATAGTAGGCCATAATATTGAATTTTTAAACCTATTCCTCACCTCTTCTCTTGTCGTTAATTGGAATATTATCTCCCTTGTGTACCGCAGCCTACTCATTGACCTATGTCATGTTTGATGTGAAGCGAAAAGCATCCTTAGATATGACATTTCATAAGACAATCTACCGATTCGACAAAGCTGATTGGGATAGCTTCAGATCTTATATTGTAGAAGCACTTCTCACAGTTTTCTTCAAAAATTCCTATAAATCCTTCCCCCACAGGTCTTCTTATCATTTGTGTGCATATTTTCCAGCATTCACTACCATATGAGAGGTCTGATATTACCTAGGATAATAAGTAATTATAACCTTAAATTTTAATTAAAAGTAACCGTGTTTTGACAAAACATTTTCTTTTATATTGCGTTTGTCGTTATAACTGACACTTTTATTGATTCTCTTGTCCCTTTTTTCATATATTTCTAACTAAATAATTCCAAAATATATAGTCCTATTTTCTTACTTTTGTGTTGAACATAAAATATTCCGCGAAATAAGAAATGGGAAAGAGATAAATCTGTGGAACTTGTCCATTAAAAAACGAATTTTTATTAGAAAACTTTAAGTTATAATTAACGTATTAAATGCTTGACGAACAATCAATTTTTTTTATTTGAGTTCCTGAAACTTGCGTCAAATCATGAAGCTTACGGTGTAAACTGCAAAGTCAAGATCAAAACTTTTTATTAACAGAATATACAATAGTTTCATAAAATTCTTCTCATCACTGTTTTGATATTTCTGCATCTTTGCTTACAACAGCTGATGACTAAATAGTTTCGGTAAAGGTAACATTAGCTGCTTCCTTACAAGGAAACATTCGCTTTTCATTGACCTAAACAGCTAGTGCTACTGGCGGTTGGAATTCATAAAATGTTTCTCTTAAACTTGTTCTTCAGGAAAAAAAAGGCACTTTATGTTCACTCGAGATTATCCAGCTTTCTGCTATTGATGGGGGCTTCTTTCCTAACCTTTTGTTTGAAATAGTGGGGAACGTCAGCAGTTTCAAGATATATGAGCTATCTGTTTGCAGGATAGATACTGATTGACATTGAACTTGAAGTGGTTTAGTTTGTAGTTTTTCAGGGATGCATTCAGTGGAGGGGGAATATTTCCACAAAGTAGAATTTCTTCGGAAGCGGCTCTCTGATTGGATATTGCTTCTGTCAAATAGAATGCAAAGGACATTCAGGTGTTTCAAACCTGTGGATGTAGCATAGCTGATTTTTAGATCTAAACGTCCGAAATGATGGGACTAAATAATAGATCCCGTAAATATAACTAACTTGGAAATGGCGATAGGATATTGATAGGCTTGTAATATTCAGTCCGTGGGATATGGAGTATAGAGGGGTAAATATATACTCCCCACTACAAGCTCCCCCTTAACGATTTTAAACATTGTCAAATGGAAAATAATAAAACAGCTCCAACAAAGAAAGGAATAACACCCAATTTTGTCGTCTGATCTTACTCATGGCAGGAGGGGTTGTGTACTTCGTGGAATTGTTTAAAGAACCGACAGTATTTCCAGTATGTGGGCGATGGATTTTATATAACTTTTACAAAACCGGCACATTTATCTACATGTAATATTGATTATATTTAGCTTAATCTCGTAAAAAGCCTGTTTCGCAGGGATCATAACAATGCCCGAAATGTGTTACATTTTATATTATGTTAAACCTATTCCTCACCTCATCTCTGGTCAATGTTTATTGGAATATTATCTCCTTTGTGTACCTCAGCCTACTCATTGAACAATATAATGTCTGATGTTACGCGAAAAGCATCCCTAGATATGGCATTTCATAAGACAATCTACCGATTCGACAGAGCTGATTGGGATAGCTTCAGAGCTTACATTGTAGAAGAACTTCTCACAATTTTCTTCAGCAAGTCCTGTAAATCCCCCCAAAAAAACTTTACCTCAGGTCTTATTATTATTTGTTTCCTTCATTCACTACCATATGAGAGGTCTGATATTACCTAGGAAAATATGCAAATAAAACCTTAGATTTTAATTAAAATTAACCGATGTTTTGAGAAATCATTTTCTTTTATATTGCATTTGTAGTTTTAACTGACACTTATTTTGCTTTTCTTGTCCCTTTTTTCCTATATTTCTAGCTAAATAATTCAAAAATATATATAGTCCCATTTTCTTACTGTTTTATAGCACATACAATATCTTGGGTGATGGATTTTGTATAGCGTCTACAAAAACGGCATATTTATGTAGTTGTAATATTCAGTATATTTTGCTTAATTTTGTAAAAGGCCTATTTTGTGGACCTCATAACAATGTCCGAAATTTGTTACATTTTAATTTCTGTTAACTTATCTATTTAAAAATTATTTATTATTGGCAGGTTTAGCATTGTATGGTATAACACAAAATGAACGATAGTCAAACTTGTTCGACTAATAATGCTTTACAAAACTATTTAGCTCTACATTTCCCAACAATGAGTTTTATTTAAAAGCAGTCCACTTCTCCACACGAAATATAATCTATTGTCAGGATATAAACAGAATCAATTTCCTTTGACGGTTCTTGCATCTGTTGTTGGTGCCAGCTGCAGCAAACAACCAAGGGAATGAAATAAACAAAGCACGACCGATAGGGATGTGGACATAACATCGGAATCAAGATCACCACATCAATAAGTAACCGGTGTTTTATATACGATTTAAAAGGAATATTGAGTTTCTAATATTATATACATTTGGGAGGAGCTTGTAAGATAAACGAACTTCTTGTATTTTCACAAGGATCGATGGAGGATTTTAGTACATTTTCCCATTGTTATCTTGTTGGATGAAACGTGTTCAGTACAAGTTAAGATCGATCATTCGATTGCATATATTACTTCTATCAGTACAGTAAGATATTATATTTGAACAAAGCATAAATGATTCAGCTATATAAATAAATTCAACTATATATCTTTAAATGCCTGGATTATGGCAGGTTCTTTTCTGTGTATATAATTGCCAGCTGGTATATTCATACCGGTGGGGACATTTTGATTTGTAAAATTATAATTCAAACAAACTGTCCGCAATGATTTTTATTTTGTAAGAGTTTATGAGACGAGGTAAAATATAATCTCGTCGTGAAAAAATATTGGAAAAATATTAACAGCCCTGCCACAAGCAAAATAAAAAGCGTGCCGGTTGAAAAAAATGAACGAAATATATACAGCATACGGGAATTTGTATTTATACATCCCGAGGTATGGTTTAAATATCAGTGATTTCTAGCATCTCAGGCTATAGTTGGCAATAAGTGAAAGACTTCTTTAAATTCAAGATCCATACAATTAACTACAGCATCCACAGTAGCAACACGTTGCGAGGTGAGTCCTAAAACACACATGACAATCTGCATGGATAATATCCAAACATAATTGCATTTAGTAAATAAAAGTTTCACTTAACTCAGTCCTTTTTTTCTTGAATAATAGACAATGGAAACGAGTCTGTAAATATTTGTATACATCAATTTTCAGTTTTCATATGATACTTATATGATATATTATTACCTGTCCGTTTATCATCTAGTTACTTTTAGTATTAATTTATTATTATTTGTGGTATATTCTTATGAAAAAATAAAAAATACCTAATGTTATATAAAGACCTATTGAGGATTATGTTGTTTCAACTAAGTTCGGGAACTTTCAGCCAGAACCATGATGATCTGGCCGTCCTGTGGATAATATATTGAATAAGTTTTCAAAAGTTCTGAAATAGATTTCCGATCCCGCAAAATGCTTCTTATTCGGAATCAGTTTTTAATTCCTTCTGCATATGTCCTTAGCAAACATTTCATTTATATACTTACGTCATGCACAACTGAACAGGAAAGAGGACAACAAATTACCAAACTAATATCTTATCGAAACCCAATAGATGACATTAATTCATTTATTTTTTTTTATTGCGTCATCTAGTTGCATTTCTTAGGTGATTAAATAAAAAAAATATTTCCACTTAAAAGGTATTTAATCGAAACACCGACATCTGTATTTCGTTCATTACGTTTTGAATGTTTTAAAATACTATTGACTGGTTATATTATAAAACAAGAAACATTGATTTCGTTACGATGATATACTTGATTTAATGTAATTGTTAGTAAAATGATCTACAGCGCGAGTTATATCAGGTCATCCCATAAGTTCTATCCGAATTTTGAATAAAGAAAACAAGTGACCAAATGTTACATTTAATTACAGATTCAATCAACAATGTATTTTCCCTGATTATCTATGATTTCCTTCCATCTATTAACAAGCTTACTAATTCCATTACTGTAAAATTCTTTTGGCTTTGATTCGAAGAACTCACAAATGTCAGTTTTAACCTCTTCCTGTGTTACAAAAGCTGTTTCTTACAAATGATTCTGTAAGCTACGAAACAAATGGTAGTCTGAAGGAGCAAAGTCGGGAGAATAAGGTATGAGGAATTTTCTCCCAACCAAGTTCTTCGATCTTTTGTGACGTGATTCTTGCTCTGTGTGGTCGCGCATTGTCCTGATGAAACATCACCCGTTTTCGATTCACTAGAGCAGGCCTTTTTTTCCTCAAAGATTGGTTCAAACGCTCTAATTGCTGACAGTATATTTGAGCATTAATTGTTGCATTAGGTGGTAAGAATTCAAAGTGGATTATTCCTTGGCAATCCCACCAGATTGAAAGAAGAACCTTTTGCCCATGAAGTTCCCTTCTCGGCTGAGGCTGGGGTCCTTCTCCTTTACCAAGCCAATGTCTACGACACTTAACATTTCGATAAAAGATCAATTTTTCGTCGCCAGTCACAAGTCTATCCAAAAAAGGTAAAACAAATTGGCGAGAATGGAGAGGAGAGCAGATGTCAACTCCGGATTTGAAGTGGTTTTCAGACAATTCATGAGGCACCTATTTTCCAAGTTTAGGAACTTTTCCAAGATGTTGAAGATGACGATGAACAGTTGTATGGTTTGAACTGAGAACCACTGCCATTTCCTCAACTGATAAGGCAGGATTTTATTCAAGGGCTGCTTCAAGAAGCTTTTCATCAAACTCAACTGGACGTCCGGATCGATCTTCATCTTCAATGGTGAAATTTCCACCTCTGAATTTTGCAAACCATCTTCTGCAAGTTCTTTCATTCACACATTCCTCTCCATAAACTGACTGAACGTTTCTAGCCGCTTCGGCTGCTGAGTTTACTTTCTTGAACTCATAAAGCATTATGTGCCTCAAATGATTCTTGGGTACTTCCATGTTAGCAGGGTTTTAATCAAACAAAATTTAATTTTATTGTTCCCTGAAATAAAATTTGATCAGTTTAAATGCATCTAAACATAAAAATAATGTTCAGCTCCATTAGACATTATAAAATGCTCTTTAAATTTCGTTCATTTTAACAAAAAGTTAAAATTAGGACAGAACTTATAGGATGACCTAATATATGCATCAGTAATTTATCTTAGGAAGTGAATATATACCGCGTTTATCTTAGCCTAATAATTGGAAATTCTCTAAATATTTAAATATCAATATTAACCTATACTGGAGTGATGTTTATTAAGCTTTCTTCACGTTTATCCTTTTGTAATGTTTCCTCTATAGATACTGCCATAATGTGTATGTGTCGAAAATAGGATTTAGTTTAGTAAATATCATATTCGGTTGAAATACTATACGTCAACTTTTAGTGCTTTTTCGCCCTCATTCTAGGATCTCGTTTCGCTCTTATCGAGAAAATCAGAAAGATAAAATCCTCGGCTTAAAAGAATGTTAAGTATTTTTTGAGATTAATTCTGTTTAATTTAGACACAAAGCTCATGTTTGATGAAGTGAGACATATAGTATATTCAAGAAATTTGCGAAATCTTTTTGTTTTGTTTCAATGCACGTGAGTGTAGTTGATAGAAATATTAAATACGATATCAGTTGCAAATAGGCTTACTCCTGGTATATATAAATGATTTCATTCAGTTCGAATATTTTGTCGTTTACTGGACTGGTATAACAAGAAACAAATCCAATGGCGTATGTAAATTTCGATATATACGTAATAGCTGATGGTCATCATATCATCATCAGACCCTTGACTGCGTCAGTAGTCATTTGGGCTCTAGAGGTAGAACAAATAGACAACATCCTCCAGGATGATCTGTTGGCGATGGCTCTCATGACATCCGGCATTGTCTTGTCTATCCACTCTTTCATGTTGTCTGCTTAGCATTTGCGTTGTCGTTCACGTATCTGTCCGACTTTAACAGTGTTTTGCATGATGGTTTGCAGAGGCTGTAATGCCGGCAAAACCATGAGAAATTCCGACTCTTAATGGTGACTAGAAGAGATTAGTAGCGCCCTCACCCAAGACTCTTGGCCTTGCTCCGTCCGCAGTCATTGGTGTTGTGTTCCCAGAAAGAGACGTGGAGAAGCTTTCTGAACACCTGGATCCTTCTTTCTGCCTCAACCAGGAGTGCCCAAGTCTCACACTCGTAGAGTAGGCTGGATACGGCCCTGTTTTACATCAATCAAAATTCTCCGTAAAAGCCGACTGAGAATGAAAGCTCTTTTCGAAGAGAGCTATTGAGCTGGAATCAAATTCTTATGGCAGACAGGATCACGATGAAACCAAATCACAGCAAAAATTATCTTATTTTTTTCAGTTTGTGTCTAAGTAGAAAGATGGAGGATTTTTTAAAAGTCACACTATTTATATTTGTAAACTCTTTCTGGGATTCAAACTGAATAATCAGAAAACAATGTACAATTTTCGTTACCGGGTGCCATGATTGCGATTTTAAATAACTTTCCGCTTATAAGAATAACGAAAAATAGATGGATGTGTGCACGCGTATGTGTGTTTGCTCACGGGCGTGTGTGTATGTGTGTGCGCGCGCGTGTATTTCATTTTATTCCATTTGAGGAGGTGGGTTAATGACTCAAGCCGAAGATGTTTCACCACTTTTCTGTATATATATATACATATATATATATATATATATATATATATATATATTTATATATATATATATTTATATATATATATATATATAGAGAGAGAGAGAGAGAGAGAGAGAGAGAGAGAGAGAAAAGAAAGAAAGGGGAGGAGAGACAAAGATGAGAAACATGATAAACTAGCTTGTCTTGCTCGATCTATTACGAGCTAGACAAGCTAGTTTAACATTAGCCATATATATATATATATATATATATATATATATATATATATATATATAAAATATAAAAGTGAACATAGAAGTCAACACTTGTCTGTTTCATGCTAGATGCAATTTTCAGGCAACTCCAGGCAATTGCATCTAGTATGAAACAGACTGACGCCGCTAAGTGTTGACTTCTATGTTCACTTATATATTTACACACGCTCTATCTCTGATATTGAGCACTTTATCCCATAAATATAGCACACTTTAAGACTATATTTCTTCATATATATATATATATATATATATATATATATATATATATATATATATATATACATGTTCGTGTGTGTGTATATATATCATTTCTTCGCTAAGCAACGATGCTAATACTTTGAATCATATTAATGTGCGTGCGCGTGTGTGCACGTATTTCATTTTCTTACATTTGAGGATTTGGGGTAACGACTCAAGCCGAAGATGTTTCGCCACTTTTCTGTATATATATATATATATATATATATATATATATATATATATATATATATATATATATATATATATATATATATACATACATACATACATACATACATACATAGAGATAGAGGGCGAGAAAGAAAGGTGTGAAAGACACTATTAATCATTTTTTATTTTGTCTACTTTGCTTTTTTCATATAAAAACAAAAAACACTTTTATTTAACAGGATAAACAAAACAAAACCAAATGAAAGTGTACATATGAAATCAGTACGAAAAATATGTATTAATATTAACTAGGTGACACACAGATATATATATATATATATATATATATATATATATATATATATATATAATATACATATATATATAATATACATATATATATATATATATAATATACATACATATATATATATATATATATATATATATATATATATATATATATATATATATATATATATATATATATTAGGTCTGGTTTTGTCGACGCGATAATGGTTTATTTAATAAAGAAAAAGTTAGGAGGATTTAAAGTTTAATCAAGATTTTTTGCAGAAGTGTTTCAGACACTTGAAGTCTCTCAATAGACAATCAATTAACTTTCTACAACGACGTCGTTCTCTCAATTCCATATATGTTGAGGAAAATTGGGTAACCCTCGACTACCACCTAAATCTATAGTTGCATTGCACTCGAGAGTTTCCATTAGTAACTCCGACTTTCTAGACACAATTTATTTCACAAATGCTGAATCTACAAAAGAATCAACATCTCTAGCTTGGGAATGTGAATGTTATGAGCATCTCTCTTCTTCAAAAAGCCATTCATGCTGGGAAATTATCTTTGGCCACGGGTAAGTATAGCCCCACAGGAGAAATACAAGAACTCCCTTAAAATACTTCCATAACCTCCCAATTCGACCACCATCAGTAAGATGTAGTTTTGTCAATGGAGCACTGCTTCTATCTGGTAAACGATTAATAAAATTTTGAAAAAAAGACAGAAGAAAGGAAATAGCTCCACGCTTCTAGTGTCTCTGTTATCTGTTAAACATCTGATGTATGTCCCTTTCCGCGTCGTCCTCACAAAAATTCTGACACAGTGAATTACGTAGAAAAAACATGTTGTTAAAGATTTCATGTTGGTATACGTGCGTTTGTATGTCTGTATTAACTTATATTTGATTTGCTCATAAGTCGGTCTTTTTTAACCCAATCAAAATACCCAAATCAGTCGGATTAAATAATATGAGGATACACATACTTGTTTATGTAGTTGCCAAGACTGAAATAGTTGCTATAACATGGCCTTTGAATGATTGACGCATCAAAATTAAACTGAAGCATTTGAGTGAATAACGATTTTGTGCATATGTCCATAACGGGAGAATCAAGGAAGACATTTCTTCAATTATTTTATTTCAGAATTAAAAAGAATGAAATAAATGAAAAAATAAATCCTTATGTTTTGTCATTTTTTTTCGGAATCTGGAAAGTGGGCTGAGCTTAAACAGTTTAAAAAAAATTCCCCCCACCCCAAACAAAGTGATAACACAACTAAGATCCAAAGAGTTAATGAGATTGGAAGAAGCAGACGAGCAAATAAGAGAACTATATTCAAAGAGCAAGGAGATTTCTATTGAAGATGTACTTAAAGTAAAAAAGATTGTCGTTGACAGGAAAGGAAGAAACACGGAAGAAAGTTCAACTACCGGAAACAGCGAGAAAAAAAAACTCTCAGTATAGTTACTGTATTTATATTTAGCAATTCTAACAGTAAATTTATGAGACCTAGCTGCCAATCTAGTACAATTCTTGAAGTCGAAATACCAAAGACGAAACTTCATCAGGACAATTACCACGAGAATATTTATAGAAAAACTTACACACGGATTTAACGTTACGGCAGTGTGAAAGTGACTGAAACCAAAGTGTCATATTAGAACAGATAACATTGCTAATTCGTCTTTTGATTTTGTCAACAATATCTAAATATATAGCAGAAGTATGGAACCAGATGTGGCAGCAATATCCGATGCCTGGATGAATGATATATATAAAAATGTGCAAGAGAGATGCTGGAAAGTAAAAATTGAACGGCACGAGGAACCAATTTTCTAGCAGTAAATGCTTCTCATACAAAACTCATTTAAGGAGAGTGTTTATCACCTATGACTTGAAGTAATTAAACTTTCATCAAACGTAGTCTTTCAACTGATGACGGATAGTTTCGTAAACCATTGCTCGTGAGGTCATTCTTTACTCGATACGAATGCGGAAATTGATTTGCTCCGAAGATCTTAAATCTAAATAAGATATTCTGTGGAAAGTGAATTGGACTCATTCCCAATTTTCACCACCAAAAATAAATTAATAAATAGGTGAATCGCGTCTGTCTTCTACATCCTAATTAGATCAAATCATATTTCCCTGCAGCAATGTTACTAGAGACGTGCGCAGCTTTATCATATGCGACGTTGAACATAACTGTCTGTTAGAAAAATAGAATCAAGAATGTAATTGTGGAAAAGTATATCTCCCAATTTAAAAAAAAAAAAATAGTGAGGAGGCGAATCAAAGAAAGGAGACCGCTTCGAGATGACTGATTATTTCCTGATGTGGAAAAGTGGCATTATTTGCGCTAATTTAGAATCACTGGGCCGAAACGATTTGATAGAGATCGTTCAAAGATTAGACAAGATGTTGCGCCGTAGGCGAAGAGAAACGAGACGAACTGGAAGGAGGGGCGAATTTGTTATTGGACAAAAGGCATCAGTGAAATTTTTTACTTGCCGAAAGATAAAAGAAAGAAAGAAAAGACGTGTACAGAAAGACAAACTCTGCAACTCGCGTAATGTATAAATCCGATATGACTTATGTGACATATTACATGTAGTTATAATTTAATCACAGTGTACACTTCAACGTGTTGTAACGCTTAGCAGGGTTGTCTCCCTTGATCAATTATAGCTTAGTGACTTCAGTTTTCAATGGGTTCTCCATACTTTTCGGCCTTGTGCCAGAGCTAAGCTTCGTAAATTTCTATAATTTAATTACAAGTATTTCATTCTGTTGTTTCTAATATTTTGACGAATATTTCAAGATGAGAAAAATTAAATGTAATACAAAATGATATAAATAAAGTGCTAAATAGAAATTTAAAATGTGTGTCAGATTAAAAATTATTGCGATCGATAGAGTAATAACTGTCAATGTGATGTACCAAAAACTGACATCTTAAAACTGGAATCACCAAAGAATAGTTTACTTCAGGGAGAAGCAGAAGGGAATAATTTATATAAAGAAGAAGAAATAAAACCCCATTTTCTATAATCTATATCGCCGAAGGCTAACTTCTAAGACTGAAAAGCAACGAATACATTGCGATGAAGGAAAAGCACTTGAGATTCATTTGTATAATATGATCAAAACAAATATTCACTTCTATAACCAAGTAGTTTCAAACACTAATTTCCGTAAACGATTCAAATCAATGAGTAGATTTTATAAATGAAAAAGTAAAAAATAACACACTTATGAAGGTTACTAGTCGTATTTCTTGTAGACATATAATTGATATTCCAAAATTTGTGTGATTGCACTTTAAAATTTCGAAGTACTTCGAGGCCTGATGATGTCTACTGCGAGTCAGGCATGGGGTTCGTCAAACATCGATCAAAAAGGCTGCAGATGAAAGCTTTGTAGACTTTGAACTCATGGCGGTCATGTAAAGGGAGACGGGCGTCCACTATATGAGTTGGATAGGAAAGAAAAGCCAAATGAACAGTGAAAGAGGCACTCGATAGGCCAAGATCACCTCTTAAACACTGACATTTACTAATTTTAAAAAAGATAAGCCTATTTTCTTAATTTTTTTTAAATAGATGTAGATAGATTCACCTATCTTCCAGTTCATGCACATCGCCTGACTTTCGAATAGGAGTAGCGGGTTTTCCTTTCTTTATTTTTCAGTTCAGGGTTTCCGGTTCTTTGTTCTAAAGTCTTCTTATTCTCTCTCGTACACACTAATCTTAGTGGCATTATCTCCTTGCCTGGGGTGAAAACCATTTACCAAGCTCAGTGGGTATTACGTCGAACATTGTGAAATTAATAACCGAGAGGACCAGTAAGAATAAACCATAGTATATTAATGATAAGACATAATATAAAAATTCAGACAAAGAATTCAAAGAGTTGATAAATCTACTGTCTTGCTTCTTTCCACGTTAGCTTTTCATCTTGTAACTTCCCGATTAATCAGGCTGTTGCGAAAACGTGTTCTGCTCATGTATTCACACAATTAGATATTCTAGTTTATGGCTCTTCCTTCTGAGTGAGGTTTAGAACGATTGAACGACACCCATAAATAGGAAGACCAATATTACAGTTCCGATTTTATTATTTATGTACCATGTCACTTCAGGACGTGGATGGTTATTCTTATTCTTTGTAGCTCTAAACAGTATGTTTCCCTATTACCTCTTCCACTTCCTGTTCTGGCATACATTAATAAAGCTGTTTAAATTGCTATCACAAACGTTTCCTTTCCCTCTTGCCTTCAATGTCTTATGAGTGTCAAATTCTCCACACCTACTTTCCTCATTATTTGTTCTAGAAACCCAACGTTCTGATTCCAATATAAGTATACTTTTTCCATATTTTTCTTAAAATTTTCTCGTTTTTCACATGTAAAGTCTATGGTATTGTCAACTTCCTTCTGTAGTACCGCATATGTTCTTCGTTTCATATGTCACACAGAAGAAATGACCTGAGATTGAGCACATATTTTTCTACGGAGATTCCCCTGTTTCTTAATACTTTTTTTATCTTTTGGAAGACAACTTTTGCTATACTAACGCATCTTCCGATTTGTTATGGGAACCTACCCATAATAGGAATGGGCTATTCGGTACCGCATAAATACTGCTCCTCAAGAGGAAGCAGCAGTGTGAGATTCAGTCCTTTTTGGACGTCTCAGCTATTCGGTCGAACTCTCTGCCTCTGAGGCAGAGGGAAACTCTCTGCCTCTGAGCAGAGAGGAACTTGGACGAGGCTCCGCCGAAGGGCAGAGCCTCGTTCGGGGAGGTTGACCAACCCGATCCCGTTTATACGAGTTCTACGGGCAATTTTTGCCCGAGCCTACGGGCTTGGAAAGCCCACATTAAACCGGCCTTGTGCCACATTTGACACACGTGGGCGTGTTAATGAACATCGTGTGAGTCAGTGAGTCAGTGAGTCAGTCAGAGACAGAGTCGCGTCAGACGATTACTGTAAGACATTGGAATAGTGTTACTGGTCGAGACAACATAGTTCTCTCTAACCTAACCTGATTGCTATTACTAACACTTTCAATTTCTTTATATATATTCCTATTTGTAATATATCTGTGTTATTCCATACCTGTGTTCGAGTTATTCCTCATGGGTTCTACCTTGGACCATCACCGTGGTACAAGTAACCTGGACCATAACAGTAGCGACGAGGTAACCCCCAAGGAAAAAAACGAAGTCTATTCGCGGAGAACACACTTTTTTGCTATACTTTGCACATAAGGGTGGCGACGAGGTAACCCCCAAGGAAAAAACGAAGTCTATTCGCGGAGAACACACTTTTTTGCTATACGTTGCACATAAGAGTGGCGACAAGGTAACTCATAACACGATTTATGTGCCAAATTTTCCGTCATTTGTTCTAACAATTCTCATACAGGTAAATCTTTTTACTCGGTTGAATTTGATGTCTCAAGTTCCTATATAGTATTCTATATAATTCTTTGGCTTCACTTGAGAACAGATTTTACAGAATATAGAATATTAAACAATTAATATGTCTCCGATATAACAGTAAATTCAAATGCTTTTATTTCAAGTCCCTCAGTTTACAGAAGTGTCTGGAGATAAATGTTTTTCAACAAAAAAATCTACTTAAAATTGTAAGCTGTTGTTTCTCAGAAGCGCTAAAATCAATTTAAAAAATATGCTGCATTTTTCAGATGATGTTATTGGCAAAAGAAAATAACATATTTCTTCATCGAGTACAATTAATTTATAGCTTAATGGATCAAAGGCTTGGTTCAAGAATTTTGTAGAATTTCTTTTTCTAAATACCATGTCCATTTAGTATGTAAGCGGCAATGAATTTCCACAGGCCATTCTTTTTATTATATGGCAATTACTCCACAGTCCTGGGGATCGGTTTGGAATTAAGATTTCCTTATACTGGTTTAAACGCATGGTCTATTTTTTAAGTGTCGTGTCCATTCAGACCCTAAGCCCTTCGCTCCTTCCTCTCCCTTGTTGCTCTTAGTAATTTTTTCTTTTTGTTATTTCGCTCAAACCCGGTTCCGCCATCCAATTTTCAAGTCCATCATGTATATTACGCCTTATTTTCCTCTGTCACTCCTTCGCCTTATCTGTCATGTGAGTATCAGATTTTTCAAACCCCAATTCCTCAATATGTGCCCCAGAAATTTCAACTGCCTCTTCTTAATGTTAAGACTAAGTTTCCTCTTCGCTTCCACTTTCTCCCAAAATCACGCCGTTGCTCTCATGTTCAGCAGAACCACAATTCTGTTGCCTCAAGTTTCTTCAACTTTGAGGAGATTCTCCAACATTCTTTGCATATAGGAGGAAAGATATCACGTAGCAGTTCACTACTATTCCCTTTTGTTTCTAACGAATTTATTCTGTCTCCTAGTACTCTGTTTATCTTTTGGAATATGTCTTTGACCATCCCAATATGTCTTCGGAACTCAGTTTTGCACATTCCGTCCTCTGTTAGAACGCTTTCCAGATATTTAATTTTCTGTACCGACTTAATTTTCGGATCCCCAGCCTGTAATTTCCATTTTGGGCTCACCCCTTTTGCTGACAACCATGCATTATGTTTTCTTGGAGTTTACACTTCGTCCTTTCTTTTCGTTTTCCTTCGCTACCTTTTTTGGGGAGGTTTCCTTTCCGTGTCTGCAACCATGCATTCAGTTTTCTTGCAATTGATGTTTATTCCTTTCTTCATGCTTTCCTGCACTACCTTCTGTAAGCGTACTTGTAGTTTTCTTTCAGTGCTTTCTCTCAACACTGTGTCATCTGCGTATCTTATATTCTTAAGATTGTGGCCGCCAATAATGAATCCTGGCAGAACTTCTACTTCTCTCAGAATTACCTCGCTGTATACGTTGAACAAATACGGTGAGAAGACGCATCCCTGTCTTACACCCCTTTTTATTTTTGTATATCAGCTGACCTTAATTTCTGCCCGCATGCTTGCAGTTTGCTGCCAGTGTAGAAGCCTGATTAATCTAAAGTATTTCCCGAATATGTCAAGGTTGCTGGGCAGCTCCAACAGATCTTTGTGTCGTATTTTGTCCAATGCCTTTGTGTAGTCTATAAAACCCAGGTACACGCCCCTCTGTATTTGTATTGCTTTTTCTGATAAGATTCTGAGCATAAATATTGCCTTCCTTGTTCCAGTGTATTTGACGAACCCGCACTGTTCTTATCTTATGTCTGGTCTGATTCTGTTGCGCGGTCTATTCATTAGAATTCGGATGATGAGTTTTGTTATGTGGCTCATTAGGTTGATTATGAGGCGAAGTTCATATTCGTTTGCGTTGTTTTCTTAAGCAGTGCTATGGAAATAGATCTACTAAGGTCTTCCGGTATTTCCCCACCGTTGTAGATTTAATTTTATATTTCTGCACTCATGTCTATGCCAAAGTCGTCTAAGGTTGCCAGCACCCCTAATACAATTCCTTCTTGCCCTATCGCTTTGTCTCTGTTCAATTTGGCCAGTACAGCTTCCAATTCGGTTTTTAATATTTCCGGTCCGTCGCTATTTCTGAGTATTGCCGGATGTTCTTTTTCGTCTTGAAATAATTCTTCTATATATTTGTTTTATCTCTGAAGTATTTTCTCTTTCTTTAATATCAATGTTCCTTCCTTGGATTTTATGTAGCCTATTGATGATTTATTATTTCTATGCATATTTTCATTATCTGTGGTACGCATTCTTTTTATTTCTGCATATTTTTCGTTGAGCCTGTCTTTAGCATGTCTACATGAGATCCTTATTTCTTTGTGTTGTTCTGTGTCTTGTCATTGTTTTCTATCTACTTTGTTGACCATGTTCACCATAGAATCCCGCGCAGTACATAATCTGTTCAATGAAACAACGTTAAAGATTAACACTTCCGAGCCAGACACTCTACTGAATCTGACTATATCGTCAATACCAGTCTTCGATATCAAAAGCTGGCAGTGAATAAACATGGCCGCCTTTATACACGTTGCATAAAATATTTTTAGCCTTCTGATTGGTAAACTCTTATATTGGTGAACTATAAAATGTGTCAGCTCATGTTGGCTGGCTCACTAGTATTCCAAAGTACACAAACACTCCAACATACTTTGCATCATGTTGAGAATCTCATTTGTCATACATTTGTTTTTTCTTATTTCTTCATTTTCCTCTGGGGTAAACTTTTTTCCTAGATTTCACTAAAGCTTCTCTTACTGGATCCCACTTTGAATTTCATATTGAAGAAAAAATTAAAAGATACAAGAAAATAAAATTTCAAAGTCTGGACAGAAACTTTAAAAGTATAAAATTGGAGTAGAAATTAAAAGGAACCGGCAACCCAATCCTCAACAGGAAACAAAGTATAAACCGTCACTCCTTTTAAAAACAGGCCTCTGATCGGGAGGTTTCGAGGAGCGTGGAACCCTGTTTAAATTGCTGTTGTTTTCAGTTCCCCGCAGACCCGGGGTGTTAGCACCTGTTAGAGCCCCAAATATGGCCAAATACTTAACCCCAAAACTGGAGTTAAATCAGTAGGAAAGTATAAAAATAGATTTTTATAGTAAAAATACCAGAAATACATTTTTTTAAATTACCAGCAATACATTTGACTCTCGAAAAAAAAAGAACTCTTCACAAAATTACGTCAATGAAAACTTACCTACAAACTGATTTCTTATAAGGAATACATACTCTATTCTTCCAAACTAATCCTACAAAATAAATAACCCATTGATGTTGATATGCCGTAAAACAAAATAAAAATCCAAATTGAAATAAAAGTTGGGTGTACATCCTTTACAATTTGTATTGTTCTTTTTGATATCCTAGTTTTATTTTACGAAACGATCACCAAATAAAAAGAACGAGAGTCACACAAGGTAGAGAGCTACTAAATGAAGTTTTTGTATGGATATAGGATTTAGAAGGAAGAAATAAGTTCAGATTACTAGGATAAATGTGATAGCTAACCGTGGACCAGAGAATTGAACTGGTTATGGTTGCAATGTTTGCAGGAGTATATTCTCGAGTGTCTATTCCATAAAGTTCGTGATCTTGAGAAAAGCTGTTTGAATAGAACTTCCTTATCGTCAATGGAATGGCAACGGAATTAAGGATTGTTCACTCTACACACACACACACACACACACACACACACACACACACACACACACACACATATATATATATATATATATATATATATATATATATATAATTTTTTATTCGAAAATTATAACATAAATATGTTACAAAATCACTACAAAAATAGCCATTTTGTTTCAACACTTCTGGTGCCTTATCAAGTGATGGTGTTGAATGTAGAATAAAGGATGATAATGCACCAGAAGTGTTGAAACAAGATGGCTATTTTTGTAGTGATTTTATAACATATTTATGTTATAATTTTCGAATAATAATTATATTTGCTCTACTCTGTATTGAGCACTCTTTTAAGAATAGTATTTCTTGGTTATTGGAATTTATTCCGTATACACCATTCCTATACTTGGATATATATATATATATATATATATATATATATATATATATATATATATATATATATTAATGTTACCAGTATGTCCTGGATTTGACGATAATCTACATCCGACGATAAACCCTCTGATTGAAAGCTTTGAGAAGCGTAGAACTATCTTGTAGTTGCTGTCCTTCCGAAGTACACTCTAACATCGGGGGTTACCACCTGTTATGCCCCCAAATAAGACTCAAAATATAAAATTACTTTTTAAAAATTTGTAAAAATAAAATTTAAAAAATTACTAGCAATACATTTTTGGAAAAGTAAAATTACGAAGGCTCACAATATAAAAAAATGTCGACATTAAATGGCCCATTAGGAGTTGATATTCCGTTAAACAAACTGAACCATCATAAGAAGACAGAGAAACATGCTTAACTCGTTTGTTTTTTGTATTTTTGTTTGTTTTTCATTTGTTTTTGTTTTTTACTCCTGGGTTAAGAGTAATCTGTCTGTGACACTTATTCAGATTCAGGCCTACTCACTCCGTTGGAGGAAACCCTACTTAACTAACCATCATTTCTGGGATGTCGCTATTCACAACGCGCTAGGACAACTGTGGGGTGATGGAGCTATTTAACCCATAGTTGGAGGTTTTCAATTCGAAGTTTTTCTTTTCCCATACCCATTTCTATGAGGTCTTTTGCGAGAAGACAATGATTCATAGCATTTCCAAGTTTAATGGCTTGTAAGTGAATGTAAGGAACTCGAGTTGAATTTGAACTCGACTCTCCAATTCTTCAATCTGAGCCGTTGTCCATTACTCCTCCGTAAATTTATTTAAGGAAAAATAGCAGGTTTAGCGACTAATAATTTAAACGAAGAATATACTAGAACATTTTTTAAATGATAAAGAAAATGATTTGATGCTTGGATACACTATTTCTGTCATGATTGGCCACGTTTTCGATTGCCTGATATTTTTTCAAGAGATTGTCGAAACGTGACTTGGGATTCATTACGACGCGCAAACGTGACATAAACTTTAGAAAATATTTGTAGGATCAAGGAGCTTGATTAGTGCCATTTAGAAAATCTGACTTGATGGCACGACAGTAAATGATACGTTCGCCGGTAAGATTATGGAACTGAGGAACAGCACGAATATCGCATGCCCAATACTGGAAATGATAATCCCCTCATCTACCCACGGCTATTTCCTGAATGTGCCTTCTTAATAGTTTCATTCCCTCTCTTCCTATTTTATTACACTGCTTTAGTGCTTTCAATAATTGTTATGCTTGACCAAAAGTGGTGAATGGGAGAGATTCTGTGGCGCCGATCGTCTAAGTTGCAACGTTCTGCCTTCCTTTCCCGAAAATCAGCACTTGGAATCCTGGCAGGGAAACAGTCCTCTGACACTACACGGAAGTACGTAACTGTTTCATGAATCAAACAGAATTTTATTCAATTTCACTCGATACTTATTCAACATTCACTCTCTATTTATTCTCAATGACTTTTGTTTTTTTTATTATTAGCTATTATTAGTTACTCATTGACTTTTGTTTTGTTATTATTAGTTACTTTGTTCATTGATAACTAATGTAAGATATAACTGCATGCAGATGACGTCATCATAAAACTGCTTGGGGATGACGTCATTGTAAACGTCACGGCATTCCTCTTGGGACCGCACTTTTATAAAAGTATCAGCACAATTTTCTCATTACCGAGAACCAGCCATTGCCTTTGCAAGCTGATGTTCTTAGATTGTTTTTGAATTCAAATTTATTCTCATTACCAATCATATTTTCCTTGCTTAATTTAATGTATATCAATCTTACTTTATATCGATTCATTCGATTAAATCTGTTTATTTCATATATTTGTACGCTTCTCTTACATTATATCTGTGTGTATGCCTGCGTGTATTCAAGATTCAATGTATGTATGTCTGCGAATCGGAAGTTGTCTGATTGCCCGTATCTGTGGATGCAAATATCATGCAAACTTATGCTAGGTGTATGTTCTTTATTAACTGTTCACCCAATACATGCCTCCGAAAGCACTCAAATTCCCGAAATTGTGCTCTTTGGCCGTAAGAGGAGGAAGTAAATCGAGATAATGATGTAGTTACAGAAGAGAGAGATCGGTTGACCATAGACTTAAAAAGGCCAAGATTGTAGTGACGGGATAAGTATTCCCTCGGTAATCTCTTTCACTTATCAACAGTCCTTAGATAGAAACATTCTGAGTGGAATTTCCTCCTTCCCAATAGAATACGATCTTTAAACATTTAACAACAAGCAAGGCAATGAAACCACTAAGACACAACGGTTTAAGAAGTGTTAGGGAAAGTAAATGTAACCACTATTAAGGAGAGATAATAATTAGGGAAGAATAAATAAGAAGACAGTAGATAACGATTAAAATTGCATTTAAATTTTTGAAGATCAAATTTTATGGGAAAACAGGAAACCCAAAGAGAGTTACACAAACCAGAAGTGTGATAGACGAAACTGTTAGCATAGAACTTACGGTGACATCTAGTCATTTCAACTGTAAAATGATGAGACCTAGCTGCCAATCTAGTACTACGCTTACATTCTAAAAGTCTAAGTACTATAGTGGAAAGTTCACTAAAACAATTACCATGAAAGTATTTATAGAAAAGGCACATGAAAGCTACATTACGACGATGGGAAATTGACTGAAGACAATATGCCTGGTCAGAGCCAATACAATTGCAGATTATTCTTTGGATTTTATCTCACATGCCAATGTTGCTGAATTTTTCTTCTAGGAGTTTTAAATAGTCAGACTTCACACTGGAAACCCTTTCGGCCATCAGATCCAAGTTAATATACCTGTTTCATCAAGTTTCATTTGGAATCTGGCCTTTGCATTTAATGCAGCACTTGTTGTTACATCTTTCAAGATTCTCAAGATCTTATAAATTGCTATTGCATTGAAAGGATTTTAATCGCAAAGATTACCATTAGCATAAAAGGGGCTTCCGTAGCAAGGAAAGACTTACTGTTAGCATAAAAAAAAGATTTATTTTGCTCAGCAACTAGAAACCCCGTACATGCATATAAGAGGTATCAAGCAACAAGCACCAGCACTTCAGGTTCCATTTATCGTTATCAAAATAAAGGGAAAAAGCTTAAAATACTTTAGTTGTTTCACTTACTAAGAATTAAAATGACCTTTATAATTTCCTTCATTATGTAATTATTCATCGAATAGTCAAAACACCTAAAACATTCGGTAAAAGGTATTTGGAATTAAATCTTAAAATGAAAATCAAAGTCTAAATTATATTGTACTCATTACCATTTGCATAGATCTGTAGACAGGACTCCATATCACTCACACACTAAGCTGGATGTTCTCAACATGAGCTGACTTCGTCCAGTATATATATATATATATATATATATATATATATATATATATATATATATATATATATATATATATATTTATCTGTGTGTGTGTGTGTGTGTGTGCGCGCGCGCGCGCGCTCGAAAACTAGGTAACAAAATGCTAATTTTTATAATTGATTGATTGATTTGATTTTTACGGCTTGTCAACCCTCTGCAGGTTATTTAATGCCAGAAAATATGTTTAGAGTGCATGAAGATTTTAGAGATAATAATGCTTCACTGATAGACATCTTACTAGCTGGGGAAGAAGAGATAGATTCATACACTTCACGAGGTTATTTGAATGAATATAACGAAGCCGACTGGAATTGGAAATCGTCCTTCCGATTTTCAATTCTTAGCCATTATCCTGTTGACCATGTTCACCATAATCTATGAATAAAATACAACGCAGTACGGAATCTGTTCAATGAAACAACGTTAAAGATTAACACTCACAAGTCAGACAATCTACTGAATTTGACTATATCGCCAATACCACCAGCAGCTGTTCCATTAATTCTTCAGTCTTCGATATCAAAGACTGGCTGTGCATATTCGGGAAAAACATGGCCGTCTTTATACACGTTACATTGAATATTTTGAGCCTTCTGATTGGTCACATCTTCTATTGGTGAACTATAAAATGAGTCAGCTCATTTTGGCTGGCTCACTATTACACTAGGTTACCCAAAAACTCCAACATATCCGTCACACCACCACCACATCTAAGCTTACAGCACTTGTTATTCTCAAGAAATGCAGACCAGGCTCGATATTGCTTACCTTCCGTGTTTGTATGATAGCTTTTGTTTCAATGAGATACGATCGTAACCCGAATTAAGGCCATCTTAACCTTTCTGGTGCTATCATAATGGCATTGGGCTGCTCATGTTATGAGCGACAATCGATTACTAAAAGCCGTCATGGCCAGTCATCTGCAGCGCGGCAGAGGTTGGCCCAGATATAAAAAGCTGAAAATGTATCTTAAGACACTCGTCGTCATATGATATATCAACAGATAGCCCAAGACCGGAAAGCGTGGAAAGTATGCTCCCAATAGCATTAGAACATTTGGACGCTACAACATCTCAGGGAGACATGAACAGAAACTAAACAAACTGAATCTAGACCAGCAGCCTTGTCTCATGACTTTGTATCCAATGGTGTCTTGTCATTGTCTCTCAAGGCGTGGAGGCCTGAAGTATCATATTCGACATAAACATTTATAGAATTAAATCTAATCTCCTGGGCTCTCATAAATCGAAACCGACGAGAGAGGGCATTATAAAATAATAAAAACCTTTTTACGTGCGCACTGCAATCTCTTCCGTGATTGACAGTTGATACACAATTTTTATTCAATACATGTGTTTGCAAGAAAGAAATGAGCATAAATTTTATATTCTTTCAGATTGAACAAATGTTATTTTGTAGTTAAAGGACAATACAAATTAAATATACATCTATTTTACAAGCAAATTAATTTCATATATAATAAGGGTAGACGATATATTTAATTATGTCTACAATAATTTAGGTAGAAATTGCAGAGATTAGATAAATACTTTCACATAACCGGTTTTGGATTTCCTCTGAAAATTAAATAATCTGATATTTCCTGTTTGATGATGTAAGATGTGCATTAAATTCTGATTTGTCTGGAAACGTATAAAATATATATAAACTTAAGAGAATCAATTGAAATATTTAAACCTCACTCATATGATTAGCGATAAGTCTACGCATACTTGTATATTTTTATCGTACTTTCCAGCAATGTCGGAAATATTTAGGGTTTCACCCTTCAAAGGAAAGCCCCAGAAGAAATTCCTGACACGTTTTTATTTACGCCTTGTTAAATTTGATAAATCTCATCCATTTCATAGCTGACGTTAGAGTTCTTCCTTTAGTGACAGAAACGCTTCAGTATTGATTATGCTTTTCATGAAGATGTTACCTTTTCTGCCGGCTTCGCAAAGGCTCGCCTCGGGCGCAGAAATTGCTGGAGCAAATTGGCAGATGGCTGGAACATAATGCATTATCTTCATTTGTTTCCTTTTTTGCATTTCTTCAACACGTACATTCTTGAATGTACCTAAGTGTAGCATTATAATTTTGACACACACACACACACACACACACACACACACACACATATATATATATATATATATATATATATATATATATATATATATATGTGTGTGTCTGTGTGTGTGTGTGTAAAAACTTATTTATATATATATATATATATATATATATATATATATATATATATATATATATATATATATATATATATATAAGTCTTTATGGTGGAGTAATGGATAGCAGCTCTGATTGAGGAATTGGAGAGTTCTAATACCCTTGGAAAAGGTTTGAATTCTCTTCTTCTCCCCCAGCTATGGGTAAATTATCTTCATTTGTTTCCTTTTTTGCATTTCTTCAACACGTAAATTCTTGAATGTACCTAAGTGTAGCATTATAATTTTGACACACACACACACACACACACACACAAACACACATACACACACACACACACTCACACACACATGTATATATATATATATATATATATATATATATATATATATATATGTGTGTGTGTGTGTGTGTGTGTGTAAAAACATATATATATATATATACATATATATATATATATATATGTTTTTATCGTTGAGTAAGGATAGCGGCTCTAAATGAGGAATTGGAGAGTTCTAATACCATTGGAAAAGGTATGAATTCTCTTCTTCTCCCCCCAGCTATGGGTAAATAGCAGGACAAACCGGGTTATGTAGTCTTGGCTGGCAACTGGTCTACCGCAGAAAGAAATGGCAACCTACTGTGGGGAAAAAAATCTGCCACGTCGGTCATGTTTCAAAAGACACATAACTGACTGACTTATTTATGTACATATCCGTATATATAAAATATTTGGTAAAACATGATGGATAGGAACTATTTTGTAACATTTTATTCCATTTTTCTTGTATCCGAACAATTGTCTTAAAGAATGCATGCGCAAGGAAATTACCTATAACTTATAAAGTCTCAGGAGCTTTCTCTTAATACTTTAGCACTTATAAGGTGGTGGTTAATATTCATGTAATCTACGATTTCTTAATACATTTTTGTTTTATTCCTACATTGTGTCGTGTGAGGCAGATTTTGCAATAGAAACTTAATTCTGGCCGTGTTCAACAATGTTTTAATGTATTGATGAATCTAAATTAGACTCAAACGCGCTACTCAAATTTTCAAAAACTTTCAGATGAACATATATAAAAAAAATGTGATTAAAATATATGTATTATCAGATTTCCTGTGCGGAGGTGGATGCTAGATAATTTCCTCATACCTACAAAGCTGAGTTGATTTAAGAGAAATGTGCTTCTACATACTGATGATGAGAATAGCCTGGACTGAACAAGTGTGCAACGTGGAAGTTTAAAGAAAGTGCAAACTAGAAGAATCACTATAAAACAATTGAACATTTCTACGAATTATTATGAAGAACAATGTAAAACAATTGAACAACATTTATATTAAATATTCTGAAGAACAAATTAAAACTATTGTACATTTCTGCAAAATAATCTGAAGAAAAATTTAAAACAACTGAAAATTCATGTTCGATATTTTGAAGAACAATTTAAAACAAATGAACATTTCTGCAAAATATACTGGTTAACAATTTAAAACAATTGATCATCATGTGAAATATTCTCAAAAACAATTTAAAACAATTGATTTTTTACGTTATATATTCTGAAGAAAGATTTAAAACAATTGAAAATTTCTGCAAAATGTTCTGAAGAATAATTTAAAACGACTGAATATTTATATTAAATACGCTGAAGAACAATTTAAATCTATTGTACCTTTCTCAAAATAATCTGCAGAACAATTTAAAACAACTGAACCTTTTAGCGATATATACTAAACAATGATATCTTGTCAAATTTAACAACTACTGATGATGTAAGGAGGGTGTCTAGGGAAGGAATCACTGAGTCATTCATAGGGCCTTTTAGACTTGAAGTTTTTATTTATTTATTATTTAGTAAGTTTTTCGCCCTTCCTCTGCTTGTTAAAATCTTTTCATTGATTATTTCCTACGTTTAGACATTTTAACGATTTTTCTAATCCCATTTTATTTAAACCCCCATTTAATTAAGAATCCATTGCATAATGAGAAAACTTATACATTTCCGATCGTTAAAACACGTTTAGTTAGGAAGAAAAAAAGTAAATAATGGTTTCCTTTGTACTGATAGCTGATAAAAAAACAAAAAGTGAAGGTAAACAATCAAAAGTTTTTTAGAGCTCCAGTGGACAGGAAGATGTGAGGAGATATGATCGCACATGTCTTGGAGGGACACAGCAAATGAAAGAAAAAAAAAGACATTTCTTGTTGTAAATACATTGTCGCACCAGGCTAGCTACACTGGTGATATCCCTGGACGACAGGTTAAATTCATGAAGATTAATTTGTAAATGTTAAAGGGACACAATTCCGAATTAAACTTCCATTTCTCTCTTGTTGTTAGCTAAAGTACAAAAAGGTGTGTTAAGTGATTTTCTTTTATGTGTCGTATAACATCAAAACGTAGGCGATCACGGTGCTCCACATCTTCTTGTCCTTGTAGCTCTTTATACGCCTTTTGTTTTTACTGCTCCCAAACCCTGTTCTCTTATCTATTTACTCAAGTTCATCAAATATGTTACGCATTGCTTTCTTCTGTACCTCTTTCCTTCAATATGTCCTGTGAGTGTCGGATTTTCCAAACCCTCCTTCCTCATTACGTGCCCCAGAAATCTCAACTGCCTCTTCCTCATATTATTCATAAGATTCCTTTGTGTTTCCATTTTTTGCCAATGAGGATAAAAGGTAATGGAAGAAACAATGTCACTTATGTTCTGAAAGAACAGACCACATGAAAGAAGTGCTAAGGATGAATAGTTTTTTTTCTCTTTCATCTTTTCGTCTTTTTTTCTTTCTGTTCGTTTGGAGGGAAGCAAAAAACAATCTGAGAGTGAATATTTCGTTTTTACGTCTCTCTAAAGACGATGTGCCAACACGCTATCTAAACTGTATGATGCGTTTGTATTTTCATATCAGGAGATTTTGTATTTATCAAGTTGCACATTCGTGACACGACACGTACCCGAATACACGTTTTGTATGGGATGGCGTTACATGCATACCTCTTGACTGAAATATTATAATATTATAATATCAGCGATACCCATTCTAATTTTCCAGGTCGGTAGACCTCGCGAATATTATTCTTGAGATATTGTAATGATTCTCACTATCACGTCATCGGAATGTCAACTCTTCGTTGTGTCTTCATATTGTTGACGGTAGAAGTCGTAGCGATAAATATTTATCCTTCATATGTTCCATGGGTATAAACACTTTACTATCTCTCTGCGGATATTTCTACAGTTCGAGGTTCGTCTCCAGCTGCTTCCAAGCAGAGACGATCCCAGACGAAGCTATGTCAAAGCACATAGTCTCGTCTCGAGAATCAGATAGCCGACCCCGTTTTATACGGGGTCTACGGGATGTTTTAGCTGAGCTTATGGGCTCTGATACCCCGCATTAAATTCGGCCTTGTGCCACATTTGACCGCGTCGTGCGGCCGGTAGATATCCTGCAGTTGGAGATTCGTCTCCAGCTGAGCTGGTCGAACTCTCTGCTTCCGGTGAGAGAGGATCCCAGACAGAGCTATGTCGAAGAGCAGTCTCGTGACGGGAAACAGCTACCCGACCCCGTTTTATACGAGGTCTACGGGGAATTTTTGGATGTCCCACATTAAATTCAGCCTTGTACCACATCTGACTGCGTGGGGCGGTTGGTAGATAAATGCCTATCTAAAAATATCTTGATCTGATAGAGGATCAATGTCGATCCACAATAACGTATATGGGCGATGAAACCCAAATCACCAACTCATTTCAAACCGCAACAGGTTTACGAAAAGGAGGAAGTAGGCGCCCCAACTTTTTCAATCTCTTCATATACACTGTCCTGCAAGTGTACAAGCACAAAATAAGAATAATAATGACTATTAGTTCTTTAAACATTCCATGACAGATCCCATTCTAAACTATTAAGAGAAAACATCCATCTTGCTTTCTCTCATTTCACAGAGGGTGCAAGGTCTTTTTTGATGATATATGTATCTATAGCTTCGATCAAATAAGTCGTCTCACTTTAGTATTACAAGAAATCAAAGATAAACTAAGATTTTCCAAAACAGCTACTATGGAATCGGAATCAAAGCAGGGATTACACATGACATGAATCCAACGGAAAACCCAGAATGTGGAATTAGTAAGTAATATACACTTCAAATATCGCGGAATAAGGTTAATTTATAAGACTTTTATGATAGAAATTAAGTGCATTGAACACGGAAGAGGCTGCGCTATTTGTAATTGTGCCTAACCTAGCAGTATAAAATAGACAGCTAGGTTTCATTTACACATGAAATCGCTTCATTTAACTTTAAATTCTAATAATCTCTAATAATAGTCTCTTCTTTCGCACTCCTGTCTAGCGGATCTTTCCTTCTGTTAAGTTATTTTGAATACTTATGTAGTAGTGAGCAAACCCAAATGACTTGAATCACTTTATAGTTCCCCAATTGAAGGTTAACCAATCAGAAGACGTGAAATATTCAATCCGTCGTGTATGAAGGCGGCCATTTTGATTACTCACTCCGAATATCCAGTGCCAACCTGTCAGAAGCGAAAGAACAGAAGGAATAGCTACGCTCTGCTACTTTATCGGGATATCCACTGCTAATCTAAACTACGCTTCCCTACTGTCTTCGAAATATTCACTGCCAACCTCTGGATTATATACTCAAGGACTACCGTCATCATGGACAACCCTTCGGTCTCTTGTTTCCTCTTAAATTTGATTTTCAAAAACGTAAATACAATTTTAATCGTTATATTTTGTCTTCTTAATTCTAATTTCCACAGCATTAATTCAAAGGAGGGCTCGATACCTGCGTAATTACGCTCTGGTTAATTTTAAGATCCCCGACACTTCATCGGAAAAAGTATCTTCAATTACTACTATGGCCTTCCTCTATACATTGTCACCTTTTCCGTGGAAGTTTTAGTTTGTGGTCGATGTTTCATATTTTTGCACAACATATTTTTTATAAAAACTTATACACACACACACACACACACACATATATATATATATATATATATATATATATATATATATATATTGGTTTTGTACATAATCTTTTAAAAGAGTAGATGCATAATAACCTTGCATTTAGAATTTCGAATATATATATATATATATATTTATATATATATTCGAAATTCTAAATCTATATATATATATATATATATATATATATATATATATACCTAATCTTTTGCAAGTAGATGCATAATAACCTTGCATTTAGAATTTCGAATATATATATATATATATTTATATATATATTCGAAATTCTAAATCTAAATCTATATATATATATATATATATATATATATATATATATATATATATATATATATATATATACCTAATCTTTTGCAAGTAGATGCATAATAACCTTGCATTTAGAATTTCGAATATATATATATATATATTTATATATATATTCGAAATTCTAAATCTAAATATATATATATATATATATATATATATATATATATATATATATATACCTAATCTTTTGCAAGTAGATGCATAATAACCTTGCATTTAGAATTTCGAATATATATATATATATATATTTATATATATATTCGAAATTCTAAATCTAAATATATATATATATATATATATATATACCTAATCTTTTGCAAGTAGATGCATAATAACCTTGCATTTAGAATTTCGAATATATATATATATATTTATATATATATTCGAAATTCTAAATCTAAATATATATATATATATATATATATATATATATATATATATATATACCTAATCTTTTGCAAGTAGATGCATAATAACCTTGCATTTAGAATTTCGAATATATATATATATATATTTATATATATATTCGAAATTCTAAATCTAAATATATATATATATATATATATATATATATATATATATATATATACCTAATCTTTTGCAAGTAGATGCATAATAACCTTGCATTTAGAATTTCGAATATATATATATATATATTTATATATATATTCGAAATTCTAAATCTAAATATATATATATATATATATATATATATATATATATATATATATATATATATGTATATATACGTAATCTTTTGCAAGTAGATGCATAATAACCTTGTATTTAGAATTTCGAATATATATATATATATATATATATATATATATTCGAAATTCTAAATCTAAATATATATATATATATATATATATATATATATATATATATATATATATATATATATATATATATATATATATATATATATTCGGAATTCTAAATACAAGGTTATTATGTATCTACTTGCAAAAGATTAGGTACAAAAAACAATATGAATTTTGTAATTATCTGTTTGTTTTGTCACCAGCCTGAAATATGTGTGTCCTGTTTCTATAACTTCACGGAAGAAAAAGCGGAAGATTGAATTTCCCGCCTTCGGGTCTCGGGAACCAATGACGGTTTCTATTTTCATAAATATTTATAATTAATTTTTTTGCCTATGTTTTTGTTTTGGTCAAGGATAGATAGCTTTTTGTTTTTCGCTACAAATCTACGTTAAATAATTTCTTCTGGCTTGAAGTTCTATAAACGTTTTAATGACATCCTGATCCCATGATGGTACAAAAGAATAGGAAAGAAATAGTGTTTTATATATTGTCGAATATCAAGCAAAAAAGAGGGAAACTATAATATATCGCCTTCTCTGGAACTGCAAGAGTTAATATAAAATGACTCGAGGGTTTATCAACTTCTTTAGATGTCTACATTCCATTAATGGAAACATGTATGCCAAAGACAGTTAATAAGAAACGGCCAAAGGCTTTAAAAAGTAACGGTTAAGCTAATGCTCCGTTTAAAGAACATTCTAATTGAAAATATGGGAAAGACTCCAAGAAAAACCACAGTGAAATTTTATTACGATTCTCATTAAATACTGAGGTTTATTTAGACATGTTTATGATTATTGCTAGAAATCTCTATACGTATATATGTGTGAGTGAAAGGAATCACATACCGGGAAATATACAAAAACCGGTTTACATTTGCTTACTATTCTATGGGAGTATGTGAGTATATTTATTGGTTTGAACCTTTCTTAGAAGAAAAACCTCCTAGCAGGATGTTTTTATTTTTCGATCATTACAGGACTGACCTTTCAAGTCTACTGTTATCCTTTAGATTTCCACCATAAACTTATGAACTACACAACTTGAATTTTATTACGAGATTGAGTGGCTATTGGCCCTTGTATTGGGTGAACATTAGCATTATATATATATATATATATATATATATATATATATATATATATATATATATATATTACATGAATCATTCATACAAAAAGTTGATTAGTAAAGTTAATGATATAAATGGCGAAAAACATCTTTGAAAACAAATTTATTAAAGTTACATTAACCTACGAATCACTCGATGAATGTTATGATCCTTGTTTTTAATAGCTTTAAGTTGTATAAGGTATTTTTTTTATTCTTCTAGTACTTTCGGCTGTACATTCAGCCATCCTCAGGCATGGAAATTATTTTTTTTTTACTAGACCCATGTAATAGCGGTCACGAAAAATTAAATGCGAATCGAAATATGTTTTTGTTAGAAATGTATTATTGTTAACGGATAAAAACTTATGGTGCGTGCAGTCACAACGCTAAGGTTGAATTTTTGAAAATTTAAGAGGTTGCGTTTTTCTTTTCTAATAATGTAATTTGAGATTTTTTTGTTGTAGGAATTTTTTCAGTCAATGTGGCATGAACTAAATTGTTCAATAAATAGAGCAATGTCGCAGCTATTATTCCAAAAATTTGCACGTCGTATCAGTTCTTTTTAAATTAAATATGTTGTGCAGTTCAATTTATTTTACATGAATCATTCATACAAAAAGTAGATTAGTAAAGTTAATGATATAAATGGGGAAAACATCTTCGAAAACAAATTTATTAAAGTTAAAGTTACATTAACCCACGAATCACTCAATGAATGTTATGATCCTTGTTTTTAATAGCTTCAAGTTGTATAAGGTCTTTTTTTATTCTGCTAGTACTTTCGGCTGTACATTCAGCCATCCTCAGGCATGGCATTTTTTTTGTAGATCCAGGTAATAGCGGTCACGAAAAATTAAATGCGAATCAAAATATGTTTTTGTTAGAAATGTGTCATTGTTAACGGATAACGCTAAGGTTGAATTTTTGAAAATTTAAGAGAGAGCGTTTTTTTACTAATATGATAGTTTGAGATTTTTTTGTTGTTGTAGGAGTTTTTTCAGTCAATGTGGCATAAACTAAGTGTTCAATTTAGTTCACATTGACATTGAAAAAACTCCTACAACAAAAAAACTCCTGCGACTTCATGATAATCTTGAACTGTGAATCCGCAAACTCACAGACACACGCACACACAGACACACAGATGCACACACACAAACAAACACACACACACACACACACACATATATATATATATATATATATATATATATATATATATATATATATATATATATATATATATGTATATATATATATATATATATATATATATATATATATATATATATATATATATATATATATCTCCGAATGTAATGAAAACGAAAATAATAAAAAGTCTAATTTTCACAGCATTAATTCAAAGGAGGGCTCGATACCTGCGTAATTAAGCTCTGGTTTATTTTAAGGTCCCCGACACTTCATCGGAAAAAAGTATCTTCAATTGCTATTAAGGCCTTACTCTATACATTCTCACCTTTTCCTTGGAAGTTTTAGGATAATTTGCTTAGATTTCTGACCGATGCACGGTATTAAAAGCTTCCGCTTTGTTTTAAACTTTTAGGGCCAGGTCCTTGTCTTAAAGCCTTAACATTCCTTCACAGACCAAACTGCTATCAACAAATGATATTGTCTTACTCTGTCACCCTGTTTCCTTTCCTTCTTTTTTCTCCCTTTTCTTTACCCTTCTCCGTTTCCTCTTATGGTGTCTCTCGCATGGGTTTTTCCCATAAGCGGTTTGCATGTAAATAGAAATGTTCACAAATATTTTTGGTTCTCACCAGTCGAAATGCAGCCGCATCGAAATAATAATGCATTTTTGTAGTGAGCAAGTTTTTTTGTCTGTATGTAAAAATTATAATAAATAATTAATATATATATATATATATATATATAACACTTTTATGCAAAAGGTTTGAATAAAAACGATTTAGTCGTTCTAGGAGCTTAATTGCAGAGCACGCTTAGCGTGAGGGAAGATACCCAGAACATACATGGAACGGTAGTCCGATTCGTATCAGAAGGTTAGCTTTCGACATCAGACATTAATTAAATTGTTCTAAAAATAGTGGCTTCTACTCAACTGTGATCACTCTCCTATCTCCCCCCTCTCTCTCTCTCTTTATATATATATATATATATATATATATATATATATATATATATTTATTTTTAAAGTAAAACAGACCACTTTAAGGTTCCATGTAATAATTTATTTCACCATAGCCCTTTTTGAAGAGGTTGGATAAACAGACTACACTTCCAAAAGGTGAAACGAAAAAAATGAACATTTACACTTTCGACGGGTAGTATTAACTTTATGTAATTTAACAAAGAGGGTAATGAGGGGTTGTGTGAGAGACATGATCGAGTAAGAGAGGGTTTATTTTAATATTTCTATCTATCATACTTAGTATTAGGGGAGGAGCAACCAGACATTGACCTATGTAATCGGTTAACTTAACGGAAGTGATATATTGAAAGGGAAGCGGGAGAAGAGAGAAAAATAAAAATGGGGGAGGTGTCGGGACACAAGTACAAGTTAGCACAGGAAACGGAATCATCAACCAAACTTTGGCTTTTGGTTGATGCGCCTCGTGTCGGAATGGCGCAATATTAGTTTCATTGCGATTTTTCCCATTGACAGCTACCTTCCTTAGAAATGTATCGATACTTGCTGGTTGACGATGACGGATAATACTGACATTGATGAATAATTTCAGTAACCTACAAACACATAATTTTCTACTGCTGTATAAACAATTTTACACCTTGGTAAATTGCCTGAGACCAAACAGGCATACCCCTGATTAGACAATTATATCCCTTTCAATAGATCAATCATCATATACTTGTTCTTATCAGCCACGCCATCTTCGTCGTCTTTACCGTCGTCAACATCATCATCGTCATCCTCTTCATAATCCTCATCTTCATCATCAACATCATCACCCCATGACCGGGTGTGGTCCTAGATTCACTGCGCTGTTCAGCTCAACACATGTTGGTTGAAAAGTACTAATTCACGCGTAGAATGTCTTGGGCAAGTAGACCTGGCGGCGCCCAACAATCTCCTGGTCAGATTACTGCCGATGTCTTCCAAAATCTGAAATGTCCACCCCAGTCAGTGACAGTATCGCCCCCTCCTTCCAGCGATGTTGTGAAATCACTGCCTGCATACATAACTATTGAGTCCTTTCTACCGCAATGTGTTAGATTATCGTTGATACTACAAAAAGCTTTATTGGCACCTTGGGAGGTCTTGATCTTAATCCTACTGGATCATCCTCACGAGAAAAGCCCAGTTTAGTGACTGATGACTCAACCATATTACAGGAAGTATTGATATTTTCTTATCTATCAAGATCGATTACTAACAATCTGTTCGTGCAATCCATTTCTTCTGTGTTTGAATCTCAGTGAGTAGTGAAATTCTATGGCTTTTTAGATGAATACACTAATCTCGGTAAATAATTGTGCATTTATGCTCGGCACTGGAGAACGATTTTCCCCAAGCTAGTATTTTTAACGCTTGCCATCAAAACCAAAACAGTTACGTCTATGGAAAATTGCCGTTGGTGTCTTTATAGTAAATGACAATTTCATACATTTCCTAAAACACTTTGACAAATACAAACTATAACAATGCAGCAGTGAAAGTATAAATGAATTAATACCCAAGTAATGTTCCTCTGTACAAGAGTATACTTACTTAAATAGACATGAAGCCGTGCGCTCCTGCTATTTATCCAAAGCTGGGGCGGTGGAGAGAAGACGAGGATTCATACATTTCCTATGGATATTATCACGTAAGTGAATCTAATTGATTGAACTGGAATTCGAACTCGGCTCTCCGATTCCTCAATCCGAGCCGCTATCCATATAACTAAACAGAATAACTAAACAATATTCTACTACAGAATGTAACTACTTGATCCCTTTTTGCAATAAAAGGCATAGAAAAAAATCAATCCCTATTTCTATGGTAACTCCTGTCTCCAGTCATCGTGACAAAATGTATGAGTGAATGAATAAAAAGTTGGATAATACATTATCATTTCTTTCCCAACTCCCAACATACGGTATTAATATTTTTGCACACAAGGGCGATTCGTTTTATATTTTTTATTTAGTTTGTCCTGCGTGATGTGAAGGGTTAATCACTTGTGTTTTTTTAGTCAATATTATTCAAATATCATGACATCACACAGGCTGAGCGACAAACTCATATGCACTGACACAATCACACTCATAGGCACAGATAAAAACAACACACACAGATACATATGTTCGTAGGTAAATTAAATAATTGGCAGCCATTGATAAACAGGTGTTTTTGCAAGAAACGTTTCCCTTTCAATATAATATGCTTATTTGTCAATGCACTTAATACAGTGGTTAATTGTAATCATACAGCATTTAAATTACACAGAGAAATTTCCAGGTCAATATCTAACTCATTAAACACCAGCTAAAACATTTTCTGATGTGTCTTATAAATATATTTATTTCATGACTAAATGATGAATTAGTAGGAAATATATATATATATATATACACACACACACAAACACACTCACAAACACACACACACACACACATATATATACATATATATATATATATATATATATATATATTTATATATATATATATATATATATATATACACGGTTTAATAAGTAAACGGAGCATTTTCTCAAATAGATGTATCGAATAAAATACCGATCGATCAGTCGGATCAATAAATAAACCATCCATTACTTCATTAGAAATTGGTATCTCTCTCTCTCTCTCTCTCTCTCTCTCTATATATATATATATATATATATATATATATATATATATATATATATATATATATATATATGTGTGTGTGTGTGTGTTCCACCACAAAAGAAAATGCGATACCCAAGGTTTAAAATTCATTTTTTTAAGTCAATAAACAAAATATATAGCTGCATTCGAAAAAGTAATTTAAATTGACTGGAAGGAGTTTTTTTTTTTTTTTTTTTTTTTTGCTAAAATAGCTAATTAACGCCGTTTTTCGTTGTTTTTCATCGTATGGAATTATCTTTATTAAAAACAAAAATCTTCCAAAAATAAAATACAATTTTCTGAAATATTTGAAAAATACTAGCTGACTTAAAATATAATTAAACTGATTTGAAACAAATATTATTTATTTTAAGTTTAAAACATCGCAGAAAAGTCTTTTTTTAATCAGACAGTAGATGTTTTTAAGTATTGACTGCCAGATGACTCGTCTGATGTTGTTCTACTTTCACTTTATCTGTAAAACGCTTATTTTAAAAAATGAGGTCAGCGCCCTTTTATATAATTCTTAAATATTCAGTAATCATAAAAAAATATTCCCCGTAATCTAACGTTTTACTGAATTTTAGAAATGATCACTTTAATTTTATTGTAGTAATCGCTCTTACTTAAGTTTCTTCACATATATATATATATATATATATATATATATATATATATATATATAGATAGATAGATAGATAGATAGATAGATATGAACACACACACACACATATATATATATATATATATGTATTGTGTATTTAGGCAGAAAATATCTCTTTTGTACATGTTTATCATTAACATATAAACACGTGTTTGGAAAATATACCATTCTTATAACTCTTATTTCTTATAACTCTAGATACATAACAAAACTCATACATTCAGTTCAACATAAAACAAAATCACCCTTGATAATGGCTAAAAGTATAGCCGAAAGTACAGCACTTTTGGACAGCTTTCACACACTTTGTTTCAGAAAAGAAAACTTTTTTACGAACACCAGGAAAAATTAAATAACAAGATAAATCGCTGTACATTGTCTGTCGTCTTTAATGAAACATGTATAGATCTATATTTTTATTTACATTAATTGGACTGTTGTCCTCATCGTCATTATCATATTGCCGATGTTTGCTGTACGCTCCAGACTTCTTCAGATGATTTGAATTTGGAAATGAACCCTTTATTTCTTCTAGCGTTAGCGGTAACGATTAGATTTCAAATTATTCTAGAGTTTATTAAGTAGAAATAATTGTGGATTCGAATACGGGTATTTGTTTTTAATAGTGTTGTTTGTTAACTTTTTGCTCGTTATTTATTATACTTGTCGGAGTTAGCTCCTCCTCAGTTCCTTAATCCTTCAACAGGGGTCTCTCACCCCTGAGTATAAATACTGGCTGACCCTTCTCTCTCTCTCTTTTTCGACTGAGGCCTTGGGCCGTTACCTCGTGCGGAGGCGAGGTAAAATCTCTCTTTTTCCACTTAGGCCAATATGTGACCTCTCACAGATACACGCTAAGGAACGCGCTAAGAACAATACACGTACGTACGAACACTTACAACACACACACATATTTTCTCCATACAAACTCTATGTGAAAGTCCATGTCTTTGTTTAACTTGTTTTGTTATTAATATATATTTGTTTACCCATATATATCGGTCTTGTTTGTTTTCTTTGTCTTCTTTGGACTTAATTAAAGTCCGACGTTGCCATGTAGCTGGACCTTAATTAACGTTGAAAAATTTTTCTTCTTGTCTCTATTTTAAGATAAGTGCTGAAGATTTCTGATTATATCTATTTTCTTTAGAGTTCTTTTTTATTTGTTATTCTAACATGACGCTGTTTTCTTTACTTTTCATTTTGTTGTGGATTCCAGGATGAAATCCGGTATCAGATAATAACAAACGCCAAGAATGAATATAGGAAATAAATGTATTAACGTAATAATACAAACTTGTAATACAGGTTAGTAGTTCCAGGAATTCGGGTTTAGTAGGAAAATATATATATGGTCTCTGATATCGACGTATCGCTGTATGACTTCTTACTGAGTCTACGGGCTCGTTTCTGTGACTCTTGCACCGTCTGACTGTCCAAACGTTCCTCTACCGACCGACTCGAAGTTCTACTACTACTACTGTCCGACTTGACTGTTTGGGTATTCACTGGCAGTAGTATATGTATACACTGGGTGAGTCCATTTGTGTGAAAAGGGGAGATCCCACAACACATATTTTTGTATATTTTTTTGTTTTAAAATTCCTATATATGGTTAGAATGTGTTTCTGTTTTGCTGCTATTTGAAAACATTGTTTCTCTCTTTCCAGCGCCTTTCAGTTACTGGTATGCGTATTTTTGCCGCTGTCTGCTGATTTTGCACTATCTTCGCATAATATATTGTTTTGCAAACAATTGCCATTTAAGAATCATTCGTGCTTTGCTGTGGAATTTAGAGATCTATTTCGTTTTTGCGCGTGGTTTTTTGGTCAATTTTCTGTTCTGATATTTTGTTATTTATGTCACGTTCTCGGTGCAATTGTAGCTGATATTTACTATCGAATAATTCCAATTTCGGTAACAATTTCTCACACACTAGACAGCACAAAAAAGAAACAAGAGAAAAACAATCCTCATATAGATTAACCCACCGTACAAAAAAAAACTTTAAAAACAAACATAAAAAATATATTCATTAAACTCGTGCACAAAAACTTACCCAAATGAAGCGCTCTCCACAAAACATTCAACAGTAACACAAAGAACCTATTACAGTTTGTCTACAAGGTATGTCTATTGTCTTTGTATTATATCATTCCAATTTCCAAATATATATATAACTCGTCTTCCCTTCCTTGTGTACCCTATATGTAAACTGATGGAATAATATAAGTTTCTTATGCGTTTTAGTCACACCGTTATAATAAGCGTAGAAGTTGTGATATAATCTAATAGCTCAAAACGAATTAAAATTGAGAAATTATTATCTATTATATTGGAAATCTAACTAAATTACATATTTTGCCTACTCCTTTTTCAGGTATTGAAACCAGATTCGCTCGTTCTTGATATGTTCAAAGATTTATTTGATTATGATTCAATTATATCTCTAGATTCATAAACCGTTGCTGAATTTTTAAAAAGTGACATTCTGATTTATTCAAAAATTCATTATTGCAAGGAAAAAGTTGTTTTAATCTAATAAAGTTAGCCTGAAAATTATAGCCATTAAGTGAGTTTTCTACTGAGTTTTTCGATTTAATTCGCGAAAGCTTTCGTTCGACCAGAATTAAATTTGATTTAAAATTAACTATAAGAAATCTTTGAAAAATATATTTTATTAATTGTGAGTTAAAATCTATAGAAAATGTAGGAAAATCATTTTGTTAATAACTAAAACTCCATTAATCCATAAAGCAATTTTTCAAAGAAATAATCTCCTTCAAATGATTCTCCGTATTTCTCTACTTATTGGCTTTTTTTGAGAAACTTATGCAATTTACATGAAATATTAAAAATAAAAGATGAGTAGACATAGACAGAATCGCATTTCAAATTCGAATCAGAATTGTCAAGAAGAATAACTAACTTTCCAAAACTGATATTTACATCTATTTTTTAATTTTTTATGTGCTACGTACTTTCAGGGTAATCATGACTCTCCACAGTATCATGTCATTGATGATCTACGTTATATTTGAAGCTTGTAGTCAATGAAATGCCGTACGTGATAGGCGCTTTGGCAACAATGTGTTTTTTTTTAATTCATGAATAACTAGCCAGAAGATTTTTTCTTTACTTTCTGCGATAGAGTAGTTGCTAATCAAGGCTTTAGGAACCTGTCTGTCCTGCTAATTCAACATATAGCTGCGGGGAAGAACAGATGGATGTATAGCATGTATTCAGATACAAGAGCATGTGCACTACAGGGAATATAACAAACCCGACTGGAATTCGAACACGGTTCTCTGATTTCTCAATCCGAGCCTATATTATCTCAATGCACTTTCCCATCTGACCGTTTATTTTTCCTATTTGCTCTTCCTCTGCCATCCGCTCCTTTAAAAGTGTATACGATTCATCATCCATTCTTTAATATTTAATGTGAGCCTTATATTCACCAGATCTTCTTTCCACATTATAACTTCCAGATATTTAAGCTAGCTTAAGTTGTTTCTAATATTTTTCTCTTTTTCTTTCTCTTTCTATTTTCCTTTCTGGTTTTAGTATTTTTATTTAATTTCGATGTGTTTGTTTTTCAAGTCCCTATTCCCTCAATATCTGTTTATATTCCTTAGATGAGGTAGTGTAATTATTTACATTATTTACATTGTTCGGACTGGTGCCCTCATCTCTATTGTCATGTTCATGACGGTTCGTTCGTTGTACGATCCGGCGTTCTTCCTGTGATTCGACGAAAATAAAGCGTTCAGTTCGAAATTCCAATCACCTGAAGAAGGCCGGAGCGTACAACGACCGAAACGCCATGAACATGACAGTAAAGATGAGGATAACTATCCGAACAATGTAAATAATATCTATCCGGCGGATACTTTTCTTTCCCTATTCGTTCTTCTTCCATCCGTTCCGTGAAAAGCGTTAAGGAGTTTACTCGATGCTTCATCTTACGTTTAATACGTAATGAGACTGTTATACTCGCTAGGTTGTCTTTCCACATTGTAGGTTCCAGATAGTTAAGTTCTCTTTTGTTTAGAATTTGGGCGCAGTATATTAATTACACGATCGAGCTCTATTCAAGGAGGGCCACAAACCCTAAGCTCTTTCTAATATACTTTTCTTTCTCTTTTACTTTTTGTTCTTGTATTTTCATTTAATTTCGTAGTTTTTATTTTTCAAATTCGCATTCCCTTTCTTAAATATGTCTCTTATTATAGCATTGGAGATTTTTATAACGTGAAATATCCGGCGGTTTCATTTATTGAGATAAGCTTAGTAATTTCAAATAGTTACTCCATATTCCAGTGTAGAGGCTAGCAGTCAGATTTTACTTATCCCTTTTCAAACATGAATTTCAGATCGTTTTTATGAATATTCTATATAGACGCTTCTACATCATCTTTTACCAATTTGATTTTGATCGCAACGACATTACATCAGATCAGAAATGAACGCTCGCTTTAACATTATGTACGAGTATTTAAGATTTCATTTCAGAGATTATTCTAATATGTATGCAATGCTATATCCTGTCAGTGTAGCAAACGAACCAGATTTTCTGATCAAAGGCTTATATGCCTCCTCTAGCAGCATTCATTTCCTCTTTATAGTTTTACGATAAAGGCTCATCTCATGGTTTCTGAATTTAGGAGTCAGCTTTCCGTTTAAAAGCAAAGTACTCTATCATGTAGCCATTATTCCATGTAAGATATTGCTTTTGAGGTTATCAAATACGCTGCATTATACACATCAGTAGTTTCTATAAGTTTACGCAGTATCATTCGATTAGTTTTCGAAAACTAATTACACTGAAAAGGCAGAAGATATATAAAAAAAAATTGAAAGATAAAATAATCCCCAGGAGATGGTCGAAAATTCGATTGTCGGATGCTTGTTTAGAACTTAGCTACAATTTCTAAAAATATGTCTCTTCTGTATGTTTCTTCTAGAGACTTCATAAACAAAGGGAAACAGTGACCACGGTGTATTCGAGAGAGAACTTTGGTAAAATACAGAGTAGAAACATCTGATATAGAGTGCAACATGGAATTTCACAGAAGAGAGTTAGGAAATTATTCATATTTTTGTTAATATCACAACGTTTCGATAGATATATCAATCGGCCCTTCTTCAAGTGTCTGTCGAGCCGGACAAACTTCTGGAAATTTCAGACTGAACACTTTATTAAATCTACTTCGGCAAAGAAAAAAGCTAATATCTCACATACAGCAAAATCATAATAGGTACAAAGAAAACAACTAGTATCTGCACATACAGTAAATTCATAATAGGTACAAAGAAAACAACTAGTATCTGCACATACAGCAAAATCATAATAGGTACAAAGAAAACAACTAGTATCTAACATACAGTAAATTCATAATAGGTACAAAGAAAACAACTAGTCTCTCACATACAGCAAATTCATAATAGGTCCGAAGAAAACGACTAGGATCTGCACATACAGCAAATTCATAATAGGTACAAAGAAAACAACTACTATCTCACATACAGCAAATTCATAATAGGTACGAAGAAAACGACTAGGATCTGCACATACAGCAAATTCATAATAGGTACAAAGAAAACAACTAGTCTCTCACATACAGCAAATTCATAATGGGTCCGAAGAAAACGACTAGGATCTGCACATACAGCAAATTCATAATAGGTACAAAGAAAACAACTAGTATCTGCACATACAGCAAAATCATAATAGGTACAAAGAAAACAACTAGTATCTAACATACAGTAAATTCATAATAGGTACAAAGAAAACAACTAGTCTCTCACATACAGCAAATTCATAATAGGTCCGAAGAAAACGACTAGGATCTGCACATACAGCAAATTCATAATAGGTACAAAGAAAACAACTACTATCTCACATACAGCAAATTCATAATAGGTACGAAGAAAACGACTAGGATCTGCACATACAGCAAATTCATAATAGGTACAAAGAAAACAACTAGTCTCTCACATACAGCAAATTCATAATAGGTACGAAGAAAACGACTAGGATCTGCACATACAGCAAATTCATAATAGGTACAAAGAAAACAACTAGTCTCTCACATACAGCAAATTCATAATGGGTCCGAAGAAAACGACTAGGATCTGCACATACAGCAAATTCATAATAGGTACAAAGAAAACAACTACTATCTCACATACAGCAAATTCATAATAGGTACGAAGAAAACGACTAGGATCTGCACATACAGCAAATTCATAATAGGTACAAAGAAAACAACTAGTCTCTCACATACAGCAAATTCATAATGGGTACGAAGAAAACGACTAGGATCTGCACATACAGCAAATTCATAATAGGTACAAAGAAAACAACTAGTCTCTCACATACAGCAAATTCATAATAGGTACGAAGAAAACGACTAGGATCTGCACATACAGCAAATTCATAATAGGTACAAAGAAAACAACTAGTCTCTCACATACAGCAAATTCATAATAGGTACGAAGAAAACGACTAGGATCTGCACATACAGCAAATTCATAATAGGTACAAAGAAAACAACTAGTCTCTCACATACAGCAAATTCATAATAGGTACGAAGAAAACGACTAGGATCTGCACATACAGCAAATTCATAATAGGTACAAAGAAAACAACTAGTCTCTCACATACAGCAAATTCATAATAGGTACGAAGAAAACGACTAGGATCTGCACATACAGCAAATTCATAATAGGTACAAAGAAAACAACTAGTCTCTCACATACAGCAAATTCATAATAGGTACGAAGAAAACGACTAGGATCTGCACATACAGCAAATTCATAATAGGTACAAATAACACAACTAGTATCTCTGAATACTGGTACATATGGTAATAGTAAAAAAAGGAAATATTGTACTTGTTGGGAAATGAAGTCCCATAACATACATGCAAAAAAGCAAATTTCAATACCTGTATATCAACAGAAAAACACACACAAAGCAAGCAGCAATATAACAGTCAAAGCCATCATTTCTTTAAAATCTGATATTCCTACAAAAACAAGCAGCTGAATATTGCGCAATTACATGAATTTTTTTCATTTCTTTTGCCTGAGTGATGTTTTTATTGATATCATGTTTGTTCACTTCCAGTAGTTTCAGAGCGAAGCACTAATTCCTAGTAAGCCATACTTTCTCGTGGTCTTTACGTCCCTCTCATACATGATTCTACTGTTTTGGACGCAGGGTAAATTTTTGGTGCATTTTTTGTTTAAATTCCGCCTGCAAATGTGTTCATTTTCTTTATAGCTGATCCATACTCCGACGTATGCGAAGAGTTTATTTTTTACGCATCCTGCATTTTTAGGATTGATTCAGGGTAGGGGTCAACACGGCTGTCATCCCAATTCCATTTCATAGATTCTGTTTTGGAAACGTTTGATTTCTATTTTTTGGAAGACTTGATAAAGGATGCTGATTTTATGTGCAAAATCATTCTCACCCCAACTATTAACACATATATCATCAGCATGACCACCGGACCCCCCGACCTCATCAGCATATTAGCCTCGGGATGGAAAACAGTTTTGATCCTCTTCGATTCTTGGAGGATTCTGCCAGGAAATTGTTGTCATATCTCATGTTCACCCGCAAATTAGCGACACAATTCCCTGGGCTAAATTTCAAACAGCATTGCTTGTTGCGCACTCTAAACTCTACCAGTAAAGCTCAAGGCATCTTGTGCAGCAGAGAAAACTTTGGAAATAATCCTGAGTTTGCCAAACCGCAAAAAGGGAAACTTGAGTTGATACTTGGTGCTTTTCTCCAATTTGCCTTGCCAGGTCTTGTTACCTCTGTATTTTTGCTATTATTATTATTATTATTATTATTATTATTATTATTATTATTATTATTGTTGTTGTTGTTGTTGCTGATGTTGTTGATGTTGTTGGAATCCCTTCACTGAGTCTATCGGATTTTTGCCAATCAATCCGAGGGTTCCAACTACATCTGGAATTTCCGATGTCTCATGTGCTACATATTTTACTTTTCCACTTCAAGATCCTTGTCTTTGGTAGGTTTTTGAAGATCTTCAACGATACATCACAATTTGCAAGGAATTCCATATCAATAAGGAAACACATTCTGTTCTTTTTGTTTTTTATCACGATGTCTGGGCGATTAACTTTGATTCTTCTGTCTGTTTGTATTGTAAAGTCCCATAAAATTGTTACAGGTCATTATTATTATTATTATTATTATTATTATTATTATTATTATTATTATTATTATTATTATTATTATTATTATTATCATGATCATCATTGTCATTATTATTATTATTGATAATAATAATAATAATAATAATAATAATAATAATAATAATAATAATAATAATAATAATAATAATAATAATAATAATAATAATAACAATATTTGTGTATTTTATATATCCTGCTTTGTATCCTGTAGAACCGGGTCCAAACTATAGTTTTTATGCCCTATAGGAGAATTGTCATTTAATTGATAGCACTTTGCTTAGTATATGGGATGTTTCTAATAGGAAGATCTTCTGGGCAACTTGTATGTTGATGTAACCTGGGACATTTTAGTAAATTGTCCCTTCCTTTTCCCACGAGGCTTAGATCTTCAATTATTATTGGTAACGTCTCAGTCGTCAAATATCCACATCCTCTTACTCTCAATCTACAGGTCCTTGTATTTGGACAATTTTCCGATAATTTTTATGGATATGTTTCTCTCAGATGGTACTGCTATGTCAATAAGCATACACTTCCTGAATTTCTTGTCTCTTATGATAATATCAGGGCTGTTGGCCTTTATGTCTCTGTCAGTTTGAATTGGCATGTGCCAGAGGATAGTTGCATGGCTATTTTGGGTAACTGTGTCTGGTTGGTGCTCATATAATTTCTCATTCGTTTCGATTTTATGCTTTCTGCATATATTTCAGTGCACATATGTCGCTACCATGTTGTTTGTGGCTATATTAATTTTTTGCTAGATCCTGTGGGTATATTTGGTTTTTGCTAGTTCCTTATTATTATTATTATTATTATTATTATTATTATTGTTGTTGTTGTTGTTATTGTTTTTATTATTATTATTATTGTTATTATTATTATTGTTGTTGTTGTTATTATTATTATTATTATTATTATTATTATTACGATGCGTCATTTTTCATCAATGGGTTATCACAGATATTTGTGCTTGCGAATTACATTCCTTGAATCTTAGTATATAAAATCCCTCGATTCTTCTTAAAGTGGCCATAACAGACATCATACCATCGATAAGATGACATCAATATCGATAAATGTAATGAATATATTTTCTTTCAAGATGTCATATGCTTTATAAATCGAAGACAATATCGGCTTAGCTGTTTAGAGAATCTAGCAGAGTTAAACAGTTTGCTGCACGGCACGACATAAAAGGACTTATCAGTACGGAGATATGCGCCCGTACGTTAATAGAAGGAGCGTTCGTTATGTTCTGCGTCAGGAGAAAATGATTGATGTTGTCTATGAAGCCTTAGGGTTAAGTAGGCCAAAGAAAGATGACTTGTAAGTCAATAGGCAACAGATGCTCAGGGCTTTATTGAAAGTTTGTCAGCCAGGATTAAGTAGGTGGAATAAGAAAACGGCGAAGAGCTAAACATCTGATAGAAAAGAAACAATTCTGTGTCAGGAGAATAAAAACAGATAATCAGTTTTAAGAACGAATTTGGAGGAGGATGAGGAGGATATAATCAAAAGCAGGGAAATTGGATATAAATTTAAAGAAAAGTAATTGTATTTCTTGGAAAAGGGCGGGTTGTATAGCTGTGAAGAGGAACAGAAAATGGTAAGAAAGATAGAATACGTTCTACACTATTGAAGATCATAAGAAGTAGGAGCAAGAGGAGGAGAAAACACAATAGAATTATCAGCAGATATAATTCAACCTGGAAGAATATGGCAAAATGGTGAATTTAATAGCGGTAGATGTTAAAGGCACAGCGAGTAGAGAAATTGCGTACAGGAATAAATAACAGTATAAAGAGTGGTCAGTTAATGTAATAGCTGTTCGGAACGAGAGATCGGGGAGCCGAGTTCGAATTCCTGTTGGGTTAATTATATTCATTTCCGTTCAAGTATACCTACAAAAAATATCAATCCATATTTTTCTCTTCAGCTTAGGATTAGGATGCAGAACAGACTGGCCTGTAAGGCTGTGGTTGGCAAACAATCTAGTTGTAAAACACCTTGAATTCAAATCTCAGATACCAGAATTCACACAAATTAGACAGAAGAGGAAAATACACCTGTAAAAGAAAAACACTATAAACCTTAAGAGTTATGGATAATCACACTGAAAAGTGACTATTTTGAATGGTAATGCCAATGGAAATATCAACTGTTATCTTGTAGGAATCATTCTATTCATTTACCAATCAGCCAGTACTACAGTCGGTTTGAATATTTAAAAGCGTTCGCTTAAAATACATTTTCAGAAAAATAGACTTCTAAAGTTCACTATAATTTATCTTTCCAGTATCGATGGAAGTTTCCGTCCTAACCTTTAGTTTGGAGTGGTATGGAACGTCAGCATTTTCATTACGTTATTATTTTCTCGTAGGAGTTTCACGCGATCTCCATTTTAGTTGTTGCTATTCTTAAAATTACTCAAGTGATGGTGTTACAATTATTTGGTACAGTCCTTTGCCTTTCTGTAACACTAGTCCACAATGTTCGAAGAGGCATGGTTCTCGTTAAGGCGTACAGATTTACTTCTCTTAAGATCTTTTTTAAGAACTGATCAGATAAAACTGCTGTATACAACTGGCGGTTTAGATATCAGTGAACAAATCTGGTGCCAGGTATTATATTCTTGATGTGAGGTTTCGATGTCAGATTTGAGTCTTATGTTTTGTTTTTTAGAAACTTGCGGTGTTGGATAAAAGTGTTCCCTTAGCGCTACATATTATATACACCTCTTTATTTCTGTTTTTCTCAGGTCCTACACAAACCAGGGTGGGAGCACCTGTTAGGGTTCCAACAATGGGTAAATAGTAAACACCCCAACTGGGAGCAAAACATGAAAATATAAACAAAATATATTAGAAAAAATAACGGATATACAATTCCGAAAAAAAATTACAAAGCTATCCAGGATATAGAATGTAGAAGAGAGAGAGAGAGAGAGAGAGAGAGAGAGAGAGAGAGAGAGAGAGAGAGAGAGAGAGAGAAACAGTGGAAGGTACACACACAAACACACACACACATACATATATATATATATATATATATATATATATATATATATATATATATATATATACATATATATATGTAAATTTAAAGAAAAATCAGTCTGATTGATAAGCCAGAGTTCTTTTA
>OZ038475.1:65616598-65631598 GCA_964036315.1 Acanthosepion esculentum | reverse complement strand
TTCTGCTCTTCAAGAGGTGTTTTTGGTTCTGCACAAAATCTTCACTACTATAATCAAATCATACATGCAGGTGAGTGGCTGTCGGTTGCTTGGCCATCATACGTCGATAAAAGACTGGTGGTTCCAGCATATATCTATTAGCTTATATTTTTTTTTAAGAAACCTACATTTCAAATGTAAATATACGTGTTTCAAGTAAGTGGAATCCATTGTTCCATGTTTTCATTGAATGTAACATCACCAAGAGACGAAGATATTATTTACTGTGTCATATGTCATGTTGAAAATTATAAATTCATAGTAAGCGTCGAAGAGATTTAGGTTTCATGATGCAAAATGACCAACTGAGACATCAAAAGATGTGCATTACTTAAATAAGGAAAAAGAAATGTGTTTTTTAAAAGAATTGGTAACGGCAGGTTTTGTTTAGAGCTGTTGTTTCTTGGGAGAAATCCGCATACAGGTTTGATTCCTGTCTGAAGCAAGATTTTTCTTCAGTAGACATTTTCGATATTGACCGGTTGTTATTAATTTCACTGTTTAAACTTTACAATTTCTTTCTACAGTTTTCTCCCCTGCCATTTCATATTTTTGAGGGGGCAAAACATGAACATGTACTGTTTTAAAATTATCATAACTTTCTTTGTGATGTGCGTATAGAGTTTAATTTTTGAACACTACTTAAAGAATGACTGAGCAATATCCTGATTTAATGCATTACGTTTTACATGCAAGTTTTGACGTTCGAAAACAAAAAAAAAATGAAAAGCGAAATAAAAACTAACACATTAAAAATACATAAATAATTTAACGTACTTTAACTTTTATTATTCATTGTGGAGTTCTGGGATGCAATAAGAAGCAAAAACGCTAAGAAAGCTTTCTTTTAGTAAAAAAAGTGACGTGTTTCCTCGTGTTTAGAATTCAAAATGGCGTTGGAAGTTTAGCCTTGTTCCAAAACAGTAGTAGGCGATTTCCAACTTAAAATACCGTAAACAACAATTGACAAGTTTTTATTTATAGTAACCGTCTCAAGTTGATAAAATGCGCTTAGAGTAGCAAGGGAGAGAATTCTACGGCAACTATTGTCGTTTGCAGTGTGTTAAGCAAATAAAAAAAAAAAACAGGGATAATACCTTAAACAGGTATATTCTGTAAAAATAATTTTATAGTATTACGAAATAATCTCGAAATCAAAAAATCCTTAAAAATATTACTGTGTTTAGGTTTTGGATACGATAAGGAAGTTAGTAGATATAAATATAGATATTATAGACATAGTAGATTGATGAGTTGAGAATGGAGTTGGAAAGGGGTTTTCGGGAATAATCAAGAAACTTAACATTTAGATGGTAGAACATGGATTAGAAATTATAGTAAGTGGACAAATATTGCTTAGATATGCAAAGTATAGGATGTTGTAGAGAGCCATAATAGCACACATTCTAAAATAACACTGTTTAGAATAATCAATAACAATATGTGATCCGTGATATTCTATGCCCTTCCTTAATCTTCCATTCATAAATTTTATTAACTTAGCATTAATATTATTTGCAGAAGTTTATTTTATTGCTTTCCAGTTATCTCGTTGTATTGCATGTATTTCCCCCTGGAAATGAGGAAGCATGACCTTCCTTTTTTATTCATATCTGATGAGCTATGCGGCAAATATTAATTTCGTAAAACCTCTATGAAACTTTTTGGTATTATGGGAATATAAGTATATTCTTTACCACTAGTTTTTGGTTTTGTTTTTCCTGTAGTACTGACAAAATATCTTGTCCAATATATTAAATAATTCACTGCAATTATTTAGACACCGTCATCAAATCTGCAGACTCCAGATACTTGTCCTGGTGTTTCTACAATATATCTATATATCACTGGAAAAATTCAAAAATGAATCCGGAATATCAGCCCTGGCCTGAAATATTGGCTACAGTACCGTGCATTTAGTGAAAACTGAGCAGTACTGAAAATAAGAACAAGATGATACCCCCTAGACATTATCAGTGGAAGAAAAGTCAACACACGTAAATTAAGTAAAGGGTTCAGTTTAGAATCCTTTCTATATCGATATACACCTGAAAAAGGCAGGAGGTCACAACATTCGAAACGTTGTGATACGAACAACAAAGATGAGGGCAATAGCTTGAATATAAATAATATAAATAAGGGCCTGTAATGTAATCAGTCCTAACATGGCAGTTCGACTTTAGTCACTTTCTCACCTACGTGACGTGGTTAACTTCTATATTTCCTAGAAATATTTTCATGTAATATTTGCGATGTGCTGTACTCATTAGTGCTTCGACAACTTGAAGTTAAGCGTGTTACTAGATTGGCAACTAGGTCCCAGCTTTTTGATATTGAACTAGCTAGATGCAACCGTAAGTTCAAATTGTAATAGTTTCTTTCTTGCATTCATCGTCTGAGGATCTCCCTTTCAAAATCTTGATTCCTTACCCCTACAATCCTCAAAAACTAAAATGCAGCGTCAATCGCAATCGTCTGTCTTCCTGAATGCTGTTCCTTTATTGATCTTTTCCTCACTTCTCCTTGCTAACGTTTTTTCATTCTGTTTTTCTCCCTGTAACCTCCTGTGTTCTAGTGACATTATCTATTTGTTTCGGGGGAAATTATTAAAAAGAAAGAAATTGCCAATTGACCATAAGTTTTATGCTGACAGTTTCTTTTTTCACCCTAGGGGAATGCCTTGCGGAACTATCTGCCGGCTTCTTGTTTGCCTGTCAACTATCACATTTAAATGAAACATCGATCTTCATCATCTGTTTCCTTGAAACCTCTTCTTTTATTGCCCTCCATTCTCAATTCTGTTTTCTCTGTTTATCCCACACACAGTAACCCATTGCGCTTATCGTCCTGCTTCAGGTGAGCTGGCTAAGAAAAAAATAGCTTCCATCAAACACGAGACCACTTTTCACGACTAGCCAATATCCTCACTATTTTCATTGTTCGGACTGTTAACGACATCTTCGTTGTCATAATCACGACGCAAACACTTCTTTCGAGTAAGCACCCCCATAGAGGAGAACATGATTAAGGACTGTGTGTACACCATCTCATGCAGCTGCGGTAAGAAATATATAGGAGAAATAGGCCTTCCCCTTAAGATAAGAGTGCAGGAACACTGTATAGGCGTAACACGTAGGGTGATAGAAAAATCAGGCGTAGCTGACCTTATATGGAAGGAAAAGGAAGATCACTACCCCCACCTACTGTGGGATTAGGCTGGGATAATAGACAGAGAATATCACTGGAAAACACGAACACTTAGGGAATAAGCGCATCTGATCCACAAAAATATCCTAAGCCGGCCAAGCATAGAAATGAATACAATATGGGAACCAGTAATACGGAGAGCTAAAGAAAAGCAAAAAGTAACAAAAGCAATTGTATTATGAGCGTTGTTAAAAAATGGTTAGTGAGTCATATGGTTCATAAGTCCTAAAATATATACACTAATGTACTCAAGGTCACATGGCACTGCGGATAAACGCGTTGGTTCAATCGACTGCCTTGACCCAAAAATGTTTTGAGTTCAATAGTGTAGAGGGGCAATACAAATTTGGAGAGTTGAGTTAAAGGTAGATAATGAGAAACCCGGAAGAGGAACGTGGAACTAGAACAATCTATTCTGGTGGACAAAATAAAAGATTCAGTTCGAAATTCCAATCATCTGAAGAATGCCGAAGTATACAACGGCCGAAACGTCGTGGATATGGCAATAGAGATGAGTACAACAGTCTGAACAATATAAATAATGTGAATAAATCCAATACCTCATCTCAGAAATATAGAGAGATATTCAATATCCCTCTACATAATCACTAGCAATTAATTTTGGGAAGTTAGTTTCCGTGTAACTATGCACCCAATTTACGTGTTTCTTATAGTAGTCTAAATGCTTTCATGTTTTTAATATTCTTCTTTTCTATATGCTTACATTCTCAGCATGTAGATTTTCTTTCTGGTTTAAGCCACCTGCGATTAAATTCAAACATTCTAAGTACCATAGCGAAGTGCTCATCCGAACAATTACTATGAAATGTTTTATTAAAAAGAAAAGCACGGAGAGGCAACCTTACGGCGGTTGGAAAGTGACTGATGTCGACCTGCTAGATAAGGACCAATAATATAGCTGATTTTTCTTTAGATCTCATTGAGGAGCCCTAGGAAAATAGCAGAGGCGCCGGACAATATATGGCATCAATATTCTGAGCATAGACTTATAGATATACAAGATAGATTCCGGGGAGAAAAATGGTCTCGCTCGACACAGTGAACCGACTTTTTAGCAGCTGATCTAGCGATGGCTTCAATGTAGTCTTGCCACCTTACGTCAGCTAAGATCTTTAGCCCGAGATACCACAATGGGTCACGTTCTTGCAAGACAGCATCAGTCATGCTGGTGGAAGGTACGGAGGCGTCTCTCATGTGCTTAATGAAGAGCAGTTCAATTTTTTTGGCATTAAAATTGAGAAGACATCTTTTTCCTCAGTTAACGACGTTCTTGTTGTCGTTTTGTACATCGGCTGCCATTTTTACCTTTTCTGATTGATAAGCCTTAGTGGTAGTGTCGTCAGCGTAGATGCCGAGTTGAGAGCTGATGTCATCGTGAAGGTCTATAAGGAAGATACAAAACAGTATAGGATCAAGGATAGATCCCTTGGTGACACCCGCTTTAGTACGAAAGGATATAGACCAGTAGCCTTTCAAGACAACTTTCATTTCACGATTTGATAGGAACGACTGAATCAGTTCAAAAACTTGCCCGTGACACCGTAGCTTTTCTGCTTGTGGAGAACACCTGAATACCAGACCCTGTCGAAGGCTTTCTAGATGGCGAATGCTACAGATCGGGCTTCACCGTTTTTTTTTTCTAAAGCACGATACATACTTTCCGCAATTATCGTTTGTACATCAGCAGTTGACCTGGGATTCAGCATTGATTATGGCCTCTAGGAGTTCCCCAGAAAGAGGCAGAAGGCTAATAGATTGATATTTGGATAGGTCAGACTGTTCACCAGATTTCTTAAGAACTGAAACAACAGACTATGACTTCCAGCAAGCAGTAAAGCTGGGGAGGAGGCTGTCGAAGCATTTATTATACAGTTTAGAGTGAAAGGAGCTAGTTCAGGAGTACACTTACTAACGTCTATTACAGGGATGACATCAGTCCCATATACTTTGTTGCGATCAAGGTTAGAGATGATAACAGAAATCATGGAAGGTGTTATATGCATATCACTTAAAAGAGAATCAGTTCTATGTGGGAAGTCAAGAAGAGATACTCCAGATGAGTCAAGAGTAGAGTTTGAGGAGAATTTTACGATCAATGGTTTCAGCTTTATCAGCAGAGGATGATAACACCTCAAATCGATTAAATGGGGAAATAGAGACCTTGCACTTATTTAGCACCCTATTACAGAGTTGCCAGTAGTTACGAGAGCCAACGTTTTTAGAGTTTATGCAGTGTCTCATTCTCTCAGTATTCAGAGACTTGGGCTATTTGAGGACTCGGTTACATTTGTTCCGAGCAGTATGAAATAGGCACCTGTTATGCCGCGGTCTGTCACGCCGGTATAAATGGAATTAGTGGTTCCTGTGTAATATAGTGGTTGAGTATGCAGTTTTGAACCATGGAAAGGATTGCGGTTTCACCTGGTATTTACGAGAAGGGATGAAAGCGTCCATGACTGCTTTAACCCAAGAAGAAACCTCAATGGCGCAATTTTCTATAGAGAGGTTGAAAATGTCAGTCCAAGGGGCGTCACGAAAAAATCATTCCCAATCAGCATGCTGGTGCCAGAAACGGCTCATTTGGATAGCTGGGTTTTCTGTTTAATGGATGCTTGGAAGGAGATATCAATATCTACCTCAGCGTAATCGCGTTACCAAAAGGCATTATTGCGAAGCTTGACAAGAGCGGAAAGAAGAGGTAAGAAATAGATTCGACAGAGAATCATGTTGCTCGGTTTGAATAGGGAAACGGGTGGGGAAGTCCACGATTTTGGGGAGGGAATGAGCAATGGAAAAACTTAATCTGTATATCGGCTAACTCATTTAGAATGTTTCAGCCACGTGTCGTGGTGAGTATTAAAGTCAACAAAGACAAAGATGTACGCAGATTGATGGAGAGAAAGTGCCTTTTCTATACTCTCAGCTATTGCGTCTAATATACTGCAGTCTTGAGAAGAGTGGGGCGATAAAGGAAAAAGTAATAGCTGATGTAGTTTAGTAGCGAAAGACGGAAGCACATTAAAAAGTGTTCAGTGACCTCCAGAGACAATTATTTGTCCATCGGCAGATTATCACAGATGTAAATACCAAGGCCATGCATGTAAATGCTGGAATCATTTTGGCAAAGGTGAAGATAACCTGGAACCAAGAATTCATTGGTAGCAATGGAAGAACTCAAATTCGTTTCACAAAGGGCATATATATCTGGCTACCGTTCCAGGAGAAGGGATTCAACGCTGCAGAATTTGGAACGGATATCACGAATATTGAAGAAAGAAAAATTGAGGGGTTCGTCCAATTCCTATTGTTACACGAGAAATATTGTCTTTTACTTTTTGTTTATTCACGTTTAGCACCAGCAAAAATGACCAGTAGCAAGAGACATCACATAAAAACAAACCAACCATTTTAGTGGGTTGGTTTAGTTTGGTTTGGTTTACGGCATATCAACCTCAATGGGTTAATTAATGTCGACAAGATTTTTATTATTTTTTTATTTTATTTTTATTTTTCAAAAATGTATTGCCGGTAATATTCTTTTCAAAAAATGTATTGCTCGTAATAATATATTGCTAGTAATTTTTATTGCTGGTAATAATTTTGTACAAAGTATTTCTGGTACAAAAAGATGTTTTTACACTTCCATAGTGTTTTGACTCCAGTTTGGGTGTTAATTATTTACCCATAGCTGGGACCCAAACAGGGTCAGGTGAACCTGGGAACAACAGCACTTTAGAGATGGTTACACGCTCCTCAAAACCTCCTGAATAGAGGCCTTGCTGTTGGACGTAGTTTATCGACTTACCCAAGACGCGGATGTAGTTTATCGTCATAACCAAGTCGTCATTTTAGTGGACAGGACAAAACTATTTTTCATAAAAAATGTTTTAAAAGAAACATTTTAAAATTTGGCTTCATTGTATTCTCGGTCATAAGGATACTGTTAATATTACCATTGCTATTCATGAAATTACTCTAATGTTTAAATCATTCATAGCTTTCTAGAGCAAACCGAGCGATTATCACCTCTTAGATTTCTATAAGGGAGGAAATGGTGTCATTGGAAAAAAGAACTTGGCGGTTCCAGTTTCTTCACATTGTGAATTATATTTAAGCTTACAAAATTTTGAGTGTAAGAGATTGCTTATCGGAAAGAGATTTTCAAACAAATAGATTCTCCACATATTCCCTTTCCTTATTATCAGTAATTGTCCGTACCCTGGAAATATAGTGGGGTCTTTTCCGCTGCTTCCTACAAGTCATTTTCAGTTCAAAGCTATTATTCTTCTAGACTGGCTAACAGCTTTGATAATAGAGCCCAGTTAACATTCTTATTTAACCCATATCAGAGGGGAGATTAGTGTGAAAATGAAGGCAGCTGACTTTGATTCGTCGCCTTGATTCTGCTTGAACTCTATTTACCGATAACGTTTGCTGTACCAGCCCTATAAATGCGATGAACAAGAACAGCTAACGTAAATAGAAAGTTAGTCACCTCAAAAGTTTTAACGAACGACGGTCGGGTTACAAGTTTTTATCTGATCTTATGTACAGGCGGTGGTCACTGAAGATGGAAGTGTTAACGTACGCAAACACAGATAAAATATAAACTAAATGAAAATAACATATATGTGTGTGTGTGTTCAGACAATTATAAACTTACCTATGCTAGTGTAAAAAAATAAATAAATAAATAACGCAGATAAAGACCAAGGCAGATGTTAAAAAGGCCATGCACATCGATGACTCTGAGAGTAATTGGTGAACAAATCTCAGACAGAAACCTATAGGCAGTTACATATAGTCAAAATCGCGACAAAAAAAACAAAAACAAATATAGAATTGCGCCTGAATGTACAAAAAAAATAAACAAAACTTGTGCATAAAACAATATACCAGACAAGCCTGCCCGTGCATCTCATATACACGTTGCTTGCAATAACCAATTTATTTTCAATGAATAATTGCTTTCGTGGCCAGGAGAAATGAAAGAGTTGATAATAATGAAAAACAAAACAGACAAAAAAGCTATCAGTGCTGTTTGATAATTATATACTTATGTTTAATTGGAAGAAACACGCTTGTGTGTGATTGTGTCTCTCACTTATGTCTAGTTTTGAGAAATATTGCCGCCTTCGTGACAATCCAACGCGTTTATATATACATATATATTATATATATATATATATATATATATATATATATATATATATATATATATATATATATATATATATATATATATTCGAAATATTTGCACAATAAGTGTCCCACTTTGTATGATTGTTTCAGAATTTATCTCAGACATCTTTCAAAGTTATAATTGTTTGTTCTTCTATTTGTTTTTCTAGCATTTACCTCTTTCTTCTTTAGCAACACGCTGTTCTTTCACTTCTGATCACCGAACTTGTCCGTCTACTTCGAGCCGAGTTCACCCTCCTGTGGGGCGTCAAGGTTCATCCGGTACGTCGAGACATATGCTATTTCCACACTTTCCCAACGAAAACAAGGTATACCGAACGTTGTTAATTTCCATTTCCAGTAGATGAAACGGCCGTCAAGATATCAATTCATCTTTCTCCATATTTTTCTTGATTTAATTACTTTTAACTGAGTAAAAGGTAAGGCCAATAGAAGGCAATGTAAAATCGTTAAGGTGAGGATTCGAAAAGGCTATTGCGTCAGGTTACCAACTGAATTTCTACATGTATGGAAACAAGAACAGTTATAGTTAGAATTTTAAGAAATTACAGCAAACATTTCTAGGGCACATAATGAGGAAAGCGGGATTAACAAATTAAGCACTAACAGGGCATATTGAAGGCGAAAGGGGCAGAGGATATCAGCGAATAACCTAACAAAAGAACTTGAGTAAATGATTAGCAGAAGAAGAAGAAAAAGATGAAGAGGAGAAGGAAGAGGGGGAAGAAAAAGAAGAAGAAATACATTGAACTGTATAATTTTACATCGAGTAGGTAGGCAACAGTCTTTGCGTTCCTACTTTTTTATCGATTATTAACCCCAAATAGATGAAACTAAAACTGATCCGTAATTACAGAAAAGCAGAAAAATAATAAAATATCCCCTTCATATTTGCAATTGGATTTATTGCTATGTATTCTCCCTTCGTTAAAAATTGACCACGAGGTGTTGAATCCCAGGAAAGTTAAAACATGAATTAGAGAGAGATGGACGTAAATGGAAAAGTATTCATACACATAATACAAGGGATTCGACAATAGTATAGAACGTAATAGTTTTGTTGCTTAACGGGATCTTTTAAACGGACGTATGGGAATCTAATTTTTTGTAATGGTTTCTAGGGAATTAAATATCAGGTATTACTATATGTGTGTGCCTCTCAGATGTATGCGCGGAGCAAAACAATAATTAATGAGAAAACAACGTAATAGAGCAGGATAAACACCCACACACACCCACACATATATATTTAAATGTTTTCTGTAGTACAAAATTTAAGGATAGCTAGGAATAAGCATAATTTATATGGCATTTTAATGTATATTTTAAAAGCTAAAAAACAACCAGTTTCGTCCCAGCCTTATCAAGTTTATTTCTGGGATATAAAGAAAATAAACGTGTAAATTTAGTTGATATTAATGATAACTAATGGAGGGGAAATATGAATTTCAAGAAAGGAACCTTGAGGTGATATGAGTCGTGGGACCTCGATAAGTTCGAAAAACGGTCCACCCTAAAATCAAAACACAATGCCTACTATTTATAAATATGGTCTGCAATTGAAGAGCCAGAAGTATTAATTAGTTGACTATTCCTGCCATCCGGATTCATATATATACATATATGATAAAACAAATATAAAAAATATACTTTTAAGATATGATATATTGATGAGGAAATGTGTTCAATATCATGGATGGAATATATGTAAATATAAACGTGGAGGCTGAGGACTACAAAGAGCAGCGGAGAATGTTTCATGGTTCAGACCATGTCATATTTCGGGGCTCAAGTAATTATATATGCTGGTTATTGGTACATTATGGGTAATAATATTTATCGTATTATCCTAACGGTTACTAGGTAGGCGGTGACGCTTATGTTATAAATATTTAGTGGCTATTGAATACGAATCATTGTGAATCCGAATTCGGTTAATGTAACTTTTTAATAGTACTGTTTGTTAACAGTTTACTCACATCATGCGGATTTGATTTGTTTGAAGATTAACGTAACCTCTTTGTTTATGATATTCTTATTAAGTTATCTTACGATCACAGACATTTTTTGTGCCTGCGGTAAATATGAAAGTTGATGTTGTTGTATTTGATAGTTTATCAACATAAAAAATTCCAATTTTATCGTCTTTCTCATCATGCTTTCATGAAATGTCAAAACGCCTACTGTTATACAATAAGTATTATTAGTTTTATTATCAATAGTATTATTATTATTTATTTATTCATTTATTTATCTATTTATTTATCTCTTGAAAATCTATTATCAACACACTATATCTACATATTATAAGAAACATATATATATAAATAGTGTAGGGGGATTTAATTTTGTCAATAAGAATATTACTATAGTCCAATGAAGTCATTTTACAAAATGAAACGCGTTAGATTAAATTTATTTCCACTTTATTATTATTAGGATAGATTATATAAGAATAAAGTGTCGCTACCGACACTTAAGTCTGAACATAGATCGCCAGTAACCAAACACAGGCAATCCCATTATTGCATTAAGTAGACCACTAAGTAGAGGAAACGCATATATATAAGAAGCAGCTGACGGCTAACGATCGCTATTCCTAGTATATCCTCTATTACTATACGGATCGCCATTTCTAGTCTATCCTCTATTACTATTCGGATCGCTATTTCTACTTTATCCTTTATTACTATACGGGCCGCTATTCTCTACTCTATTCACTGTACTATGTCTGTATTGGAATCACTACACGGATTATTATACGAGCGAGTCTTATCGAGCAGTTACTATTAGTGCGAGTGTTATTTGAAGGCGTAGTACTGTTCGACGGCGTACTATAGTTGTATCTGCCATTACAAAGTCTCTACTACAACGAACATTACGAAAGTGACAACGTGTATACGTTGACATCACAAAAGGATATCAAGAAATGAATCATATTCTCACAGATATTCGGCTATCAATGTCATACCAGCGTAATGTTTAATTCTACCCCGTAATGATAGAAAGCAGCTCAAAACCTTTTCTACTGCAATTGGTCGACAAACTCTTATTACGATTGTGCATATTTTTTAATAAATATAAAATAATCTTTGTTGACTACTAAAACGATTCATATGTTAGTCATTACTTACACCGGAAAGGTTTTTGGAAATGGAGACTGATTCGTCGTCCGTTCAGAAACCGATTCTATTACGTCCAGTTAACAAAGGATGTTTGTTGAAAAATTACGTTACAGCAACATCTAACTAAAACAAAACAACTAGAGCAACAATATTGGAAAGCTCTTTACTCATAACTTACCATTTTCTAATATTGATTAGGCAACGGCGAAGTCAGCGATTTAAATTCAAACAATCTTATCATACATCCAGATATAATTTGTTGATTAAATGATATTACTCAGCTTATGATATTTAATATTTACCGCCATACTATTTTCCTCATCTTTGTCGTTGTTATCACAACGTTTCTGCTGTTGAACTCTCCGGTCTTGACCGATCCGCGTAACCTACAGGGATACGAACTGAACCCTTATTTTAAATTGGAGGGGTAGGCTGAACTCATTCTACTGCCCATGTCTAGGGATACTTCGTCTATACCTTTTTATTATTATTTTGGTTCGTTAATTCGGGGATAGAGAAAATGTGAGTTCAATCCCTGGGCCATGCCTTGTATATTTGTATCTGTGTAAACAGGGTGAGCCATAGATAAACAGTACTAATAAATAAGAAGAGTAAATTGTGACAACAAACACAAAGATGGGGAAAACAGTCATCTTTGTGACTCAGCTTCCTGAATAAATGTTGTTTGAGAAGGACAACTAGATAAGATGAAGGACTGTCCGAATTTCGGGGAAGAGCAGTTATCATTATTTACATTATTTACATGTGTACTATTTCTTCTGTTTTTACTTCAGGTGCTGATATTGAAGCCTTGCTGTCAAAAAAGCAATGGTGCGTGAATTTGATGCCAATAATTTGGACTTCAATCCCGAAGTCGCTATTCTGGATTTGGATTTATTTTAACCGTAAGATCAACTCACAAAGCAATTTAAAATTATCTTTCTTCTACAATGGGTAGTAATAATTTTTCAGTAGTGATAGTTGTTATATAGGAATAAAGTGTCGCTGCCGACAGTGGAGTTTGAACACAGATCACCAGAGAACAAACACAGGCGACCCCATTTTGAATAAATAGTAAATTATGGTGGTAAGTGAAATGTATATATGGGAATTAGCGTGGAGTCTAAGTGATCACTATACGGATTACTATTCGGATCACTGTTCGAGCGACTATTATCAAGCAAGTACTATTAGTACGAGTGTTATTCGAAGGCTCCTGACACCAGTATTGTTCAACGGCGTTATTATAATTGTATTTGCGATTACAAAAGTCTCTATTACAAAGAGCATGACGAAAGTGACGAGAATTCGTTGACATTACAAAAGTGGCAACGTGGGTTCATTGACATCACAAAAATAGTGTACGAGAAAGTCTACAGTTCACTGTAGCGATCAAGTCGAATCTATTTTGCATAATAAAAATAACCAGGCACCGTGTTATTTACATTATTTAAAGTTGGAGTAATATCTAAAGAATCTCGGCCTTTTTGCCCTCCGGTCTCCTTCTTCGATGGAAGAATTATTTCGATCTGATAAGTTATCTGGCAGTAATGAAAACTGCTGCTCACTTGATTAACGTTGATCACGTTCCATACTTGCAAACACAAACTGGCTCCGAGGTCCGCGACTGTTTTTATTTTTTTCAAGAAAGACAATAGATTCCTATCTGACATTTGTCACAAACTTTAATGTTCGGTTTCTCGTTCCAACTTTTCTTATTTTCAAATGAATTAAACAAAAGCTCTTACATCTTTGTCTGGCATCAACAAAAGTTGACAGGTTACAACTCGCCAACCGATGTAGCGACAACCTAGGAATAATATTTGGATTAAAGTTCAAAAGTTATATTTTGTATTTCGTTTCAGGAGAGAAATACTCTCAACACTAATCTCATATACACTACAAGCAAAATGATTGTGGAAACACTCTGGATTTTGCCTAATCACTTCAAAATGGAAACTAATTTAATCACTCACTCGATAGACATTCTCGTCATGGAGGGTTTTATCATATATTCAATAATAATAATAATAATAATAATAATAGTTAAGAGAAGAACCCAGTTTAAGAAAAGAAAAGGCACAGTGTTTGACAATGTTAAACAATATTTCAACAGAATGTCAAGTTATATTTAAACAATTTTTCAAGTATAAAAATACATAAATTTACAAAACATTATAATAATTCTTTGTACAAACGTTGCTTATTTACGATTTAATACTGAGTGAATACATTAATAGTGGCACAAGGCTGAAAAAGTGGGAATATGGGTTAAAGCTTTTCGACACTAAGTAGGTTATACCTACATATTTTGATTCACGAACCATTCATTCGTTACAATTTGTTCATTCACCATAAGAATCTATCCGTCACCATTCGCTCTTACATACATCAAAATACCTCACACGCCCTGGGACCCTATCGAAAAATACCACTTGACTTAAAATGTCAATATTTACAATTGTATAAAATTTTGTCAATGTTATAAAATGATGGGGGCGATGACCCCAAAAACAAATGGAAAAAAGAACGATGTTATTAAGACCTGTCCACCCGTCAAAAATAAGAGTTGCCGTTGTATTCTGTCTTCCGGCAAAATCTAGTGGTGTCTTTGTAAGGCGGGTGAGGATAAAAAAAGAAAATTATGGGCATTAGAAAATTCAAAAAATTAAACCAGTCGAGATTAAAACGCAGGCCAAAACAAACTGGGGAAGTTTTTGAATCTCGACTTGGATCGTAGGAAAAATGCGAACACAGGCCGGAAACGACACTTGCTCACATTAACTTGGTACACAAAAAGAATCTATCTTAACCAGGGGAGGACTCCACTGGTAACCGTCCCGTTGTAACTTAGGGTGACTTAAAAAAGAAAATCAAGGCTACCCCCTTTCACGCGAACTCGGCTCGCCACAGTTAACCACATTTCACTGAAATCTGTCAATATCTAACTGCATTCTATCAGTTCTAATCTTCATCCTGAGCTGATTCTCAAAGAATCTGATCAGATCCAGATGGAAATAGTGACCACATCGCAACATTTCCTCCGTCAGCGTCTTCTAAATCACCAATCTAGCCATAGTCCCAGAGAGGCCGCATTCGAGGACAGTGGTAGATAGCGGGAGAAGCTCTTTTCTCTACGCCAAGGTCACAGTGATTATAGACAGGCAAATCCGCCAAGCCACAGCTGAAGGCTACGTCGTTTAGAGGTAGCTTATTCCAAACCAATCGCCAGTTAAGCAAAATCTCAGGGTTGCTGTTATAATGCGCTGCTGGCTCCCAAGAGCAGAGAGAGCGCAACACGGTCGCCGAAAAACCGAACCGGTCGCAGAGCGGATCATTCACGACCCCCTCCACTTATTCCCGACACAAGACTCTCCTAGGCCGAAAAAGGTCACTTGATCGAGGA
>OZ038475.1:65559098-65611598 GCA_964036315.1 Acanthosepion esculentum | reverse complement strand
TGCATCGCTTCATCGTGATAAATATTTGAATAAAAAGAAGAGACATCCATAGTGATCAAAAAGCAAATGTGTTGCAGACATAAGGTGAAGGCCGTTCAAAAAACCATTTAGCTACTCATAGATTTTTGCCGGACAACATTCTTATTCATAAGAACTCGGCTGTAGTGAAGGAAATTTATCAAACGTTTCAGTATTTTTGGAAGGCAGTAAGACATTAGGGGGTTCTTTGTTCATTTAATAATAATAATAATAATAATAATAATAATAATAATAATAATAATAATAATAATAATAACAACAACAAACAACAGTAATTAATTTAAACAATTACTGCATAAATCTTCCTTAAAACTTAGTTCTTTTTTTGCCTAATCTATCTTGCTAGCTAATAGTAATATTAGGGTTAGGTGTTTAAATTTTAGGTAAGGATTCCTTAACAATAATTGGATATCACGCATTAATGGGTGAAATAGATTAGCAGTTAATTAAAATAAACATGTTATGAAAATTAATTATTAAATTTATTGGGTGACTCCAATCTTTTTTATCTAAGTTTAATTTAAAATGTTTGACAAGCTATTAAATTTATAGGGTGACTCCACTCCTTTGGTCTCTCTCTCTCTCTCTCTCTCTCTCTCTCTCTCTCTATATATATATATATATATATATATATATATATATATATATATGATTGTGTATTTTGTAAGAAGTCCCATGACAAGGTTGTGCGGTTAAGTTTTTTATTTAACTTTTCTTGTATCCTTATATTTTTCTACTTTCTTGGACATAAATTATGTAGAAATTGTCGGGAAGTCCTGCATATCCGAGCTCTTTCGACTATTATTTTAGTTATTACAAAGTCTGATTTCCCTTTAATTTTAAATTTTAGTTTTGAATTTTATTTTAATTCTCATTTTTTATGAGATTATATATATATATATATATATATATATATATATATATATATATATATATATGAGTAATAAAAATATAAACTTTATCAATTAGTTGATTGTTGTTACAATAATTATCCCATTTCACATTTACTGTTGTACATCCAATCCACGGCGCAATAACTACTCAAGACAGACCGTAATGAATGGGGTTATGATTCGTGTGAAAAGAGTGAGTGGAAGAGGTGCGTATTATGAGTATATGTAAGATAGACACATGTTTACTCTAGATTTGACGAGGTTAAGGTTGTAGTAAACGGGAAATTATCCTATCGGGAATCTCTCCCACAATGCAGTAGTCATGTCTGAGGCGGAATGTTTTCTTCACCAATGGAATAATAAAATAATTATCATTCGATTCAGTGTACGTTGTCTGGCAGGGCCTGTCTGTGAATGTCTAGACTGGTGTAACCAAGGACTGTAATTCACCCAAACATCCGTCATTAAAATATCTGTAGAGTACCGTCGTGTGAGAAAGGGTATCCATCTGGCCGCGCAGATGCTTTTAAACGCTGTCGAGGGCGGAATGTGAGAATTGGATTATGGCTCATGGGAGGTGGCAACTAGAAATGATGCAAAGAATTATAGCTCCATATTCATGACACTGTTGGAAAATATTTTTCAGTTCTGATTTCTAATGATGTAAAGTTCATGAAAAATAAATCATGATTTATAAGCGATTTAGTTAAAAGTAAAGAACAAGTTCATTTTCTATGAAACGAATATTTCGAAACAATTCCTTCTAATAAAGAAAGACAAGAAAATCGCAGCAATTCTTCAGCAGCGGCATCAGCTGTAACAAAAGCGAAAAGCTTCAGTGAGTGCAGTAAAGCATGGCAAACAACAACAGAAATCAGCACACATCAAAAGAAGGCAGGTGAGGTTTAAGTCCTAAGTTCACCACAGAGAATTGTCCTACTGGACGACAGCCAAGCAGATTAAATAGTTGATTCGTGCATTTAGTGACATTGTAAATGTGAGCTAAAACCCTGGAGCGGGCAGAATGTACTTAGATTCGGTGGAAACTGGGGCAGCAGTAATTGAACAGTACTAAAAAATAAATTAGGCGAGATATCCCGTGATCTAAGCAGTGTAATGTCAACAGTCTACCGCAGTAGATTAAATAAAGATTTCAATTCGGATTCCCTGTATTTTACACGTACAGATATATACCTGACGATAGGCGAACGGCACAACGACCAAAAGTGTTGTGATAACAACAAAGATGAGGACAAAATGTAAATAGTATAAATCATTATAAATTCTCATCCCAGAAAGTCAAACAGAAATTCGTGGTAAATAATTCATTATCCCAGACACACTAATTTTTTAATGAGTGTAATGTCTTCCAAAGGTGAAAACTGATAGAATTGAAAGTTTTATCTTGATGCAATTAGCGTATTTTCTGTATCACCCCACAGCCGTTTCTCTTCTTCCAGCAGTTAGTAGCAAAAAACTAGATGAGCATTGGCTCGGGAATTGCAACGATTTGGCAGTGTCTCCTCCATTACATCAAAGAGGAGTGTCAGTGTATTCCGATATTTTCTTCGTATTGTACCAGGGAATGAGAAAACCTTAATCTATATAGGCAAATGACATTGCATTGGTTGAAGAGATTAATATAATTACTAAATATAACAGTATACAATGAGGGCATGAAATAATATGTATTTCATGCCCTCATTGTTTACTGCTATATTTAGTTCGGACTATTTAAAAAATTTCCCGATGAGCATTGTGGTAATAAAATAAGCACATCCCATCTCCAATCTCACTTGAAACCAATCACAAAAATATAAACGCACTATATTCAGCACTAAAGCAGAACTAGTTAAATTAATTTTTATAAGCTTCTTTTTAGTGCTGTTAATATATTACGATTATAAACAATAAATTATAGATTGGGAAATATTTTGTTTCTTTTTATTTTGTATTTTCCGTTTCATTATAATAATATTAGGTTGGTGCAAAAATAATGTCGTTTTCTCACATGAATTTGAACGTCAAAAAACGACATTATTTTTGCACCAACCTAATAGTTTAAATTTCTGAACTAAAGGTTGGATATTTCAAAAACTTTTTTAGTTTCAGTTTCATTCACATCTTTCTATTTATTTCTTCAGTAAGTTCTGTAATGTAAAATAATTAAAAACTTTTTTGTTCCATTACAAATATTTGATTATTGTGCGTAAAATGCGCCTTGTGCGTATTGTGCGTAAAATGCCTTGTACAGGTTGCGATGGGTAAATTGTCGTCATTTTATATAATTTCGCGCATGCGCGTTGTTTGTTTTTGATATTGTCGACTGCACAGTATAGTAGGCTTAGGTGGGCAGCGCTTGTGAGAGGAAAAACATCATGATGCAATTCACGCCGCCAGAAATTCTGAAACGGCATTCTGTATTGCTTGGCATTCACGCCGGAAACTCCAATACGAACATTTCAAAGTGTTTGGTCAATCCGAGGAGAGTACAGAGGATTCGGAAGGAGTTGGATGAATCTAATTGTTAATTACGAAGGTATTTGGAGTTATTTGGACGTTATACCTCCATTCATCTTCCCATAGGGAAAGGCCTACATAAAGTACCTTGAGGAAGTAGTCTGGTAGTTCTGCTCTGAGTCAAGAAGGTGGCTGTTGGAAGACCATATATCTGGCAACAGGATTCGGCACCATGTCAAGCAAGTAATTGAACCCACTCGTGGCTTTCAGACAATTTCTATGACCACATCATCCCTTACATTTCGCCACCTAGCACCCCAGACTACATCACCCTTGATTATTATGTGTAGGGCGCAGTTGAGCGACAGACCAACAAAACACTTTATAAAATCAAAGATGAACTGAAGGCAAGGATTATGGCAGAATATACCAATTTAAACAAAGATACCTTCCAGTAGATAATGCAGGAGATTGCGAAGTGCACTGAAAGCCGTATCTGAAGGCAATAGCGATTTGAATAAATTTAATTTCTAGTATTTAAAGATACATTTGTGTAATTTTGGTAAATATATCTCTCAACATGAGATATCAGTATTAATTTAATTTAGACAATTTATCCATCGCAAACTGTTGTATTTGTCATGGTGTAGTAGATGTAATCTCATTCATCTAGTGGAAGAACAAGTACAGTAATCGGTGGCATAAAACAGTGAAAACTGTTTTATAAACACAACACAAAAACCAATTTGTTAACAATGATGCGACTCTTTTCTACAAATAAAATCAACCGAGATTCGTATGGATTGAAAGAAGAAGCACCGTAAATACTTATTTAATGATACAATTACTTGTTCATTTACTTTTGATACCCTTCTATTGTAAGACAGCAAAAAAAATTTAAAACATTAAAAATTACATGCATTCACATAGGACATAATACGATAGAAGAGTCAGTTGAATCCTTCAAAATTTTGATTGTAAACTATGTTATGGAAACCAGTGACAACTTCAGGCGTGACTGAAAACTTATAACTAAAAAATGTATTAAAATAAATTGAATTTCAATTTTTTTTTGTTATACATTAAAAGGTAATAAAATAATCATTTTCCCGCTACATCTTTGCAGGAGTAAATCTGCTGTTTGTGAGTTCAAACCCCGGGGCCGGTTAGTGCATACTTATACGTAGGGGAAACAGAGAGATTAAAAGGTAAATAAAAAGAAAGTGAGGCATCCCTAGACCTGGAAAGATGAACATAAACAATCTACTCCATAGATTAAATAAAAAGATCACTTTGATATTCTCCTAAAGTTACGTGGATCGATAAAAACCATGATATAGGCGTAGGGCACATTGACCGAAAAAAAACAACGTCAGAAATGAGTGCTAATATATATTAGCCCTAACATAAATAACATTAACTCTCATCCCGTAAATACAGACAGAAAACACGTATAACTTCGTTCAATTTATCAGAAGTTTTAAACAGTTATTGCAGATTTTGAACGTGAAAATAATCCGCCGTATCTATGCACCAGAATTGTTTCCCTTTACATCAGCCTTATTTATCTTCTTTTACGTTGTAATTACATATATTTGCTACGAATCTAACAAGAATAGACGTAACTTGAAAGTGTTTCTAACAGTTTCAAGGTACCACACCACTGGCTACGGTGGCTTTATTTAATAATGCCAGCACTTGGTTTGGTCTGCTTAATGTACACTTGAAATATTTGGGAAACTCGGGAAACGATTGTACGTTCAGTCAGTAAGACAGAGAAGACGACGGTCCAGTGCAATCTTATAATAAGTGGCAATTATATCGCTGTTAAAGCAGCTCAACGATAAAAAGAAAGCGAAGTGATAACTGTCGGTTAGTTGGTAAGTGGAAGAAAAATTGCTGGGCAATTTAATTTGAAGGGGCTGTAATATAGTCGTTAACACAGAGCGCCAGGGGTTAATGCAATTAACACAGTATGTGCTTACAATGTGTGTACATCTAGAAACAGTTTGTTGGGATATGGAAAAATCGATCGATGCACTACAGACATCAATTTATTTAAGCTATCATCACCATTATAACAACAGTAATTAACCTCATCAGCATTATAGGTATTTGTCTAGTCTTCTTTCTTTCTCCTTCCGTTCATTCTTTTTTTACTTATTGTTTTCATTATTGCGTTGATCTGTCTTTATTTCGTCTTTGACGTCCTTTTCTCTTTTGTTCTTTTTATTTTCTTTTTCTTCTCTTTCATTTTTACGTACTTCTTTCTTTTTTTTTTTTTTTTTTACTTATTCTTCTTTCATGGTCGCGTCTTTCTCCCCTGTTATTCCTGTTAGATTCTTTTTTCATATCGCTTCTTTCTTTCTTTCTTTCTTTCTTTCTTTCTTTATTTCTTTCTTTCTTTCTTTCTTTCTTTCTTTCTTTTACACCTCCTCTAATTTTCCTATTTTCTTTTACATCTTTCTCTTTCTGTTCTTATCTTTTTCCTTCTAAGTTTGCTTTTTTCTATAACTTTTGCATTTTACCGCTTCCTTTTTCTTCATCCCATGAACGGCACATTTATTTTCTATTTTCTTCTTTTTCTTTTCATTTTCTTTTTCTTTTCGTCTTTTTCTTCTTCTTTTTCTTCTTCTACTTTTTCTTCTTATTATATAACTGATTATTATTCGACATATTTATAACAAGAATATCAGAAAATGGCGAACGGAGTTCTCACATTCTCAGGGATTTAATTCTTGTGAAATGCCTACAAGAATTCCATAACCAATCGCACAAAATATCCTCTGACTTTCCCCATCTACCAAGATCTCTACTATATACAACTCTCAAGGAAAAAGAAGAGAAATTGCGTCTGGTTTTCAAAATATTTCTCTCTCATTCATTATTAGAATTTCCTCGTAAAAACTGGCTATTTTTATCGTCTTCCCAGACAAATATAATCAAATCTTGTACTAATGCTACCTAATTTTGACCAACCTTTTCCCTTTTTTTACTCACCTCAAAGTTCGACTCGTTTCTTTGCTTACATTTATGCATATTTTTCTCAAATATTTCTACTTTGGATGCATTATTCTTTCATCTGTGTAGCCTCATTAGAGACCCCATATCCTTTTGTTCACAAATGTTTAAGACTAAATTGGCAGGCTTGTCAATCAATTAGGCCATTAAATGCATTATTTAGTAACGAGTTTATCTCCAAATTAATGGTCTATTAAATTATGTCCAAATTAATTTAGCATTTTCTCTAGTTCATTATGTCGCACATACTCTGGGCTGCTGTATTTTGTTTTACTTACAAAACGTTTTGGCAAAGGCATATGTGAGAACTCAATTCGTACCTTTAACATTTCTCTCTCATTTTAATCTTTTTTTGGCGAGAATTAACGTATTAGTGAGAAAAAATGAATAAGCCAGACTGCCATCAACCTCCAAGGTACTCTTTTTTTATGAAGTTTTCTGTAATGTAAAACACAAGATTGGGCTAGAAGATAGCGTGTTAATATCAAGCAGATCACAAACGTGATTGGAATGTGTTTAATGGTTGAATGTTGGTCAATGAGGCAACGTGTAGTTTTACAGATCTAAGAACCAGATAACTCATGCACTTAGAGACGGGTGAACAAAGGTTGTTGATATATGGCGTATGACGTTATCATCGTATGAACTAATAAGAATAAAAGATTAAATCTCTCATACATAAAGTCATTGTTTATACGCCATTTCGTGTTAATGTGCTTTGCTTTGTGGTCTTCATTCGAATGTCGATATTCTCACGTGTTTTTGACAGCGCCTCTGTCTTTTTCCTCTCAGGTAGGGCTCCTATATATCTTCATCTCATCCGGTTATCCCATATCTGCATATTTTAAGCGCACCTGGGCTCAAAGCCTCTTCTACGGTCCTGTCATCCTGTGAAGCGAATCTACACGCGGTGTTGATGAGGACACCGTCTACTGCTCCTCTGATTATCTGACGCGAAACCGATTCAACAGAAATCAGTATTTTATTTCATCTCAAATACGCTTTATTTCTTTCATGAAAACGTTCCAACAGTCTTACTTTCCAAACTTCCTCAGGTGGGTTTCATAAATGTCTACCTTTCACTAAACCCAGAGAAAGATTGGTTCTGCTAGGTCTAATTTGACCATGGTATGATTCGGCCGTAGGATCACTGTTGATGATGATGATGATGACTGGGAGGATGATGATGATTTACTTTTTAAAATGTTGCTACACTGCTCTAATCTATGTAAATCATATTATATTTTTTCCGAGATTTAAAAATCGATCCTTCCTGTTAGTGCTAATCTACTTCTTCACTAAACCGGTAGAGAGTTTTGTACCATTTGGCGCAGGAATTCTAGAAATATAAAACTAAAATATATTCTTCTGTATACCCGAAAGGTAACTAACTCTAAATGACTGTTTAGAGGAACTCCATGATAAAACAGCCGAAACATTGTTATAACTAAAAGAACAAGAGACTGATACAGTGGGTTCAATATTTCATAGTGAGAAAATATCAAGACCGAAATTTTGATTTGTTTTTTTTTACATGGTATATAACGGACAACACAAAAGAAACTGTTTCGAATACATTCTTGCATGATACGAGACTGCGCTGCAAAGTTCGTAGTCTGACTATCAAGGATTGAGTCTAGAGCTGGGAAATAATGCATGCATTAGTTTCAAATGTTATTATAAATAACTGCATCGTTTCATTCCAGCTAAACTGACATCTGACTGTTCAAAGAAGTCTGTTCTTTCAGGTTATAAAAAAATTATCAACAGCAAACGTCCTCATCTTTGCGATAGTTATACCCAGCAAAGTTTTTTGTCATGTTCGGGAACTTATAATAATCAAAGCCACAGTCACTAACAGCAGCCATTGAAACCAAGGATATGTGTGCTGGCGTAATATCCTGATGAAACACGAGATCTTTCGGTAGGTTTCCTGGACGTCTGGTTTTGATAGCCTTTCGTAACTGCCTCAGTAAGTTGGTTTACTACTCTCCCTTGTTGGTGTAGCTCCTATGAAGATACATAAGCAAAATACATTTTGCATCCCTTAGAAATTAGGCAATCTTATTCCCTGCATATCCCTCGGCTTTCTTTGGAGAAGGTGAGGAGGTGTGTTTCCAATGCATGGATTGTCTCTTTGTCTCGTGTCCAAAGGGATGAAACCAACAATCGTCCTGGGTTAGTAAGCGTTCATGGAAACCAGCCAGATTTGCATCAATCTAAGCTACATTTGACTGTTATGTGATCAGCTGGTGCGCTTTTTATTAGGTGTCAGAAGACGTGTCACCCACCGAGCTGAAACTTTCGTCGTGACAGGTTGGTTGTATAGAATATTCTGAACTCTCTCACGGGATATGCTAATATCATTGATTATTTGATTTATAGTCACTCGCTTCTCATCTGTCACCATGTGTTGAACGCGAGGAATTTTTCCTTGGTAGAAACAGTTGCTGGACATCCAGACCTTGTGTCATCTTCATGACGCTCTTCCTTTACTCGATTGAGCTGCCCACATTTTGCACTGGTCAGAAATCTGGTGTGTCATACCCTAACGTAGGAACGATGTCAGTATGAATGTTATTTGGGGCTATATCCCTTTTTATGCATGTACCTGATAACACCATGATGCCAAATGTTGTCAGTTTTCGCCACTAGTTTAATTTGACTGTCGGATATAAGTTTACCTGCAAATAAACCATGTAGTTATTAATAAGAAGAGTTTAAATTAATTCATACAAGATTCCCTTGCTATGGTATCACTCCTTCATAGTCAACCAATGAACTTTTCTGTCCACATTTGTATTGCGTTTTTTTCCATTTAACGCAGGGTGTTAAATATACATTTTATGTAATGTTTGATTTCTGATGCACATACTTTTTTGTCTTAACTGCATGCAAAATTATCAGCCTTATTTTATTTCTTTGTCTCTTAAGCATATACCATTTCTAACGATAAAATGTTCATTACTCATCAAACGTTCAAAATAAAATTCCCATCCAATCAATATCTTCATTGCGTATCGATTCACAGGAAGACATCTGGCAACTCTAAACGTACTGATTTATCTAACAGTTTTGACATTATCCAGGGTGTAACCTTAATCAGTATAAATATTTCTGGGGATAATTGGACGAGAAACCTAAGGGAGTAGAAAATGTCCAAGAGCCTATATGATACAATAATGATCGTCTTCTGCAGGTTTAGCAGATTGAGCAAACGAATTCCGAAATGCTTGCCTTCACACTGATAGCAATGTACACATGCGCACATATAACACTGTAGTTAACGGGGATGAAATTACAGTTGGCTGCAAATTCTCATTCCTCTAAAAGGCAAAAACATCCGAGTGCAATTATATAGATAAACTTTGACCCTCGCAAGAAAACGAAAATTCTGAGCATCTAATTCAAAAAGGAAGTGTTGGATAATGAAGCAGCTGTGTGTGAAAATAGGTAGTAAGAATATTTGGTCAACTAAAAATATCAATAGAAAAATACCGGGGGAAAATCATTGACATTAAATAGGCAAACGGAGACGACAGAAACAGTAAAAAAAAAAAAAACAACATTTTCAGTGGCTGACAAAGCAAAAAGAATCAAACCTATAAATGACTCAGCCCAAGATTCGCAGTTCCATTTCAGAGTCCGGGAAGATGGGTGGTGATCATTCCTGGCTGATACCCTCAATGACGCCTGGAATAGACATCACTGATAAAGCTACCCGATACAGGGGTTTGTTTGGAATATGTATTGACAATTCGTAAGAAAATTCATCAGATAATCGAAAGGAGTAACAAATCATTGCCTATAACTTCGTGAGGAATCTTAAACATATACAACAATATTTTCAACAGTCTCCCTCGTATAAGTTCTGCTGACAACACAAGATTTGGGTCGAACCGTGTGCGTAAGTGATCATCAAACAACTATATGTCATACAAGGATTCATTATTAACTAACGCGATCTTAACAACGTCTAGTACGCAGTTGACACTATTGTAGATTGTTGTAACCTAGGAAGGGTTACTGAATGAGGAATAACCAAAACGGAGGTTGGAAATGAAATGATAATCTTTATGGCATCAACAAGATACAATACTCGCCAGTGGCGTGAAGTAGGTAAACCACCGCTAGTTGTGGACTACTTAGACAGCCTATTACCCCCAGAATTACAATAGTGTCCAACGTATTTCTCATGATTGGGGCATACATATTAGTGTTCATAGGTACGGTATATAACATAGATATAGAAAGAAAAACGCGGAGACAGCTACAAAATGTACTAAAGGAAAGCGGGAAGATAATAAGTATCACCTTTATTGGAGTTAGCTAGAAGGAAAGTTAAATAAGTGAGGTACAAGTTGGAAAGAGAAATGTACCTATTGTGTAATAGACGACGGAAAATGCGAGAGAAAAAAACAGAAGAGGCACTGGAACAGCGACGGATGCGCCACAAATGATATTTTTTTAAAATGTTAACAAATACGGTATATCGATTATGTTACAATGCTTGCTTGCTTGACTAATTCGTTTGCTACATCTTAACACACCATTTTGCGCATTATTTAAAGCCAGACATATTTTTTCTTAGATTTTAATAATTATAGCAACTAGGAGCAAAAAAAAAAACAATGAGTTTGTGCGGAAAACGTTTGAAAGTGTTGTGGACCAGCATGAAACTCTTCTCGTCATATATACAGTAAGGTGTATTTGGGTTAAACCATCTATATGATTAAATTCTGTCTCTAACTGCTTAAGAAATTTTTCTATCATGCCAATCTTCCTTTTGAAAGTGTTTCTGTTAAATCATAGACTGGAGGTTACATTCACGGATTGCGTCTACAGCGATATGAAGATATCTAATGTTCAAAAAAGATGTATTGTAGATCGAACACACACACACACACACACTCACACACAAAAAGGTTTTCAATTCAAGATGACTTTTCATCGTTCTTCAGACTCTACCGCGGTATATTATATACAGGATGCGATGAATAAATGTTCGCCATTTTATATTTTTAATTTCGCGCATTAGGAAACGATCTGTTGTAGATCATTGATTTCTTACCGAAAGCCCCAACACTAATATTTCAGAGTGCAGAGAATTCGAAAATTCTGATGAGACAAATGGTGATTATGAATTTGTTTGTAGTGATCACTAGTGATGGCAATGTTATGTCTCCATTCATCTTCCTACAGACTCAACGCGGAGGCCAACATCAAATTTTCTGAGAAGGTAGGGCTGCTCTTGGTCAAGAAGGTGGCTGCTGTAAGACGCTATGTCTGGTAACAGGACACTGCACCATACCACACAAACAGCAGAATGCAGTTATAGCTGTCAGGCAATTTCAGCGACCACATTATGCCTTACATCTGGCGACATAACTTCCCAGGCGGCAATCCCCTGATATATTATGTGTGGGACGCAGTTGAACGAGTGGCCAACAAAACTCCTTGTAACAAATATGAACTGAAGCCAAGGATTAGAGAAGCATGCACCAAATTTAAAAAAAGGGACTGCCCAGAAAAAAATGCAAAAGATTCCGAAGTCGTCTGTAGGCCGTGGTTGATGCGAATGGTGATTTTATTGAATAAATTTATTCTTTAGTATTTCAATATATTTTTTTGTAATTTTGGTAAAATATCTGTTAAAATGAGATGTCGGTGTTATTTTCATTTCTGTTTTTTTTTTTCTTTTTTTTTTTTTTTACAGTAAGGCTCACTCTGTAGAAAGAAAATTCCTGGTAGAGACTTACGATATGGTGTAGTTTATATGGATAGGAAGGGAAGATAACGGTTGACTCTAGACTTGAACAGGTTAAGATTTCCCCTGATCGTGGAGACATCGTCTAGGAAGTCTGTGTCATAGGGTTCGCGGGAAGAAACTGTTTGAGTAGAACTTACATCTTGCCGATGGACTACGGATAGAATGTAAGTGTTTTCTTACTATGTATGTAGCATTTTAGGTCCTACCCATGAAGGTGAAACCTGGTGGGAGCAGCAGATGCAGTTCGTCCGAGCACTTTACATGGTAGTAGCTATAGAGCAGTGACAGGCTCACCACATCCCGCATCTCAGAGTGATATTGAATGGTGGAAAATAATTTTTCTTCCGAAAGGACCCGGAAACGCTTTTGAACTCTAGCAAGACACGAAAATGAGGTCTGTACACCTCCTGCCCAAATATTTAAATTTTCGGCCTGATCTGGCTCTTATAAATGTAGAGGATAGCCCGAGGAGTCAGGTCCCTACTGGAGCGGTACAGGGACCCCAATTATTTTACCTGCATTTTTAGCGGTGGATCGTATATGCGAAATACAAACAACAATTTATCCATCGCACCATGTATTTAGCAATCTGGCTTCATTTATCGCAGGGACTTATAAATAGGTCACACTGTGATAATCAAACTCGTTACATTATAAAATTATCTGTTTAAGGCATGCACAGAATATGTTCTATGTTCCACATCCATTCGGGACTTGGGATATTGTGACTGTCAACCATTTCTCATTTCTTTGTATGTTTCGTCTTTTCGTATCACCCTGTTCTTCCAACCAATAACATGGGCTCGTTAGGTAGTTTATTCATTGTCATCCCCTGTCTCATGTCTTCAATGGAAATATTGAAAACAAGATGTTTTGCGGGAAAACAGCGATTAACCTACCTAACGAACGTGTGAAAACGCGTAGTAAACGATTGTTTGGCAGGGGGTACCAAATATGGCTTCAAGCTGCCAAAGATAGAAATTGTAGAAAACTGTAATCGTCCAGTACTATTTCCTTTTCTGTATTGGATATGAACTGATAATAGATATCCGTAATACTGTGACGTCGTCTTCCGCATGTCCGTCACTGTACACATGTGATGATATTTGTCTCCTTGGCCGTGATCTAATTCAACAAAGATTAACGACCAATTTTTTTCTTGACATTGATAGGGAAATAGCAAACAATACGATTTCTCACTTAACAGGCAATCTCTTTCTTCGGCTTCGTCGAAGTGAAATGCTATCTTACTAACTTCCGGTGATGGAAAAATGTCCTTATATTCACTGACCTAGGTCTCGGGGTCTGCTGACTCATTTACTGCTGGTCCTTGACTACCCATTATATGGACACCGTTTTGGGTACCACCACAAATATCCGGCCACTTGTGTTTCTGAAAATGAAACCAGCGAATCGGCTTTTGGGTGGTCTGTTTTTCAAAGGACTCTAATTTTATGATTATTTAAAATCACTAACAAAAGTTTATGTTTGCAATTTCAGAGGCGGGCTGGAGAGAGGGTTCCTGAAAACTCTGGCTATGAAATTGACTTAAAAGATGGATCGGAGACGAGATTCCTGAGAAACTGGTAAATTGACATAAAATTAAAGAAAGAATCTATCTATTTATCTCCTAAGGATTTGTGATAAATTGTATTGTTACACTCCACCTCCACAAAATTTTGTCATTTATTATATAAATTGCAAAAACAAAACTACACAAAAATCAATAATTTAAAATAAAATTAAAACAAATAAAACAAAGCAAGTAAATACAATAGAAATATTTCCTGTGCAGTTCAAAATATGAAACTCCATATAGTTCCTTTAAAAATATGCAGATGACTCCCAACCACCTCTGAAAGTATTTCAACCGAAAAGAGGGATATATTCTGGTCAGACCCGAGCTCCACCTTAAACGTGGTAACATACAGAGCTACCCTTCTCTTCTGTATACACCATCGCAAGAGGATTTCAAGCACCACGAGAAAAACGTCACCATACAGGAAGCGTCACTATCCAGATATTCCAAAGAGAAAAATAATACCAAAAATCAACAAGGGTATTTTAACCACCCCTTCAAGTAACTCAGATTACAGGAAACGTGATTTGCACCGAACTTCCAAAATAAACAGGAGGAGTTTAACTACTTCTTTAAATTTTTCCCATTTTGCCCCACCCCGCATAAATTAAATTTTACCATACTACAGAGCTGAAACACAGTTTTGCACACTGATCAAGACAAAAACCAAAGAAACTGGGGAGTGCAATCACATGACCTTCCCTACAAAACAAGATGCACAAACTTACATCTCACTGCACAATGATTATATTTCTTTTTTTCTTTTTAACGCACTACTAAAAAAAAACATGAAAAATGAAACAGCGTTTATCACAAGTTGTAGCTATTTGCGACATAACACATACAAGACTATAAAAAATCTCATCAATATATATTTACAACCTGTGTCTGCTATTAAGCGACCGTTATCGTCGTATAGGAATCTTCTATATCAACGTAAATGAATATTATCTTGAAGGTGAATATCTTTGTTTAAATGTCCGCATATCCATTCTGAAGCTGACTCATGTGAGCCAAAAGCTTAGATCAAGGAACAGCTTAATAAAACATAACCAAATGTTGGGCAATATTTATCTTTACTTTCACTTGAAATTAAAGCAAATATACGACGTTTGGATTGGCTCATGATCAAACATTATAGACATTCATTGTCTGCTATATTTAACAATATATGTTTAAATATATATATGTATATATATATATATATATATATATATATATATATATATATATATATATATATATATATATACATATATATATATATATATATTTAATATGTGTATATATATATATATATATATATATATATATATATATATATATATATATATATATATATACATTTTTTATATATATTATATATGCGCGGTACTTATTGGAAAGCGCTCAATATTAGTGATAGAGCTAACATATTCACTTGGATTGATGTGAGTTTGTCACCCTGGGTTTCATGCTATTTGTGATCGTCAGACAAACTCTTTGTCTGACGATCGCAAATAGCGTGAAACCCAATCCAATTAATATATATATATATATATATATATATATATATATACATATATATATATATATATATATATATATATATATATATATATATATATATATATATGTAACAACGATGTTCATATTCTGTCTACTAACCGGTCCATGTGTAGTATAAAATCATCAGACACAAGGCTGAAGATTTCTTTCCTTTTTTTCCTTTTTTTTTTCAAGGGGTTGAAATTAAAACAGAAAGTTCGCATTGTCCTTTTCTCCAGAAGCCGACCACAAAGAAAATGTGGCATAGATGGCTACAATGTCTTTCTTTGTTTTCTTTTCTTCGGAGTACACACGTAAAGTGGGAAATTGTTGTCTCTCTGCAATTCATCTGAGTCCTCTCCTCGCCTCAAATTCACTCATTGGCTCATTGTATACTTTAGGCCTTTTCACCCCAATCTCCCATAACCAACTAAAACCATAATTAGCACTATGATAACTATGCTACCACCTACTGACAACCAAACTATAATATTTGCTGTTGGTTCCCCACCCCCCTCAGTGGGGGTTATTTCTGCCCACGGTCGACAAGTTATCTACTATTTCATGCAAATATATTACAATAATCAGTCAGTCATGTGTCATGCGTGATACCCGCATATACGATCATGCATCATTCGATACAGGACTTTTTCCAGCAGTTTGTTGCCATTTCTTTCTGCGGTAGACCAGTTGTCTGTCCTGCAATTAGTCTGTTCTGCGATAGATTCCTATACGACGATTTACCCATAGTTGGAGGAGAAGAAGAGAAGTCATACCTTCGCAAGGGTATTAGCACGTAACTGAATGTAATGGATTCGACTGGAATTCGAACTCGGCTCTCCGATTCCTCCATCCAAGCCGCTATCCATTACTCCACCGTGCTTCCTGAATACGTGAAGTAATTTGTGTACAGTTGCAACACTTCAGTATTCGATCGCATATTAATAATTAGTAATTATTCTTCTGTGTTCCATGGCTTTACAGAACTTTGGCGATCATGGCTCTTAACAACTAGCTGTCCTTTGTACCTGCTGGTCAATTTTGTCTTTTTATTATCTTTCCTATACTCTGTTCTTCCTGAAGAACGTCAAGTTTGTTATTGGCTGTTTTACTCTTGTCTTCAATAAGCCCTGTGAGTGTCAAATTCTCCAAGTCCCCTTTACTCCTTTATGTGCCATAGAAATTTCGTTTGTCTCTTTCTGATTCTATGTATAAGTGTACTTTTTGTTTCAATAATCCCTAAAACCTTGTCACTGCTCTCATGTTAAGTCCATGGTATTTTCAGCGTCATCTGTAAAACCAGATTTCTATTACGACAAGTCTCAGCGTCCTCTGTAAAGATTAGAATTGCGGCAACAAATATGTGCTTACCGTATAGACTCGTATATAAGCCGACTTCATGTATAGTAAACCTCTGAATTTTTTTGTGAAAAACCTGATTTTCTCATATAGCTCTATAATGCGAACGCAGCTTCTGAGCAATAATAATAAGCCTAATGGAGTCAATTTCTGCAATACCGGGCATCATTCTGAACACAATGTATAGCCAATGAATGATCTTCATTCTTTTTTTGAAGAAACCAACCACAAAATGATGAGAAAAAATCAGTTAGTCGTAAAATGTCTGATACAAAGATTTAGAATACGTACTTTTTTTTACCTTCATGCCTGAAAATGAATGATTTTTAACCTCTTCAAAAATGCATCTGTGTATAGTTTGGCCATCAATTTGTTTTGTAAGAAAACTAATCAGACAAAAAAAAACGCATTATACTCGAGAATATACGTCAAGCATAAAAAACAGAATCAGAAACTCCGAAGATTCTTTTTCATTGGTTTGCAGCATAAAGCTGTCAAACATCAATCAAATACAATTGTACGGCAATGTATCCCAACCAAGAATTTCCGTATGAAATGTAGCATAATCAAATCTATATTTATAGGAAGAACGTTACTACTGGTTGGATTTTTGATATGAAGTATATTCATTATTCCTACAATATTCCTACTCGCATATTCGTCTTTGAGGTGTTTATCGCTATATAACACCCGATATTCGGATTAAATGATATCTGCAACGAAATCATTTTAGAAATCACTCTGCATTTTTTCTTTATCTTTTCAAGTTCAGGAAGAACACCGCTGTTTAATAAATTCCCGAATTCGTATACTATTTTTTGTCTTTCGTGTGAAAATATAAATTTTATCTTTCCCTTATTTAATCAATGAAATAACTTTAACTTGACATTTAATATTAGGGACCTTAACAGTAATAACTTTTTCCAGCGTACTGGTTCTAATATAATGTTTAAACCTATAACTTGTTCATACACCATTTTCGTACAGCTAATTTTATCTTCTGGCATAAGTTCCATTTCTAAGAGCGCTCTTTTATATTACCATTTTGGAATTCATTATCTTGATACGGGAAATGGTTTCCCAATATTCTTCATTTTGCAGAAGTAAATGGGCTGTCCTAAGATATTTATATTCTTAACCATAAAAGCAGGAGATTACATCCAGTTAAGCCTGAATTTTATGGGAAAAAAAACACAAATTTTCATTTTTCACATTGAAAAAAATCGACATAAAAAGAAGGATAAAATGTACGGGAGGAATATGGAGAAAAAAATATTTCATTGAATTATGAGTTAGAATTTCATTATAAAAAGCGTGATCAACTCTATTCATAACCATATTTTATAGAAATGAATAATAATAGAAGGGAACTGGGTTCCCCCCCTCATGTGTTCATCCATACATTTAAAATGTACGCAAATGCGTTTAATAGGGTAGTGTGACTTTATCTGCTTCCTGAACGCAGTCTTTGTCATTTCTATTCCGAAGCAAAGCGTTTGACTGCATTAAAATTTAAGAATGACACCAGTTTTAAGACAGCGAAGAAAGAGACTATAACGCCATCAACAAGCTCTTTAAGTACGAGCTATAAAATCTCAAAGTATTACGGATGAAATCAAGAATGTCCACAAATTTAAATACTTCAACATATTTAGCAGAGACGTCAGGAACAATACAGAACTAGCTGGTTACATTCAATACATCGAAGACCAAGTTATTTACATTCTATCATCGCCGATCTGACCACCAATCAGGATGAACAGAGGTCCTCTCGGGGAAGCACCGTGCCTTGAAAAACTATTAAGCATCAAACTCACACTCGACCTCAAGTGAAACTCGTATGTACGATCCATTGCTAAGTATGAAGATAAAAAGATCGGCTCCTTGTTCCACTCTAGTAATTACCTGACACCTCTTGCTATCCTCTAATTTTCCAAGAGCCAGCTCAGGTAAAAAATGGAGTACTGTTCTCATATTTAAACAGAAACCGCCCAGACATCACACTTCTACATTGCTAGAGACCAAAAGCGTCTTTGTGGGTGACGAATGATTCTCCACCCTACAACCTCTTTCCCACAGGCGGGATGTGGCAAGCCTCTCGTTGCACTATCCCTACTTTCACGGAAAGTGCACGGACGAAATACATTCCCTGGTCCCGCAAAGTCAAACCTTCACGGCAAGAAAACGATATACCACTTACATAGCAGCAAACCACCCACATTCCCTCCCTATTCCATAGGTAAGAAGTAAGTTCCACTCGAGCAGCATGTTTCCGCGCACAACTGCCATGTGGAACCGATTCCCAACAGGATATTTCCACGATCACTACAATCTTAACCTGTTCAAAGTTAGGCTTAACCCAGTTATCTTCTACTCCTATACACACATATGGTTTCCTACCGTAACCCTTTACCGCGGGTGTCCCCCAGGCCTTGAAAAGGATGAACCTTACTATAAAAAAATAAAAATGGGGCCCTAGAAGAACGAGGAGACACGAGGTGAGTTATTATCGACAGACACAATTGATAGCACACTCAGAAATAAAAAATGAATAAACTCTGAGACAAGTTAGTAAAGGAAAGCAAAGACAAAGCATCAACAGTAAGAAGATAGAATGTATGGACATCACAAGTATGGATAGGCAAGGAGCTGAGCTACGAAGTGGGGACATCAAAATTAAGCGGGTGAAAGATTTAATTTCATGATTGTCGTCATAAAAAATAACGATGGATAATGTGAGAGAAAATCGAAGACACACTGGAATAATGAAGCAGACGTTACAGAAATTAAACAAATGTGTTAAAAGACGAATGGAAACTTTTAGAATAAAAGAACAACGTACTGAAATTCTATTGAATGTCAATCCTCCCAAATGACAGTCCGTCCTGGGTATGACGTTAAACTGCATCCGAGTCCTGGGTAAGACGATAAACTACATCCAACAGCAAGGCCTCTGATCTGGAAGTTTTGATGAGCGTGGAACCACATCTTCATTGTAGGTGTTCCCAGATCCACCCTGACCCGGTGTGGTAGCACCTCTTAGGGTCCCAGCTATGGGCAAATAGTTAGCTCCCAGGGTGTGTCCGCGTCCTGGGTATGACGATAAACTACGTCCAACAGCAGGGCCTCTGATAATACATTTTTGGAAAAATAATGTTGCCAGCTGTACAATTTTGGAAAAATATTACCGGCTATATATTTTTTGAAAGACTAGTGTTGCCAGCCATACGTATTTGAAAAATATTACCAGCTATACGTTTTTTGAAAAAATAATATTACCAGCTATATGTTTTGGGAAACATAGTATTACCAGCTATATGTTTTGGAGAAAAATAATATTACCAGTTATACATTTTTGAAAAAATAATATTACCAGCTATACGTTTTGGAAAAATAATATTACCATATATACATTTTGGAAAAATAATACTACCAACTGTATGTTTTTGAAAAATAGTATTACCAACTATACGTTTTTGAAAAAAATAATATTAGCAGCTATACATTTTTGAAAAAAATAATATTAGCAGCTATACGTTTTTGAAAACTAATATTACCAACTATATATTTTGGAGGGAAAAAGACATTACCAGCTATACTTTCTTGATGGAAAAATATTATCAGAAATAAAAAAGATTTCGGCATTAAATGACCCATGGAGGTTGATATGCCGTAAAACAAACTAAACCAAACCAAACCAAATGACAGTGAATGGAGGATAATGTCTTCACTGATGGAAAGGCGTATTGAGGTCACAGAAATGTGTTTTTAGAGAATGTCCTGACAATACCATCGACACAAAATGCATCGGCATTATCACCACAAAGGCTTGAGAAACAGAATAATCACTTTTATCCAAACAAACGCTGAAAATGTTATATAAATCGATAGCTCTTTGAGTTGTACAATAGGTAACGTTACAAATCCATGTATCCATTTAGATTTCTATGACCATATTTGCTTTCATTTTTTCCTTAAGGTTTTATTAATGCAGTTATACAAATTATTATCTTAGTGCTTCCTGCAAATAATTGGTTAATTAAAACTGTCTCATATCTATCGAGACGAAATACTTCTCGTTCATTTCTTTACTTAACTGTAAAATTTCCAATTATAAAGTTCTTTCTTTCTGTTATTTATCAAGCGATCTCAACCTGATAATTCTCCCTGTACATTTCTACTCGTTCTCGTATTTCTCAACATGTGACTTGTGTGCAAAACGAAAGAAAGAAATAAAGAAAGATTTTAAAAATGAAATAATTAAAGGAAGGATTAAAGAATTAAAGAAATAATTAAAGATAGACTTAAAGAATTAAAGAAAGAATTAAAGATAGAATTAAAGATTTAAAGAAAAATTAAAGGAAGAATTAAAAGATTAAAGGAAGAATTAAAGAAAGAATTAAAGATTTAAAGAACGAATTAAAGAACGAATCAAAGAATTAAAGTAGGAATTAAAGAAAGAATTAAAGACGAATTAAAGTATTGAAGTAAGAATTAAAGAATTAAAGGGGCAATTAAAGAATTAAAGGATTAAAGGAAGAATTAAAAAATTAAAGGAAGAATTAAAAATAGACTTAAAGGATTAAAGAAAGAATTAAAGAATTAAAGAAAGAATTAAAGATAGAATTAAAGATTTAAAGAAAAATTAAAGGAAGAATTAAAAGATTAAAGGAAGAATTAAAGAAAGAATTAAAGAAAGAATTAAAGAATTAAAGAATGAATTAAAGAATAAAAGAACGAATTAAAGAACGAATCAAAGAATTAAAGTAGGAATTAAAGAAAGAATTAAAGACGAATTAAAGTATTGAAGTAAGAATTAAAGAATTAAAGAAGGAATTAACGAATTAAAGATTTAAAAAATTAAAGGAAGAATTAAAGATAGAATTAAAGGATTAAAGAAAAAATTACAGAATTAAAGATAGAATTAAAGATTTAAAGAAAAATTAAAGGAAGAATTAAAAGATTAAAGGAAGAATTAAAGAAAGAATTAAAGATTTAAAGAAAGAATTAAAGAATTAAAGAATGAATTAAAGAATGAACGAACGAATTAAAGAACGAATCAAAGAATTAAAGTAGGAATTAAAGAAAGAATTAAAGTCGAATTAAAGTATTAAAGTAAGAATTAAAGAATTAAAGAGGGAATTAAAGAATTAAAGAATTAAAGAAAGAATTAAAAAATTAAAGAAGGAATTAAAGGACGAATTAAAGAATTAAAGAAGGAATTAAAGAACGAATTAGAGAATTAAAGAATTAAAGGACGAATTAAAGAATTAAATAAGAATTAAAGAAAGAATTACAGAAAGAATTAAAGTAAGAATTAAAGATTTAAAGAAATAATTAAAGAATTACAGAATAAATTAAAGAATTAAAGAAAGAATTAATTAATTAATTAGAGATACCATTAGGAGGGATAGTACAAAGAAAAACACAGTTAATAGTTACAAAATATAGAAAACTGTGGAGTCCCGATCTTCCATGTCCTGAAAGGACGGACAAAGAAGAAGAATAGGTAATCCCTTATCAGCATTAAACTCTGAAAAATATAATAATTCTTTATCCAAACAAACATTGAAAATGTAATATATTCCTACTCTCAATCGATAGATCTTAGCCATTAGGAACCAAAGAATAGATAAAGTTACAAATCCATGTATTAACTTAGATTTCACTGCCCACGTCTGCCTTCATTTAATCCTACAGGTTTTACTAATGCAGTTATGAAAATTATTATCTGCGTGTTTCCAGCAAATGCTTAGTTAATTAAAATTGTCTTATATTTAACTAGACATTATCTTTCTTCATTATCTCTTTACTTCACTCTACATGTTGGCAGAGTGATTTTCTTTTTTATCGATCGATCTCAATGTGTTAATTTCCTTATGCTCATTTATATCTGATCACGTATTTATTCATTCGATTTCGTAGTGAGCTAACATGTCAAAACCGAGAAAGTTATATATTTATCTATATGCGAAGTCTATAAAGAGAAGATGGAAAATATGACATCGAAATCCGATGGGTATTGGATTAACGAAAGATGCCTTTCAAATGCTAAAAAAAGTATTAAGAAACAGAAAAATTTCGCTAGACGTGATAAAATAGAGCTGAAGTACTATATGATATAAATCCTCCTGTATGACAGTGAACACTGGACAATAACATTAAAGATAAAGAGGAGATTCGTAGACACTGTTCTAGTGTTGGAATCTGAGAATACCATGGATAGAACACCTGAGTAACGAGAAAGTTTTAAGGAAAATATGAATATGAATTACACTTATGCTTAATTTCTGAGGAAGTTAAATATATGGAACAGATGAGGAGGAAAGAAGACTTAGAAAAACTGAAACACTAGTGAAAGAATCAGTATGTGATGGAACCAGTGATTAATCTTCCTAATGTTTGGTGAATGTATAGCAGAAACCACTACAAAGAGTATAAAGTCATAATTGCTTAGAGATACAAGTGACTCTAACTTGGGGAAAAGCGATTATTGCAACTCTGCTGAAAGTAAAGGGTGAATAAAGAAAATTGCGATAGAATTTTGATTTTAGAGCTTTGTAGATCTAGATGGATGACCAAAGATGAATTCCATAAGTTAAGCAGAGTATTAAGTGACAGAAAAAAAATTGTTAGAAAAAAAGAAAACGTTATTGAATTGTTACGTGATGTATGTCCTCCTGTATGGCAGTGAATTTCCTCAAAGAAAATGAAGAGACTTGAAGCAACATAAATCTGATTCTACAGAAAGATACTGAGGATAATCATGGACTGAATATGTGAGCAACGACGAGCTTTTAGAGAAAATGGAAAACAAAAAAGAAAACTCGTAATTAGCATCAGGAAGATGAAGTTGAAAATTCTGGGGAAACGCAATTAGGAAAGAAGGCTTGGAAAATCTGATATTCGCAGGACAGATTGAGGGAAAGAGTGACAGAGGAAAGCAACGCGTAACCTGCTCGATGAGTTTGAGTAAATGTATAGTAGAACAGGCTTTGGGAGAAATATCAAAAAGACAAATGACTTATTAAGGACTATAAGAGACAGTACGATGCGGAAGTCTATGATCGCCTACGGTCTGAATGGGCACATAAAAGAAGAACAATATAATGATATGCGTGTGCATTAAAAAAGGAACAATTGATGTCCACCTAGTTCGGATTGACCAGCAACTGTAAACTGTTCCAACACCCTGTAAGAAGTGAATAAAACATGGAAAAGTAAATGGCTAACAGACTAGTCCGCTAACCATTAACCTACTATCGACAGTCAACAACATTAGTCTGCGAGATAAAATAGTTGTCACTTAATAAATCTAAATGTACCGCGTAAAGGACATTTACTCGGTTTGTTTATTGAGCTTTGAAGTCCTAAATGTGCGACCTCCAGTGAATCTCAACTCATCTCAAATTACTAATGTCTAATGAACGAACTCTCTAATCGTTAACACAGAGGAAAAACTCCAGGATAATATGTACAATTATTCTGATGAATAATTATCGAATATTATGGCTGCGGACAGAATTAGAACATGGAAAATTAATTAACCTCTTTCTACCAATTATTTTGGTAAAAACCTTTCATTTTCAGACGATTTTTAAAAATGTTTTTAATAGAGTTACTAAGAAGCTGAGGTATCTTGAAGTACCCGAGCGGTGGCTAACACATCCACCAGACGTATGAGTTGACAATTAGACTCGTTTCAATCTCAGAAGGGCATAAAAAGAATCTAGATCGACGCATAAATAGGCCTGAAGGAGTTTTCTTTTAACGTTATGTTTTAGACATGTTTATTCTATTGTGTCGAAATAGCACACTTTTGGTAAAACGTATATACACGTCTACACCGGGGAAGGGGTTATAGAGATGATGATAATAATAATAATAATAATAATAATAATAATAATAATAATAATAATAATAATAACAACAACAACAACAACAACAACAAATGCATGCGAGATTTTCTCGATTTTCCTATTTTAATTAAGTTAATCATTCAATTTATTTCTTGTGTGTTCTACGGACATCACAAATGCGCGAAAAGGGCATCGATAAATATTTGAGCTTAACTACTTTAACAAAATATTGCAATAACCTTCATAACTCTGAGTGCAGCTCGTTAAAAATAGAATAGTGCACAGATGAAACGATTTTTACATGACAAGTTTTTCTATTTCACTGAAGCACACGTTAAATACTTGGGAGTGTTATCGCCTCCTCTCTCTTTACTTTCTTCATTCTTTCTTTCGCTTTCTATCTATCTTTCTTTATTTCATTTATTTATTTCATTGTTTTCTCCATTCGTTTTTCATTAATGTCGTTTTCTCAGTGCAACTAAACAGCGTCTCTTATACGTCTATTCCGTCTTTCCTCGCCGTGAAAATGGAAGGGTCTATTATTTATGGTTGGGAGTAACCTACCTATTAACTACGGAACTAAGGAACAAGCAAGGTTATATGATATTAGTTCATCTCCGAAGTAATATCCGGTTACAGAGATGGAAACAATAGCAAAATTCCATGAATAATTAGAATCAATTTATCAATATATGTTTTGGCACAAATTCTATTTTCTAACGATTAACAAGCATTAATCTGAATTTTTTGGGAGGTGTCTATAGTTAGGAGTAAACAATACAGAATGCGCACTCTTTCTCACTCTTCCATACTTAAAATTTAATTAATCAAGAATTCGTGCTTGCCAACTGTGAAACAGATTAATCAATAAAGGGATATGAAAAGAGTTCCTAATTTTCACCAGCCTAGATATCCAATAATATCAGATATTATCTTTGTTGTATGAAGCAGTGCATTATCATTATCAACGATGTCAACGTTCAAAGTGGGCTTCTTTTACTCAGTGTTAAAAAAAGTTCTTGTCGAAAATATGTCTGTTGTAATTGAAATATTGGCTAGCAGTAAGTCGAAGAGGATTACACAAAAACATACAAAATTATTAATGGTTTTATGTTTATTTTGTATTGTGCTTCAGCTCCTGTGAGGATTGCATAGTATTTTTTACAAAATACCCAATTGAACAAATTATTTATATAAAACAAACGACACGTTTACGAGTATGCGAAGAATTGTTGATGTCAGCCTTTGTTTTGTTGCCGTCTCACAAAAAATGAGACCCATTTTGTAAAATTAGGTATATTTTGTATTTGTAACTTGATTTTGTTACATTCTTTTACACGCAAAGGTTGTGGAAGGTATGAATCAAACTCTACTCTAAACTATGAGTTGAACAGGACAATTTGAATCTGGAAATATAGCTGTTATTCTCAAAAAGTCGGTAATGCAATATTCACTCACAAAAATATAGTACTCTTACAATCCAAGATATTATTCGTCTTTAAATAACAAGCAAATAAACCCCAAAAATAAAAAGCAAAACAAATCAATCCATAAATACTAATAGGTAATACATCACATGGACATTTTATAACAGCTGATTAAAATATATGATATGGACATGTGAAAAGTCCCAATATACTATATGCATATTTTCTAATAATTAATATATCACAGGGACGTTTTATAATAGCCAGTATACCATATCGACATTTTAGAACAGATAATATTAGGTACTTCCAGTTTTTCGGCATAAAATGTTTAAAATGAATTTTTAAAAAGGAAAATCATTCTTGAAAATTTTATTTTAGCGTTAATTGAAAACTAAACGATTAAATTTATTCTTTCTAGTATGTAAAATATGAGAAATTATATAGATTGGAATTTCAAATATTTGCTCAAATTTTAAAAAATTTCTTAAAAGCGGCCATTTTCTTAATTTTAAGAAATTTGTAAACAAAACAAAATTTTCGGTTTTCAAAACCTTCCTAAAAGAAAATATATATTTGTGACATGTTATTTGAGTAAAATGTAACGTTAAATTGATGTGATTTGAAATAAATATCACTTATAGCATAAAAAAGCAATATAAAAAAATGAAAAAAATCTTGTAAAAATTCATTATTCATCGAAAAAGATTTATTTCTTCAGACACAAAGACCTACTTTTAACCAATAAAAAATTCAGGAAATAGAAAGGTCTTTCCTGAAATATCATGAAATTAATAAGCGTGGGGAAAAATATGTAAAAAAAATATTACAACCAAAATTTTCTAAAACAAAAACTTTCAAAAATAATTTCGTTCATTTGTGAATAAGTGCTGAAAGTTACATTAAAATCTGAAAATTATTTGATTTTTGCAAGAATTTCCAAAATCAATGTGTTTTCATTGGAAAAAAAGCGCGAAAATAATATGTGTAAGTATTACGCCACCCCAATGACGTAAACAAAATTAAATTTTAACCACAATTTCGAACGTATTAAAAAGGAAAAAAAAATTTCCAAAAATAATTAAAAAATACTTTGGTCTTTCATTTTAATAATAACTTCAACATTTTGACGATAATACTTTATTTTTATTTTTATTATGTCTCTGGCCTTTTTTATTACGCTATGTTTTTTTGCCGCGAAAAAGTGGAGGTACCTTGATAATATATCACATGAATATTTCATAATTTCCTAATATATCAAAAGGATATTTTATAATATCTACAATATCATATGTTTATTTTATAAGAACTAAAATATCACATGGATACTTTATAAGAACGCATATATCAAATGGACACTTTGTAATATTTCGCATGAATATTATATAATAGATAATCTATCACAATAATATTTTAATAGCTAATGGATCTAACGGACATTTCATCATAGGCAATATACCTAAAAGACGTTTTATAATAGCTAATATACCTAAAAGACGTTTTATAATAGCTAATATATCATATGGTAATTTTATAAGAGCCACTATAAATTTTGTAGTAGGTGATATATCATATGTGGAATTTTTATAAAAGCTAATATATCATATGGACATTTTATAATATATAATATATCCCATTAACATTTTATAAGCTGCTAATATATCATGGATAATTTATGATAGAAAATATATCATATGAATATTAATTAATAGCTAATATATCAATCGGAAATTTTATGGGAGTCAGTGTATGAATTGGACATTTTATAAAAGATATCACATGAAGATTTTATAATAACTAGTATATCACAGGGAGGTTTTATAATAGCTAATATATCATAAGGATGTTTCATAACAACTAAGGTATCATATGGAAATTTTATAAGAAACAATATAGCAAATGGAAATTTTATAATGGTTAATATATCAAATGAATATTTTTAATAGCTCGTACAGAGTGCGAAGGATACATCGACGTCTAAATGACGCAAAAATAAACATAGCATGGACATATCATTTTAATAAATATATTCACCAAAATTACACAAAAATACTTTGAAATACTAAAGAGTAAATGTATTCAATAAAATCGACATTGGCCTAAACCTCAGCGACTTCGGAATCTCATGCGTCTCTTCTGGACAATCACCTTGTTTAAGTTGGTGAATGCTGCCATAATCTTTGTCGTCATTTCATTTTGTTGTTAAAAAGAGTTTTGTTGGTCTCTCGCTCAACTGCGCCTCACCCATCATAATGAAGGGGGTCACTATCTTAGGAGTTAAATAGCTAGATGTAAGGGGTGATGTGGTCGCAGAAATTGTCTGGCAGTCATGACTTTGTTATTCTGCTTGTGTGACATTATGCAGTCCTGTTGCCTGACACAGGGTTTTCTAATAGACACCATCTATACTAAAGCACTTTATGTAGGCTTCCTTGTTGAGTATGAGACCCACTGGTAATGGAGACATAACGTCGTCATCAATAGTAATCACTCCAAATGCCTTCGTAATCAACATTAGACTCATCCAACTCTTTCCGAATCCTTTGCACTTACATCAGTTTGACACCCAAACCTTTTACAGCATGCCGTTTCCAAATTTCTGGCGGAGTGAAGTGCGTCATGGTCCCCTTTTTCTCCCAGACGTTACCAAACTGATCCTACTACACTGTGCAGCCGACAAAATCGAAAACAAACAACGCGCTTGCGCGAAATTAGAAATATAAAAATGGTGACAATTTACCCATTGCACCATGTATGTTATATGGTAATTTTTAACAGAAATTACATCACCTAGATCATTTATAATAGCTAATATATTGTTCAATATATCGCCGATTTCAATTATTTCTTTAGGAATGATATGCTATGCAAAAATGGACCTCATAAGTAAACCGTAAAGGAATATGATAATAATATTTACATCGGTAATGAACGCTTTTCGCCATTGCAGAATGATGCCAATGTTGCTGTTGCTGACGATTGATTAGTCATTCCAAGTCTCTTTTCCCTGCTGCAATTTTATCGCAAATCTGGGGAGAACGTGACTTAATTAGATGTCTGTCAAAATAAGACAATGTAAATTAAAAACTCTGAATACTGCTTTGACCTTTCTAGGTCATATGGTGATAGTCGTTCGCTCCAAGTATCGAACTGATCAATCGGAATGTCAATCAAACCGAGAAGAATTAATTCAATGGACTGAAATGGACATGGATGGATAGGGTCGGAATGGATGTCTCTGGCTAAAAGAATATTCACCGGGCAGCGGCAATAAAGTAATTTGGAATTGAATCAACGCCACTTGAAAAATTAAATCAAATAGCCGAGAAACGAAGTGGCTGAAAGAAAGAAATGACATTATAAAATTTTGCATGTTCAGAAACTGATTATATTGTAATAGGTGTTTGCAGTCTGAAACTAATTAGTTAAAAGTCATTTCCTATTGGAAAATCAGTAAATACCGAACAATTAATCAGTTGATTGCAAACTCAAACTGTATGAATCTATAGGCAATGCATGTATGTTAAGAAAATATCGTATTTCTGTCTGAATTTGGGGATGAGGAGTTATCATTATTTATCATTATTTACACAATTTACATTTACAATTGTCTTCATATGTATTGTTGTTATCACAACGTTCCAGCCTTTGTGCCTTCGGCATTCATCAGGCATATATAGATACGGACTGACAGGCTCGTATGGACAATCGCCTAGTGAATTAATACGTTAATTCGTGAATTTGGGGACATAGTAATAGTGGGTTCAGTGTATAGTCCGGACAATGTGTACTTGGTCTTTAGATACAGTGGAAAAAGGACAAGCAATAGCTGTGCAGTACTAAACTTAAGAACTACAGGAGTTAACACCAGACAAGTGTAGTAGAACGGGGACAACGTACATAGATTAAATAAAGGTTAGAGTTTGGAAGTCACCACAAGTTAATCGAACCGATATACACCCGAAGTATGGTCGCATCGACGTGGCGTAATGGTTAGCAAACTTGTCTCGCTAAATTAGTTACGACTGAATAGTGAGTTCGATTCTCACTGGATGCCCCATACTTTCGGCCTTGTGCCACATCTAAGCTATGCTTAGAAAATCACTATACATCTGAAGCGAGCCGAAAGAACCAACATCCGAAACTTTGGGATTAAAACAAAAATGTGGACAACAAATGTAAATAAAATATCGTTTTAAAAGGAAGACGTAATATATTTTTCTTTTATTGAATTTTTTCATATTCCTAATAAATATTACCTAGATAGCATCAATCACTGCACATAAAAGGCATTCTGCTGATATATACATGGTGAAATGGGTAAATTGTAGCCATTTTATATTTTTAAATTTGCGCATGCGCGTTATTTGTTTTTGACTTTGTTGTCGACTGCACATAAAAGCGTGAGTTGGGGACCGTCTGTGTGAAAAAGAGCAGCATGATGCAATTCATTCCACCAGTAGTTTAGGAACTACAATACGAACATTTCAGGGTGTTTGGGTATCAATTGGAGGAGAGTACAGAGGATTACATCTCCAGATCAATACAAACTACTAAATAAACGAACAGAACTTGTCTCAAAATGCAGAAATGTTTTACTACGTTACTTAAAATCCTAAAAATTAAAATGAACTGGATAAAATAAAAATAGAACAAAATAAATAAATAACAGATTAATGCAAACAAATAAATAAGAAAATAAATTATGTTAATAATAAGAAGATTAAGAAACTACGAAAGCACCAAATTAAAAATACTAATAACAACCAAAAATAAAATAACCAATAATGAATAATAAAAAAGTTAACACACACTACAAAAATAGGCAAAAAGCTGCACCAAGATCCACAATCATTTCTCATAAAATAATTCGAAACATAACTTTTACCTCCCACCCAAATAACTGTTAAAATAATAAAGTATACCTCCCCATAATATGTCACATACCTGTATATATAAACTGTCGAGCAAAAGGACAATGTATATGGACTGGTAATTCTGTCTAAACACGAAACAGATTCTCACCACTGATTAGTGACTTCATGAATGAGGATGCTTCGCTCCAATATACGCGGGATGCCGGGTAGTAGCCGTGAAGAATAGGGCGGATGTAATTCAGGAATGTAGAATGTCTGTCATTATCCAGAGAAATATTAAGAGAGAAGTGACGGAATATCATCGTTTCTTCTTATGGAGAGGAATTGTAGCGTGGGAAATATTTAATCATCCACAAGGCAGGGAATATATATATATATATATATATATATTTAACTCCTTGACAAAGCTATTACGTCCCGCCATCTGCCAATATATTCTATTATAGCTGAAAGCAGAAAGTGATCAGATGTCAGTCGACAATTAAAGTTTAAACTTATAGAAGAAAACAGAACAATTACCTGGATCATACAAAAGATAGAACAATGCATTTAAACACACACACACACACACAGACACACACACACGTATATATCTAGTCATATATATATATATATATATATATATATTAATATAAATATATATAATTCTATATATAAAGATATATATATATATAAATATATATATATAATTATATATACATATATATAAATATAAACATATACAGATATATATATATGAAAATCTATATATAAATATAAATATATATATATAAATCCATATATATATACATATATTTATATATATATACATACACACACATATATATACATACACACACACGCGCACACACACACACACACACACATATATATATATATATATATATATATATATATATATATATATATATAAGTAGACATTGATATCAAAACCCAGACGCGATTGTCGGTTTCATGCAAAATGTAAATACAATTGACTGGCTATGTGAACATGACCTGAAGATTGCATTTAGCATGAAGCAGTCTCTCCCGTCTGGGTATTAATATCAATATCTCCTTTTATTTTTTTATCCGATCTATCCCTGATATTTACCCCTTTAACCAATGAATGTAACATACCTTAAAAGTATATTTTATCATATATATATATATATATATATATATATTATGAAATGGACTACACCCGACAGTTATTAAAATATATTTTTTGTTTATACGTTAATAATATACATACAAGTATTTAACTAAATTCTGTTTATAATAAACCGTATTAACAACATTTACCGACTGCATGTCTGTCAAATCTCAAAGAAAAGATAAATGTATTATATATATATATATATATATATATATATATATATATATATATATATATATATATATAATGATATATAGTCGACTCACCCGTCGTATTCGATGTATGAAGGTCAGCAACTCATTTCCTTGGAATCGACAGTCCAGATACCAGCACATATGATTTGTTAATAGTGGTCAAGTCTTTGTCCGGAACCAACCACACTTTTTTATGGGCTGAATACAGAGACCTGGTCCACGACGTGCCACAATGACCCTAAACAATCGTCCGTAGGGTTTGATATCCGAATTGTCCTTTTCCTATATCAGTTGCCATCCAAGGCTATGGAACCCAGTTATTCCTGCTATTACCGATGATTGGAGGGAGAAGAGGAGGATTCATTTCTTTCCCAAGGGTATTAGCACGTAAGTGAATGGATTCGACTGGAATCCGAGCCTATATATATATATATATATATATATATATATATATATATATATATATATATATATATATATATATCCCGAAACCAGCCATTCGTAAATTAACCTTGTTTGTCATCCTTCGGTCTATTTGTCTGCAGGTATCGGATTTTCATTGAGTTTTATTTATTTATTTATTTATTTTCTGTCTGTGTTTGAGTGTGTTTGCACATGCCCTTGTGTGTGTGTGTGTGTGTGTATGCGTGTCTATGCGCATGCGTGTACGTATGTAGTATGGGTATATACGCATTTGTCGAATGTCTCGGTTATTTCTCCTTTTCAGAATTTTCATGTTCCCTTATACAGTCTCCTTATTTATTTTCCTTCTCCACTGTGTCGCCCTGTTTGGTCAAAATTCAGTCCTTTGTTGGTGATATTGAAGAGTCCTTACCAAGGTGTAGACCTGGCCGTTAGTGTACGGAAACCGCAGACTTCCCACATTACATGGGACTCTCTCGTCCGTGCTGAAAAGTTCGACAGGTATATAGGTCATTAAACTTGCGTCCGGCTTGGCTGCAGGATTTGCATGAAGTTGCCAGTGTTGGCAGCCAACCATTTTCGGGGTTCTATTTCGGATTTTCTGTCTGTATTTATTTACATAGCCCTTTCCCTGTAAGAATATAACAGCAAGACAACAGAATTTTAAAATTAGGGTTTTCCTTCCCCTTGATAGACTGCCAGTTATCCACCCCTCCCATTCTCTGGAGCTGGACTTGTCAGTGGCTATGGCCCGGGAGCATCATATCTATCTATCTATCTATCTATCTATCTATCTATCTATCTATCTCTCTCTCTCTCTCTCTCTCTCTCTATATATATATATATATATATATATATATATATATATATATATATATATATATATATGATAAATCAAGAAAAAATCTTAAAATTCCATCTCGTATGGATATTATTTGATGAAGATGGCATGACTATCAGATAATTTGGTCTATTTCAATTCTGATCACTCACCCTCTCCCTTTTCTTTTTTCTTCTTTGCTTTTTTCTTCTTTGCTTTCCTCTTTTTTCTATCTCACTTTTTCTCCTTTTTCTCCTGCTATATATGTCTGGATAGACTGATTCCACTTCTGAAAATAAAATCGGTCTTAAGAGAGGAATATTAAAATATTCATGAAATTAATTATAACTGATATGGATTTTTAACGTTTTCCTTGAATTATTATTATACTGATCCGTAACTTACATTGAAGTTTCCTTGGATTAATGGCCTCCTTGGAATTATCCCTACCATTTACAAAATGGTATTATTTATAATTGCCCCTTATATTCAAAAGTTGAACTCTCTTCGGAATTTTCTTTTGGATTACCTTAACTGTCTTCATTTTTACCACCAAATGCATAAATGTACTCCAGACTATTCCCTGAAAAACATTCCCTACCATTCCGTACATTTGTTCACTCTATCACTCACAGATAAAATAACTACCTTATAAAAAGATTACGATGGAAAACATATTTGTACTTACCCCTCCCCCACTAGACACAGTAATTTGCAAAAAGGAAAAATATAATCTAAAATCTCAAAATACCCCACCGAGTAATAAACTTCTAGATCCTTTCGAAGCTGATATGTTTAACTTAATTTAAAAAGTGACATTTAGAATACCATCTAACCAACACCACTATAAATTATCAAATATATTAAAATCGTGAGAAATTATAAGATGTGGATTAAAGCCGTTAAATCTAGAAATATTTACAAAATTGAACCATCGAACTACAACAAACTTGTCAATAAAATCACTATAATTATAAAAATGACAACAACAATTGCGGTATTTCTGTAATTAACAAAAACGTGGCTGATTTTGCTAATAAATTTGATATTGCAGACAAATGGGGAAACTCACATAAAGAATGCATATTTACTTATTAATGACCACAAATATAATTTCGACACTAAACTACAATCACGTTTAATTAATCCTTCCAAAACGGAATTAGGCTTAATTTAAACAAAACTATTCTTAATAGGATAATATAGACTGTACAAAGAAACTATTACAATAATCTTTGGAAAATTTATTTCGGATTTTATAAAATGCTTCCAGAATATTAAAAAATGAAAATAAGGCTACTTTTGACATTATATTTGCTTTCCTCTTTTTTCTATCTCTTTTGCTCCTTTATATCCTGCTATATCTGTTTGGATGGACTGATTCCATTTCTGAAAAAAATGTCGGTCTTAAGAGAGGAATATTAAAATATTCATGAAATAAATTATAACTAATTTTTAACGTTTTCCTTGATTTATTATTATACTGATCCGTAACTTACATAGAAGTCTCCTTAGATTAATGGCATCCTTGGAATTATTCCTACCATTTAAAAAATTGTATTATTTATTTGATCTATAATCAATAATGTCAAATGTATTTGACATTATAGATTTCTACCCCTCCATTACAAGATATATATTATTATTAATTTTAAACTTTGCTAAAGACTGTATTAACATTAGTGATGATGAATTTCTAAGTTATCATAATTTCTAAGCAATGTTTACTAACATATAACAATTCTAATTTGGTTAAAATCTTAATGATAACTTTGATATTCCTATGGTTGTATGTGTCTCCTGATTTAGTAGGCATCTATATATTAGACACTCTTACTTGGATTATTGATCCTAAACAATTAGGTCTTTAGAGAGATGATGGACTTCTTTTCATCCAAGATAGTAATGGTCCTCTATACAGAAGAAGTTTATAAGTACTTTCCAACTCCTGGGTGTTAAAACTGAGAGTCTAACCATAAAATAGTTAATTACTTGCATATCACTTTCAACCTCTCTAACAACACATTTAAGCCATTTCACAAAGAAAACCAAACTTGTATTCATGTTAAATCCCTTACACTATAAACAATAGAATTAATAGATTATCATATGACAACAAAATCTTCAATGAAAATAAAATACTTTATAACGAAGCCCTCAATAATAATAATTTCCTACAAAATTGATTTACCAAGAATCTTTAAAATACATTAAAACTAATAAAGCCAATAAAAGGAAAAGTATGTCAATATGGTTCAACTCACCTTTCTGTAAACTGTCTAATATAAATATTGGAAGACATTTTATAAATTTAATTGAAAAAATTATAATAAAAATAACACTCTACAAAAAGTTTTCAATAGAAAACTGTAAAATATTAATTATTCCTGCACTAACAACATGCATAATATTATTGAGTTACATAATAACCAAATATTAAAATATTTTATAGCAGCAACACATCAGAAAACAAGCCCTCATGTAATTGTATAAACAAATTGCAAATTGGTATTATATTGGTTTTCTAAGTGTAGCTTAGATATGGCAAGTGGCGGAATGTATGGGCCACCCAGTGAGGATCGAATTCTCTTTTCTGTCGTAACTCTTTTAACGAGACAAGCTTTCTAACTATTACACCACGCCGAGGTATATGAATATATATATATATATGAATATATATATATGAATATATATGTATATATGAATATATATATATATATATATGAATATATATATATATATATATATGAATATATATATATATACACACACACACACACACACACACACACACACACACACACATATATATATATATATATATATATATATATATATATATATATATATATATATATATATATATATATATATTGTAATCGATGAATATACATAATCCAACAGTAGTTCTCATTGGTATAAACATTACATATAATGGCTATACATTTTTAAAGAACTGAGCATTTTCTTTTTTATCCAATGTGTAATTAATATCTACCTGCTTTGAGAAAGTACACCTAATATTAATCGAACCTCTATTTATTTTTAATTTGGCTAGCAACATTCAAGCGAAAGTTGTATTATTCTTGTAACATTGGAAAGCACAATTATTCTACTCAAGAAATGCAAATCACTCGGTCGGACCTTTCGAAGTTTATATCTATAACATTCATATTCGTGGCCTAACTGCAAGCAAATGTACACATTCATAGTAATATGCAATAGTGTTAAAAAAGGGAAGAATCGATTGATTGTTTTAGACTAATTCATATTTCAGCAGTTTGCAGTTTCAACGAAAGATACTTTCGAATCATCTGAAATTTCGTCAAATGGTCAATGTTTGGCAAGTCTGTCCTGCTGTGAACATTTAGACAACACATATATCATGAAGCTGAGAAGCTGAGGTACCCTCACCGATCTTATTAGTACGAGAACTTCAAGGAAATACCAATGGTATTACAGAGAAACATTTGGCATTTATTGACCGATCCTTTAGTTCTGTTGTCAGTTGTAAAATATAAATACTTTCCATTCAAAAAGAATTTTCCAGGATGGAGTTTTCTCAATTCCAGTACCTGTTATCGCTCTTTCAATTACTTGACTTTCGTTTGAGGAAGTGTGCAACGTGAGTGTCTTGATTATGTACATTATTCTCTGTTCTAGTTACATGTGTTGCACAAATCAGTTGTTAGTCTCAGTGAAAAGTGTTAAGAATATGAGATTTTCTTTTTTTTGCCTTTGCTACAGTTCTTTGCGATTCGGTGCACAGGGTGTGCAGAAACATGATTCTCTTTGAGGTCTTGACTCTCTGGAAACTGTTTTTTAACCATCGATCTGAGAAAATCGGTATATGTGGTTGACAGTTTAAATATTAAATATTTTTGACTGATTTGGACACCATTTACGGCATATATATGGATGTCTCAACCACTTTTTGTACGTTGATCCAACACAATTCTCATTCATCGTCAATGTCTTGTTAACTGTCGTGATTTCATTAAATTGAATATCTAGTTATATATGAGTTTCTCTTGTGGCTTGTTTACACGTGATTTACACTATGATCTTCAGAGTAATATCGAAAAGGATGATTTATATTTATTTTCCTTTACCATTCGGATGAATTGTCACAATTTACGTGACCTGCCAGGCTCGGGAAACACAGCACAGGTGGAATTAATGACACAAACTCTTTATCTTTACGCTTGGCTCAGTCCCGCAAATAAGACATATCACCCTCAGTATATCATTTCACAATTGCCCTAGAGTATTGTTTGCATTCCTTTACATATGAAGAATATCATACAACAACAAGGCACGATTTTGACCTGTTTTATTTTAACTGTTATTTTACGATTATTTGCAAACTATTGATGACATATTACTTACCAATATTGCAATGTCACAAGTCACATTTGGGAAATAAATTCAGACATCACGTCTATGCCGGGAAAGAACAGTAAACATCACGTCTACAGGACATTTCCTGAATTACAAAAAAAATAGTCCCATTCAAAGCAACGATAAAACCGGGCATATATCAACAAAATGGGCAAAAGATAAAGAAAGCTTTAATGGGGAATATATATATATATATATATATATATGTGTGTGTGTGTGTGTGTGTGTGTGTGCGTGTGTGTGTGTGTGTGTGTGTATACATATATATATATGTGTGTGTGTGTGTGTATGTATATATATATATATGTGTATATGTATATATATACATATGTAGTATAAAAAGAGACTTATGTCCGAGAATATACTTTCCTTATATTAAATTACTTGGTACATTCACTATAAATTTGGTCCAGGTTATAGCTTTCGTCAGTGAAAAGAGATGCATGAATACAGGGTGTCTCAAAAAATGTACTCACACTTTAACTGTCTCTAACATGTTTTTCTTCTTTTTTGTTTTTGGTCATCAATTTGAACATTTGCGAACATGATTCTTCAATTACATTTTCCTTCTGTATTCGAAGCTATTCCATTTCACTCTATGTTCATAAATAAAGGTTTTCTCCTCATTCAAAGTGTGAGTACATTTTTTTAAGACACCCTGTAGTAAGGTTCGGTTTTCGACCAATGGAGGGAGGTGACTTTTCCTTCGTCTATTAATAATTCGTACCAATGAAAATAAAGAAAATAATTTAATCAGCTTCGGTTCCAAATGCTAAGTCATGGGGATGAAATTAAGAAAGTATAATGTAAACAGTTGTTTAATTATATTTTCTATTTTGAGATGGGTTATTACCTTTTTTTTTCATTTTAATCTAGTTTTTCATTTGAATTTACCTCGGCATTTTCACTCTGGCCCTTCTGATGGGGAAAGTATCGTACACCAGCAGCAGTTTGTTTGCTTTTGTTTAGGAGCATATCAACAACTCTATGGGTTATTTAAGGCCGGTATCTGAATATATTGAACACAATTTTCTACCTTCAACTCCAGATATTTTGTACATAGTTTTATACTTTCAGGGTGACCGTATTTTATAGTTTGTAGATGATCGATTAAATGTATTACTTGTTTTGTCATAAAACTAGCACATTATGTAGACTATTTTCAAATAGTTTACTCATGTCGTTTTTGTTGTAGTTTCTATCTCTTATAGGATCTAATTAATTACATTCAGTTCAGTATAGCTTGGTATTTTAATCTTCAGCAAGTATCGCAAGCAACGGATATTATAACAGCTCAAATCACGTCATAATCCTCTTTCTTACTTCTGACAGAGTAAGTCAGATAATGTAAATCTGAGCATAATAAAACGGTAGACAAAACTATTCAATAGAATATTGATTTATAGATTCGGTTTCTACGGTTTATCAACCTTTTCCATGTTATTTAAAGCCAGAAAACAGTTCTAGATTGTAAGAATTTTTAAACATAAGAATCTGAGTAAATAACCCAACTCTGATCGAGAAGTGGTACATTCATACCTTTCCAAAGGATATTTGCGCGTAAGTGAATATAACGACCCCAACATGAATTAGAACTCGGCTCTCCAATTAACAATTATCAGTTCAAATTGTTGTCGTTCATGTTAGCCATCACTGCTACGATGATGAACTCACAAGATTAATTGTAATTGTAAGGTTGCTGGTTTGTCTCTTTTTCAAGGAATTTGGAATCTAGAGTAGGGATTAGATCACTGAGGTCTCGGAAGCCACATGGCCGCGAGTATTTTTGACAAAATATTCCTTAATCACGTGGGCGGCGTGGAAGGGAGCCGAACACTCATAGGGCACGCATAGCCCCAGCTGATTCACAACCTTCACTTGGTAACTATGTTTATCACCGCGGTGTAGGCGGTGGCATCAATCCTGACACTTGCGGTGGCATGACATTGCTGTCGTGCTCTCCAATTTCAAGACCATCACAGCTAACGTGAAATTGATATAAATTGCCACGGGTGCTTCTATGGGCTCCGCGCAAACCCCCAAATCTAATTCTATTCGACAGAAAATTGTAAATTTGAGCGTCCGTTTATTTTTAACTTTCCAATGTGAAATGTGAACGGCATTTATTTTATTTCTCTATATCTAACATTTCCCCTTTTTTCACATATATAAAACTAATTTAAAGATGAGACATATAGGAATATACGAAGGGAGCTAACTCTTATAGTTTTAGGTCGTTCATCTACTGAATCGGATTAGTAGGATTTTATTACCTGACATAGCGAGTGAACTCAAAACCCTCAGGTAAACTGTACGTATTTAACCAACCTGCTCGAACGAATCAATATATAATGATGATAATTCGTCATCCCAGGAGTTTACTCAGAAATGATTATGTTCAATTAACCCTTAACTGAATTAAGAGATAGCAGCTTACACACAGTAAACAGACGGCATTCATTGAATGAAGTTATTACTGTCACTTTAAAGTGAAAAATAGACATCATATGTCGACTGTTATCGCTCTTTGTAGTGTTGATGCGAGTTTCTTTCCTAACATTTTGTCTATGGTACCGTGGAAAGTCAACAAGTTTCAATTAAAAAAAAGTCTATTGTATCGCCATATTGAAGGGATACGGGGAGCGAGACCGTAGAATAAAAGAAAGTGCACCTATCGACCAGCACATCCACATAAGACAAATATTAATGGACAATATACAAAATCACTTACAGCCCTAAATTCAAGGAAATAATAAAAAAATCCTACAAGCTATTACTATTTACTATACAAAATTAACACATCATATATATATATATATATATATATATATATATATATATATATATATATATATATATATATATATATATATATATATATATATATATATATATTTTAGAATTGGACATAGCCCGACAATTTATTTAAAGACATTTAAAGAACGTTAAACATAATATAAATGTCTTTAAATATATATATATATATATAACACAGGAGGTAGTATCTTGAAGGGTGTATGGAATATTTATTATGTCTATCAAATATAATTTTGTCTGCAGTCTCGCACCCCTTAACCGTTAAATATGTCATCACATGAATTCATTTAAATGTCAGCTTTATCAAGAACACTGTGATGGAGTTAACAGTATCTTGCCTCCCACGCAGGCATAAAATGGTTCTTGAAAATGACTTAGACAGTCGGAGGTACAAGAACAAAACAACAAAGAAAAAACAATGTTTGGATTGTTTATCCACTATTTCGATCCAATATACATGACCTTATTCAAAAAATGTAAAAATGAAATAAAAATTAAGTATGCAGATCTCTTAAGTTTAATTTAATCAGACCTCTTTGGAGGAATGCATGGTGCCGAAATATACAGTGTAATAATTATTATTATCTATTTCATGCTGACATCAACAATTTAATTTATATTCTAAAATGCTACATGCCCCCTTTAAAATATCCAGATCTCATCTGCAGCATGTATTTTGAAATATAGTCATACAAATAATCTTGCCCCAATTGCCGTAAAAAATACCTCATCACACACTGTTATAATTGTTTTCTTTACTCTGTGACCAGCATGACACCCACCATACAAATATGAACACCTTGTCGCCATTCAATTATATCTGGCTGTCGTTTTTGTGAATGTCTCATTGATATGAAGGTTTGATTATGAAAATTTTTCACGCGCAATGTTTTGAGAGAGTCACACCATTTCCAGGCTAGCGGTGAGCCTGCGATTGGAGGCTATATTGTAAGACGCCATGACGTATCAGTTAAATTAACCAGAAATGTTTCTCTTGTCACGTCTAGTTTTATCATACAAAAAGTCTCCCATGCAGAGTTCAATAAGGAATAACTGTGGCATGAAGCATAAAAGACAACAGCAGGATGAAAGTCGGTTAGATTTCTTGAAAAGGAATTAGCGAAGAGAGGGACGTTTCTACACACAATATGAATCTGCCCCCGCTGTGATGAGCTCAGGGATAGATGTGATGCAGGTTGAATACAATTCACATAGCGTTTTGTTCATGTCATAATATTGTCTGATGAATTGCCTGCTTGTTTACTCAAATCTCTGTAGCAAGGTAATTATTTTGAAAATATATTGGCGTCTTTTCCAGACTAAGGCATCGTCTGATGGAAGGAAATATCTAAGCGGGTTGCCTAATTATCAATATATTATATACTATCACTTAGAGCTAGTTCTATTCTTAGGTTAACTTGCTTTGGTAGACAGACGCATTAATGGGGCACGCATGCTGACCGAACTTTAATAATATATTTGTCTGTATATGTAGCTTTATATACTTTGTTACATCTTCGGTGACTCATACGTATCTACACAAATATTTACACCAGGAAAATATAGCAGGTTTTACTAGTACGTAAAGTACCTTGATGATATAGAGACAATGTCAATAAACTGGATTTTAGAAGAGTGTGAAGTTAATTACTATAATGTTAGATCATTACAAATTTTCGTGCTCGATTTGTAAATCTAAAACAAATGTTACATTCTTACAAAAAAAAACATTTATTTGTCAGTACATAGTCATTTTTTTAACAAATGTCTCCCATCGTTCTACAAGTTTACTGATAACATTTTCATAGAAACTTCGTGTATTCTGTTGGAAGCAGGTTGTCAGGTAGTTTCGATTGACAGTAAAGAGTTAAATTTTTGTTATATAACTTGTTCTGAAGAGGCTGGAAAAAAATCTGAAGGAGCCAAGTCCAAGACAATACGGTGCTAGAGGGTTTCCCACTTCAAATCTGTAAGCTTCTGCAAAGTATTTTTTGAAGAAGCCGGTCCTGCGTTGTCATAGTGGAAAATGACAACTTTTCGATTTACCAAAACCGGCCGATTCTCTTGATCAGTAGCTTCTTGAAATGGCGACATGCGCTTGAGATATTGATTTTCAAACACATAGTAATCTCTTCCCTCTAGATCTTTGGTTTGTGTATTCTCCGCGATGGCAAGAAGCGCGTCATCTTCGACTTCGGGAGGTCATCCGGAGCGTAGTTTGATGGCTTAGGTTAAAATCATCGTGAGGAAATGTACCTAAAGACGTTTTGATTATCCGAACACCTGGAGCATGATCGAAATAACAATTCTGAGATATTACTTTTCAGTTCCAGCATGTACTGCTATTCTTACCGTTTAATATAGCGACAGTGCAACGTTTCATCTTTCAACTTTGAGGCATTCATTTGTGGACAAATCGACAACATTCATCTAAGTCTGACTGGTAACGATGCAAAGTTTCAATCTAGAAAATAACAGAAATCGATATCAAAACACACATCGATTGCGGTTATTTTATATTAACAATAAAAATCAAGAAAGACCTTTTGCGATGATCTGATACTTTATGCACAAGTCAAATCCGAATCAGGTGTATATAATTGTATATCTAGACTGACACATGGCTATAACAGTGGTATATCATTGATATCATTATTCTATTGAATTTTTATGTGAGAAGCGCTTAATATTTTGTAGATAGCACGATTGTAACTAGACACCCAATTTACTCGACTTTTTGAATAACTAAATAGAAATTAGCAAATAAATTAGCCACGTCACCATTAAGAAGTCTTTGGCAAGCATGTTTTGCAGTGTAATATTACTGAACGGCATTTTGCCTTCTTCCGTTGCACAGCAAGTTTAAGCTAACTTTAATAAAATCATATCATAGAAAAGATTAGTGGGGACCGATGACTTTGAAACTGAAAAGAATATTAAAGATCATTCTCCTTCTGATAAACCGATTATGCTATATAGATCTTACCAGAAGGAACATAAGATTTCGAAGACGTTCTTCTTCGAGAAATGACAAACTCATTTCATCTATCCAATTACGAACTAAGAAAAGCACAGGTGCTTGTTGAAGAATCTCTGTAGAAAACTATCCGGATTCTCTAAATTAAAACAGCAATTTTCGGTTTCCATCAGTCAAGCTTTGTGTTCATCATCATCAAATCTTTCATTTTTAATGTTTCTGCAGAATGAACATTTGCAAGTAGATTTCAAATTACCGACATTTCGTTAAATATACCGACCATGTTAAAGTCATGGTAGGTCGCTACTGCAACGATATATACAGAAACCTGGGCACCTCGAGGTAGTGCAATGGTTAGTAAGCTTGTCTCGCCAGAACAATTACGACTGAGTAGAGAGTTCGATCCTCACTGGGTGTCCCATACATTGGGCTCTGTGCCACATCTAAGCTACGCTTGGAAAATCACTATACAGAAACCTACTTAGATGGTAACAGTACGTCCTTAGACAAATTTCAGATATTTCTCACGAGAATCAGTTAGTGAGGGTCGAGGGGACTTGACACAAAGCGCCATCCAAACTTGGCAACTAAACAACTAAATTGTCCAAGCGGGAAAATTACCTTTACATTTCAATAAGAAGATTGATCAAATCTGTAAAAGAAAGCAGTGATTTTTTCTTATTTCACAAAAATTCAAAATCAAAGTCAAAAGATACATATTTTTAGTTAAAACTGAGATTATGAATTATAAGTGTTTATCGACGATTAGTTAATGAAAGGAAACGAAGCAAAATTATAAATTAGATATATTAACAGAAAACAATGCAATGTTCTAATAATGACAAGTCATTACAGCGTGTGGTACATAATGTGGTGCTAGGATTTAGAAGAGAAAATTGTTTAAATGATTTTGGCTTTGTCTATTCATAGGTCTCCGCCGACATATCAGTCCCTGTATCTGCCATGATAGACTAGCACCCGGTTTATATGAGATGCTGTCATTTCTAAGTCGGGAAGGAATACAGAGCGACTCTTGAACCTCGTATTGCATGAACTGTAGTATATAAAAAGATCAAGGTAGAATTTGTTTGTATAATTTTTAATGGATTTTTCCGAGATATTTTTTATTTTTATAAACGTTATGTTTAGTGTTGGAGTTGCAATAACTGCTATTTTTTTTTATTTCCTTCAACAGTGAATAATAACAACATTCCTAGATTGGGAAATACTAATGAAGAACATTGTACCTCACGACAGGCATAAAATCTGTTTTTTCCACCAGAGTGTTATATAGGAATAAAGTGTCTCTGCCGACACTTGAGTTTGAACATAGATCGCCGGTGAGCAAACACAGGCGATCCCATTATTGAATTAAGTAGATCAGGTGACCATACAGAAAACGCATATATAGAAAGTAGCGTGACGTCTAACTCATCAACATTATTCTGTATTATATACGGGTCGCTATACACTATATTATTTTTTCTATTCAGATCATAAAACGGTGGTTAACTTTTGAGCGAGTATTATCGATCAAGTACTATTAGTCAGAGTGATAGTCGAAGGCGTCTGGCAACACTAATCATCATCTATAATTGTATCTGCGATTACAAAGTCCCTATTACAACGAACATTACAAAACTGACAACGAATATTCGTTGGCATCAAAAAAGTGGCAACGAATGTTCGTTGACATCACAAAACAGGGAATCTTGATAGGGCAAAGTTAGAATTACGTATTTTCGCAAAGCACAACATTCGTTTTGACTTCCATGAATCTCAATCTCCTAGCTTCATTTTCATAGTCTAAACGTAAGCAACAGTAATTTTTATATGAATTTTTTTCATCTGACATAATTTAATATAACTATAATCGCCTTTTTGGTGGGTGTATCCTGTTTAATTTCCTAATCTGTTTTCCTTTTCTTAATTAAATTAATAAGAAGCGGCCTAGATTGAGAATGATTACTAAAGAATAATTGCGTCTCCCGATAGGAATCGTACCTGCATCCTGTTTTCCATCATGAAACTGCGTCTATCGATGAAACATACCGCTACGTGTTTCTCTACGAATGATGATAATACCGAAAAGAAGAAGTTTGAAATTTTATCATTTAGTGTATTCCTCGAGAGAGCAATACGCATCGAAACACTAAACGCAACATATCTAGAGCGCCTGATTGCATTACAAATAACATTTCTGATGTAATTTTTATTTATATTAATATATTTGTGGCACGTATAAAAATCAACGCAGGATAGTTTTATCTACATCAGTACGTTGTTCTATATCACTGGAAAATATGAGTAAATTCAGGATCATACCTTCAAATAAAACTCCCTTTTTTTTTATTCAACGAAACTGCCGAAATGAAAAATAATATACATTGTTTTCATTTCGATACTTTTCCTTACATTCAATTTCGTGTCGAGAGATGTGTCACACGATAGCAAAGCACGTTCTTTATTCATGCTTCCAAGCAAACTATAAATCTTTATTACTGAATTATTTTATTATTTTTTTTTTGGAGAAATACGTACTGATTTATAGCGTATTCAATATGCACGTTGCTTTTACATTTTAATCTGCCAAAATCAGTCTTCTACTTGCTTGCAAAGGCAGCGCGCTTTCCTTGTATTCAACATATTCAACCGATTTCCTTCTCTTTTTCGCTGGCGTTTCTTCTTTGTTCTCTCTTATTTGGATCAGTTCTCCATAGAATATTTCCGACTAGTGATCTAACATTACAGTTGTTCTTTGTATACATATCTTTTCCACCTTACGGAGGCGAACATGTTGCTGACGTCAAATGACAGCCATGTTTGTCCTACGGTGTCGTTTTTTCAGTGTTGGCTTTTTTTTTGAGTGTGTGTGCATTCTTTTTTAACACAAAATAATGTTACTTCTTATGTACTCGTATTTGAAGACTGCTTTTTATCCAGCATCTTTGATCAGATGCCAGTTAACTGCATGATATCCAGTAGAAGCTTAATAAGAAGGACACTCTTCTGGAAACCGAAAAATTGTAGACAAAACTATATCACACTTACACACAGACACAGACACACATATATATATATATATATATATATATATATATATATATATATATATATATATATATATATATATGATTTTTATGAATATTGTTACATGTTTGGGGGTTTCTATTCACTTTATTAACTACATTTTACATTTATTTAAGTTCAAATGCATCAGTACAGTATAGAATTGCAACGGACAATAATTTAAAAAGAAGAAAAAGAGAAGATATTTAGTAATACAAAATTCCTATAAAATGAAAGGGAAAGAGAGAGAGAGAGATAAAAAAGGAGGAATAGTTGGTACAACGGAGAGTTCTTACGATTCTACAGAATTATTTTTATATCTTCAATAGTATTTAGCTTTAATTCTAAAGATTTTCTGGTCATTTCTTCGAACGGGAAATGGTTGTGAATAAAAGGTCATCAGTTTCAAAACAATTATTCAAATAACGAACAATGTAAAAAAAAAAGTAACCTATTATTTTCATCTATCATCCACAGTGTGGATACGCCAAACAAATCGGCTATTTTTTAATCATTTCATCACAACTGTTGAGTCTTGACTCAATGTTGAATCTCGCCTATTGCATGGAATAATAATGCAACACAAAATGTACTTAGAACAAGAATGTATTATAACAAGAAAGTGTACACAATAAGTACATATAGTATTTCTGTATATTTCTGGGAAGACGTTCCTGGAGAATGTGTTGACTAGTCGCAGTCGATCAGAGTCTCTAGTTGGATCTCGGGATTCTCTCTCTCTCGTCTTCCGGTATCAACCATTATTTATATAGTTGGTAGTCACCTATGCAGATTAGGTGGATCCCACCACAACAACAACAATCAAGGAAATCGTGCCCCTAAGATGCAAGGAGTTACTAAATAGGAGAGAATATGAAAAAAAACATCATTATTAAGGAAAGAGAACAATAAATTAACATGAATAAGAAGACAAAAGATAACGATTGATATTACATACACATTTCTGAAGATCAGATTCACTTGAAAGTAATAATTCAGAATAGAATTCCACGCTTACATCTAGTCATTACAAGTGGAAAATGATGAGACCTTTCAAGGAAACTGGCTTGCTGAAATAAAAGTTATATCCTATAATAATTTACTAAGTGTTGCTCAGATGTGTCACAAAGCCAAAGGTATGGAACACCCATAGGTGTTTAATTGATATGGCGAGATAAATTTGCTACGTGTTGCACAACAGCGAAGTGCCTTAAAGTAACTTAAATAACCACTCATAGCTTTGATATGAAACATGATCGCAAGTATAGGGCACCTAGTGAGAAGCGAAATCTTTAATCAGTGGTAACTGATCTAGTGATTGATTATTTTTTTTAATGTTGCAGGTTATTTAAAACTAGAAGACACTTTAGATTGCAAGAATTTCTTTAAAGATATCACAGATTTTAGTTATATAAGACTTACTAAATAACCCATAGCTGTGAGAGAAGAGATGTATTCATTTCTTTTTTCCAAAGATATTTCAGAGTAAGTGAATAAAACTCACCCAACTGGAATTGAGACACGATACTCCGGCTAACAATTCTGTGCCATTATCAATTACATCAACCGCACATCCAAGCTTAGAGCAGCTGGCATTCCTAAGTGGTCTCCCATCTAGGTTCTGACCAGGCTTGATGTTTCTTAACTTCGGTGATCTTATGGGGACCGGTGTTTCAGCATGATGTGCGCGTAAGCCTGGCTACCGACGAAAAATTAGAGAAAGACTAATAATAATAATTAGTACTAAGGAGAAGAAGAAGAAGCTATAGAATGTAAGCAAAAGAATGTAACGATAATAATTGGTGTAACTAGAAGCGTCCCAAAACACAGGAGGCGCCATTGAATGAATTTAGTAATCGAACAAGAAGGAATTATATTTCACAATTCTCTACAATACTAGGGATTTGTAAGAACATTAAAGTGAATGTTGAATAGTCGAGAAGACTTTTTAGATAACAATTATCACTGGTAACTTCATGTAAACGCTGTGGCCATAGAAATGAATGAAAGTAATAATATTTATATTTAACTTATTGATTTCTTCACAGTTACCCGACTGATGTTTTAAAAATATTTAATTCAAAATGGCTACTGATGCCAATCAGGAAAGCCTGGTATATTTTAATCCAGTGATTCTTTATTATTTGTCAAACTTTGTTTGTAATTTTCATTCTTTTTTTTATGAGTATAATTTCTCTTTTAAAATATCGTTAAACTGTTTACAATGTTTCTATGACTTTAAATGCAGACGCTACTCAACAATGTAGTAGGATATATTATATAATTGTAAGGCATTGATTAGTTAATTGATTTCATTCCTATCATTACTTTTATCGATTACTTAAAGTTTATAACGATATGAACGCTACGAATCAGAAGCAACAAAAAGAACAAAGTAGGTTTCCTAGAAAATAGCTCGGATCAAATCTATAAATAAAATTTACTTAAGAATTAAAATGTCGCGATTACAGAACACAAACCAACAAAAATAAGGAAGTCTTCCAGAATCACCGTGGAACCATCCAAATTCTTAAATCTTTCAAACGTCACCATGACTCTAGGTTATTCAAGACAATACATTATATCCCATCGTCCATACAACGGACCAATTTATACTAGGATATTTTTATCTTTAGAAATGGTATCGGTGTGTTTAGTTTCAAATACGGCTTAATCTGTCGTTCTCTACTCCGCACTTGGACCCTTGGGGAAGACAAGAATGTGTTTCTTCTCCCCCTGGTATGTTTAATATTATACGGTCAAATGGGATTTCTAGCGATGAGTAGCAATATAACACCACTGATTATGGTCGTAAAATGGTTTATGAATGTTCCAGTATATAATACACCTGCTACTCTGCGATCTCTTGTCGGTACAATCTTATTCTGTTCTGGCCGTTGCTTCCGGGTGATTGGGTCGCTATCTTTATCATGCACCTGGTAGAACATTCCACAATATCCTATTGGTCTTCCACAGTCAACGTATTTTTTAGATCCAGGAAAAATGTTTCCAACATACTGTTTACTGCTGTGTACCTGAATAAATTGAAGTTCATAGCAAATACCTTTTTCCAGCACAATTCAACACAATTAGTCAAATCAAATCATGGGATCCTTTGGGGGCGTGTTTGCCGCGCATTTGGGAGGTCGTATTATTAGCGTCCACGTAATTCGTTAATTCCTTGCATGCGTGCATTTACAGTATCCCGTGATAGTCAAACTTTGACGATTTTCAACATTTGTCCATGCCACATTTTTCAACTTTTAACCTTATATGAATCCATCTCCTCTTTGTTTTTAATTTCACTGTTTCAGAAATCTAATTTACAAGCAAGGATGGCAACATCAGAGGGACCCAGGTTCGAGTCCTGACGAGGAGCCCATATTTTTTGATAAGATTCCTCGAACATTCAGACAAGCAGACACAATTCATAAATATAGTTTTTAATAAATAAATGGTGAATCTATTCAAAATCACGTTAATGTTAATTACATATATCTATATGTTCATTTTATATATATATATATATATATATATATATATATATATATATGTTAAGTATATATATATATAAATATATATATATGTTAATATATATATATGTTAAGTATATATATATATATATATATATATATATATATGTTAAGTATATATATATATATGTTAATTATATATAGATAGATATAGATATATAGATATATGTTTGTATCTATGAGTACACACACACGCACATACACACACACACACACATATATATATATAAAATTCGCTTGATGAGGAAATGGAACTAATGTCTTTGGTTTAATAACAAAATTAAATTCAGGGGCTTTAGCTTCCATTTCTGAAACATGGTCATCACTGTGTAGCGGTAACACCATATTTTAAATCTATTAATTTATAATATTAATGCTCTGTAAATTTAAATTTACATAGAGCACTATTGTGTAAAAATCAAAATATCTATAAGAACACCGGATTTTATATCTTACTGTTCTTTCCTTTTTATTTATATATACATATATATATATATATATATATATATATATATATATATATATATACAGCGTTCAACACCAAGAAGTGACAGTCTGTTTCATGCTTGAACGCAATCTTCAGGCCAGAAAATTCCGTTAAACAGAAAACAGATTTCGCCCCTCGGTGTTGACCTCAGTGTTTCAATTTTACATCCACATATTCTCTATCTCTGATCTTGAGCATGTTTACCCATAAAAATAGCATACATTAAAACTATATTTCTATTATATAACATATATATATATGTGTGTGTGTGTGTGTGTGTGTGTGTGCGTGTGTATGAGTGTGTGTGAGTGTACAGAAAGTATGGACAAAGTTTCGAAGGGAAAAATAAGATTTATACTGAAGTTAATTTTTTTCTACTTGATTGATATTATTTACTTATGTCTCCATTCGAGAAAAAAAATAGAAATGTCTAAAGATTTCGGAAGGAATTATGGAAAATAGAAGAATTTACTCACTAAATAGGATTCTTCATATCATTCCACTGCCACACTGCCCTCTCTTAATCGATTGCTTACATACATACATACATATATATATATATATATATATATATATATATATATATATATATATATATATATATATACATGATGCCCGTATATCTGTCTGTATGCGTTTCAGTGTATGTCCGTGTCTCTATTTATATACATTCATATTCATATAATAATAATAATAATAATAATAATAATAATAATGATAACATGACACGAAAAATTACTATAATTAAACGCTTTTGAAGACGAATGTACGCAATAAGAAACCAAGAGAAACAATAGTTATCAAGTGAATAAAATGGGGGTATGTGATCCCGACAGAAATTATTGACGATTGGAAAAGAAATCTGATTTTGCATTTCGCCTTTTAAGCTTCATCAGATCGAAAGTAAGCTCATGAGTTTCATGTCTGTGTATTTGTGTATGTTTAAATAATGTAATATTATTTTTCCCAGACTGGTGTTGCTCCTGACTGAATAAAGAAAAAAAATGATGAAAAATAGGCGTTAACATTTATGTTCTTTGCTTTAAGTTTCTGAGTTGAGAGATATACTCCTTTAGCATGGGTAGAAAATAAAATATTAGTTCTTTTTTTTTTGTTTCTTGTTTTTTTTTTATCCATGGTTATCTGTGTCGACAGTATGTTACAACATCGGGGTATATGATCCCGACATATTTTTATATTATGGACAAATGGAAAACGTTCATGAAAGTATATGTTTCTAAAATATATCCAATATGCATTTCGCCGTTTAGCCTTCATCAGATCGAAGCAATATATTTTAATGAACACTTTCCAGTTGCCAATAATTCAAAAATCTATCTATCTATCTATCTATCTGTCTATGCGTGCGTTATCTATATTCGATGATTTTAAGGGTTTGGCTTATGACATTATGTGAGGGAGAGAGAGAGAGTGCGATGAGTAAATTGTCGGCATTGTATATATTATTACATTCCAGGTATTCGCGCTGTTTGCTTTTGATTTGGTCGGCTGCAGAGTATAGTAGGGTCAGTTTTGCACCGTCTCTGCGTAAAGGGCCACTATGACGCAATTCACTCCTCCAGAAATTTGGAAACAGCAGGCTGTAATATTTGGCATTTGTGTCGGGAGCTCCAATATGAAAATTTCAGTATGTGTGGACGTCAATCTGGGGACAGTGCAGAAGTTTCGGAAAATGTTGGATGGGTCTAATGGTGATTAAGAAGCTATAGTAGCTCGGAAAACTCGTTCTGATGTGAAAAGAACTCCCGAAAGTTTTGGTGAGGGCTTCAGATACGGAGGAATACGTTGTGCTTTGATGAGGTAGTGCTA
>OZ038475.1:65431598-65556598 GCA_964036315.1 Acanthosepion esculentum | reverse complement strand
TGCCGCACATAGTTGTAATCTTATCCCAACAGGGCTACATAGTTTATGACCAAAGCTGGAAAGCCCAGTATGCCCCGCCATTTACTTCATAGAAAATATGGATTCCTACATTTTAGCAAGGGTATAAGTTTGAAAGTGAGTGTAACGTTCATGACCGTAATTTGAAATTAGTTTGACGATTTCTCGCTTCAGGTCGCAAACCATTACATTACCTGTAATCCAGATATGTAGTAATATTTGAACTATGAGGGAAAAAACAAACATTATACGAATATGCACGTTAAACTGATAATATAAAATTAAAAATTTTACTTTCCTATCAATTTCAACTTCTTTTGCCAGACACAAAACTTAGTTGGTAGGAACTCTCAAAAGGCGCAACTTTAAAAACAAGACTACCTCTGTGCAAAATCTTAAAGGAAAACACATTTATTTACAATACAATTAACATTTGCAAAAAATTGTAATACAAGAGGGGAGGGAAATTACAAAATATTTTATGCGACTCTTTTGGCAGGATAACAATTTGATGCAATAAAAATTTTACACTCAGAAACAGGAAAAAATACAAGTCAGCAAAAATGTTGATAAGACCAACGGATACGTATAGAAAATATATCCATTCAAAAAATACAAAAATAAGGGAAAACTCGAAGTAACAGGATTCACAATATGGCACAAGGCACAATCTTTTAAATGACGCCAACCTCTGTTGTAACGGCTCTGTAAAGGACCTCTCAGCTTCGAAGGGGATTTGACGTAGGCAAATTCTTGTAGATTCTGGGTTGGGAAAATTGTCGTACGAATCTGTCTTGGATCAGTCACATCAGATTTATAAGCTCTCACTGGACTGACCTTTTATGTCATGTCTTGTGAAATCTGTCCAGGCTGAAGTTGACGCTCTGTCGTTTTCTTTTTCAACCTCTTCCCCGTACCGAGTGATGATAGTGCAAAGAGGTCATAAAATTCACCTCCAGCCAAAACTTTTAGGTGCTACAAAACTCTGATTCCCATTGGCCAATATATGTAAAATACTTTTCCAAGTATTCAAAGAAAGTAGATTCACAAGATCTGCACCGCTTGAACATAAAAGTCCATAAAAACGCACGAAATTGAACATTATTTTTTACAACGAAATAATCTTTTTATAATAAAAAAAATGACATAACTGACTTTTAAATGGTTGTCGTGTTTGTTCTCGCGTTAATTATTCATAAAACATAAAAATCTTATTTTAAGTTCCTTATATTATAAAAATAAAGAAAATAGAAATAAATCAAAATAAAAAAGGCTTCTATTTGATATTTGCTTCTTCTTGAAGAATTATATACACATTAGTATTCTTTGCCCAAAATTTTCATTGCTGTCGTTTTGCTTGTTCTTACAGGTTTATTTGCTGTCGAATGCCCAAAGGAAACGAGAAAACCTCATGACTTCTACTAAATAATGAGAAAAACATTAAAAAACCCATTAAACCTACGGTTTTCTTTTATCAGTCCACCCCATGTAAGGCAATAAAGCCACTTAGACACAAGTGTTTACTGAGTGTAAAAGAATAAGAAAAAGGGGAAAAAATATCAACGAGCGAGAACAATAGTAGATTAATCGGGATGAAGTTATATTGCCATTTCATTTAAATTTTTGAAGTCAAAGTTTTGCTGGAAATCGTGTAGCCGGGAGAAAGTTCCAGAAGCGAGAATTGCAATTGTTAGCATAGACCTTACCGTTACATCTAGACATTTCAAGTGTAAAATGATGATACCTCGTTGCCAATCTTGTACTGCTCTTAAATTCATAAAGTCCAGGTATCATAGCAGAAACTTCATCCGAAGTATTTATAAAAAAGGCACAGGTTGGCTACATTACAGCGGTGGGGAAATGACTGAAGACGAGATGCACGGCCAGGACCAATAATATTGCTAATTACTTTTTTTGATTTTACCGAGAATCTCTAAATATATAGCAGGATCATCAGAGCATAGATGTCAGTAATATTCAGAATATTATCGTTTTGACATGGATACCTATATGAAAAAGATCCTTCTTGGTGCTATCTACTTAACTTCATTGAAACACAATTTGATGGGATCCGCCGTTTAAGGTTTAATTAAAACTATCGTCCTGCAGACATTTATGATAGCTGAAACTAAATGTCTCACTTGGTGTACAATATTTGTCTTCTAGAGCAAGTATTGTAAAAACAATATTAAACCACCCTGTTCTTGAGTATTAACTAGTATAATTACAACAGAAAAATAAAACAACTGAGAACTACTACCATATCTGTGTTGTATGTGCTTAATATTCACTTTCCAGCCTTGGTAGAGTTCAAAATCTTTTACCCAGTTTTGTGGACAATCACATCCATTCAACAGAGACGCCTCCTTCGCAGAGACGCAGGTAGCAAGTCTATCGCTATTACCATGGCCACCTTTTAGATGAGCTCCTTGCAAACATTTACACGTAGTATACGTAATGCTAATTGCACGGTGTCGAAAATTCCTCATGTCCCCTATAGTCAAAAGTTATGAAGAATGTTGAACTCAGGTACCCCCCAGGAGGTTGAACTTCGTGGAACAGGCTCTCGTGTGACTGCTTCTCTGAATAATACAATACTGAGCGCTTCTTCTTTATCGTCCTTATGCTCATAATCTTCCACCTACTATTACCACTAATTCATATAACACACATCTTTCAACAACAGAATTTTAATATTTTCAGTTGTTGGCAAGCGTTGAAAATGTTGATTTCTAGCAAATTAAAAATTAGAACTGCAAGAAACTGGGTCATCACGAGAGCGCTACCACGTATTATGTTCTTCAATGAGCTAACATTAGGAAGTATCAAACGAATTAAGTGATTAACCAAACAATAGCCATAGTAGCAATATCTTCTTCTTCTTCTTCTTCTTCTTCTTCTTCTTCTTCTTCTTCTTCTTCTTCTTCTTCTTCTTCTTCAATTGCTACTACTACATCTAAACTTTCTACTTCATCATCATCATCATCATCATCATCATCATCATCATCATCATCATCATCATCATCATCTTCTTCTTCTTCTTCTTCTTCTTCTTCTTCATCGTTGTCGTCTTCTACAACTACTATCAATGCTATTGTCACTAATACTCCTTCTACTTCTTCATCAATATCATCATCACTACCACCGCCGTCACGAAATCACCATCATCATCATCATCATCATCATCTTCTTCTTCTTCTTCTTCTTCTTCTTCTTCTTCTTCTTCTTCTTCTTCTTCTTCTTCTTCTTCTTCTTCTCCTTCTTCTTCGTTGTCGTCTTCTACAACTACTATCAATGCTATTGCCACTCATACTCCTTCTACTTCTTCATCAATATCATCATCACTACCACCGCCGTCACGAATTCACCATCATCATCATCATCATCATCATCATCATCTTCTTCTTCTTCTTCTTCTTCTTCTTCTTCTTATTATTATTATTATTATTATTATTATTATTATTATTATTATTATTATTATAGGATACGGAAGCAGCACTCAAAAAAAAAAAGGAACGCTTGGTTACAAATAAAGACGCCCCATATACACATAATTGCTTCCATTTTGATAAGTTTATACCAGACACATGCAATCCCAGATGAATATGTCCGTTATGGTAAATAGTTTTGATTAAATCACTCCATCGCCTTTTAGTTTGTGTCTAGTTAAAAATACGTCCAGGTCGCGTAATCAAATTTGTTTATATTGCCACATCTACACATGCGCACGAAAATTTACTTCCAGGCTCTTGGCAGATTATCTGTTCTCACAATATGGTATAATCATAGAGAAAGGGGATGAAAAGGAAAAGTTGAATTTGGCAAGACTGAAAAAATATTCTTCAAAACAAAACAAATGTATTCTTTCAAACATTTTTAAACTGCCAGTGTCTCTCGTTTCCTTCGCATGTCTAGACGTGGTAACATCAACAAAGTTGAATTCGATTAACTCCTAATGGATGAAACACGTTACAAAAACCTTTCCCAATTTGTCATACTATATATATATATATTTATATATATATATATATATATATATATGTGTGTGTGTGTGTGTGTGTGTGTGTGTGTGTGTACTTAGCCGACGTGTTTCGTCTTCTGAAGGACTTTATCAAGGCAAAGTTTGATAAAGTCCCTCAGAGGACGAAACGACATATATATAGTCAAAGGTATGTTTAAAAATTGTAATGTTTATTCATTTGGTCAGATTTTGGCAAGCAGTTTGAAAGAATTCTACTCAGCAACCCTTCCTATAATCTTCATATATATATATATATATATATATATATATATATATATATATATATATATATATATATATATATATATATATATATATATATATATGTGTGTGTGTTTGTGTTGTTTGTGTGTGTGTGTATGTATGTATGTGTGTGTATTTCAACATCGTTCTCATTATTCTTCCATTTGGTCAACCTACTAATATAATATACCACAAATATTAATATCATTTTTGTTTTCTATCTCTCGAAATGTTTTCATCTGGTTATTATATCTATATATTATAAGAATTATACGTGTACAATATTTCTTTGCCTCCAGGTGTCTAAAGCATGTTGGAACTGACTATACTTTCCAGGACGTAGGTGGACGCAGGTTCGAATCGTGTCGGAGAGCAAATATTTTTCTTCAATATGATTTCTCGAATATTCAGAATTGTATTGGAAAATAATTAAATATACTGTTTAATAAACATAGTTTCTACTGAGATATGAGTATCCACTAAAATAACGTTTATATAATTAATATATATATATGTGTGTGTGTGTGTGTGTGTTTTCCCATGTACGCTATTAATTTTATTGTACACTTAAAAGTATACATATCTGTCAGTTATGCACCATGCATGATACACGGTTAGTCGATCATGTACCTTTCGATACATGAATGACGAGGCAGATTTTTTTTCTAGCAGTAGGTTGCCTTTTCTTTCTGTGGTATACCAAGGCTATATAACACGATATTTCCTGCTATTTACCCATAAAGATAAAGCGAATTCATATCTTTCCTAAGGGTTTAAGCACGTAAGTGAATGTAACGGATTCGACTAGATTTCGAACTCGGCTCTCCGATTCCTTAAAAAGTATATATATACAGAACAAAAGTAAAGAGTTTTTACAGTCTTATAATACGTATCACTATTTATCTCAAGGTTATTCTGTGCAATCAATTTTCGCACTGATGTCATTTCTTACAGTGTTAGCGTGTGTTCTTCTCTCCTGATACGCGTATATTATTTTCATTGGAATGAGTGAAGCGTTTCCCATTCATATCTGTTTCAATGCAGACAAGGTAGATTTAAACAGCTGATAAGTTCAATCGAGTCTGAAACTGAATGAAAGAATTTTGACCATTTACTTTGTAGATTTATTTCAAAAGTCGACTTGTGTAGTAGTCACTTTGACATGCGAAGTAATCATTAGGCACTTTAGATTAGTAATATCTTTTTAAAAATATATTTTATAAAGTTAAGTGGGTGTCCATTGAATTATGTAAATTCAATGTAAATGGATACATTTCGCAAGCCAAAACAAACATGTTCATACCAAGTGATTTCGAAAAATGTGGATAATATCGACAATAAAAATCGAATTCATAATCTGGAGCTCATTTTTCATCTAATACTATCGATTAATAGCTCCAGATTATGAATAAAAATAAATGTGTTGTTTAACATTTAAGAAGTTATGTCGTATGAGTATATTTGTTTTGGCTTCCGTAGGGAGGACCAATATACAATTAATTTATATGGCACTTTATTATTTTTTATAAAATTTAATAATCAAATTAGATATTCGATATCAGCAGTGCTTAATCTATAGGGATATGAAAAGAAAAAAGAGATTATTACTTGTCGTATTGCCTATTGTACAATTCCAGGATTTCAAAGATCATTATCTAGCCTCCTTATCCTCATAATTTTCACTTACTTATATGTTATATTCCGTTCCTATGAAAACTAATGGTTATGTCCTAATCCTCATAAATAATTTGGACACTATTATAAGTGGGGGTAATATACTAAGTAGTCGACCATTACCAGTGGTTTACCTAGTTCACGCCGCTGGCGAGTATTGTATTTTGTTGATGTTATAAAGATTACCATTTCATTTCCAGCTTCCGTTTAATTATTCATCATTCAGTAACCCTTTCTAGGTTACAACATTATACCACCATTTTCATTAACAATTTTAACAGCAAGCGTCAATGTTGAATTACTTACTAATTTTGTTAAGAGTGATTTCTAGCAATTAAAGATTTAACCTGAAATGAATTCGATCATAACTAGGCGACTAAAACATAGAAAATTGTGCTTTTATTAAAGCACAATTTAAGATTATAAGATTAGTAAGTATCGAACGAATTCATTGAGGACACGAAAATAAAAAAAAGGAGAAAAATTTATTCTTCTTCCTCTTCTTCTTCTACAACTACTGTTGCGAGTTGTAGTAAGTACATTGGTATTTGAGTTGAGAAACACGTGTCTCCTGGTGTAATTATTCCACAACAAAAAATGGAGGACTCGGTATGTGAGTCCGGATAATAAAATAAAAGAGACAACTAAAACTACTATATACACAAACAAACGATAATGTATGTATTAACAAAACAAAGTTATACATAGAAAACAGAAGAGTGTTGCATATTACAAAAGAATGAACATGAATGAAGAAATCATTTAGACTAGTGACGGTGTTTGTATAGAAGTAAGTTTAACAAGTCTCTGTGATAGATACCTGTGTATATATGCATGCGTGTCAGCGTGTTAAAAAGTCAACAAATGGCCAAGGGAAGCGAACACACCTCAGCGTTCTAATCTATGTGCTACCTACATCTTACCCTGTAAAAGAAAAAAAGGAAAAATCGGAAAACAGAAAATTCGACTGTATATTTATAGATGTAGAAAGCGCCCCCTAGTAGCGGATTTTCGTTAGAAAAGCTTAATTTTACACTACTACCATTGCTAAAATCTGTCATCCATAGATTGATGTCACATAATATTTTGTAGTATTTTGTTTTTTTTACAATTGTTCTCCAAGTATAACGTCCAAGAGCCCCTCAAGTTAGAAGGTTATTAAATAATATTTTTAGGGGGTAAAGGGGGGTGTTAAGTAGTGCATTTTATGATAATATTTAGAAGAAATAACAGTTGATCATAGACTTCAAAAGGTCAACATTGCGGTCAGAAATAATCTTCCTTGATGTCTGTACCAGAAAGTGACAGTTTTGAGGAAAAAGCTGAGTAGAACTTTCTTCTATTTAACTAAAGACTACGAATGGAGTGAGGATGGGTTTACGCCGTGTACACAAAATGGCATGTCCTAGTCCGTAAATGATTAATGGGTTTGTTTTTTTACGGCTTAACTATATGTGGGTTAATTAATGCCGAACATATTTCATATTGTATGAATAATTATTTGTTTTTTTTTGGGGGGTGCGACCGAATATGGCTTTAATAATTTCTTGGCAGATGATAATGATTTTCCAAACTCATGTCGTACTATTTAACCCATAGTTGGGGTAGAAGAGACACATTCATACATTTCAATTGAAATTTCGAGCTTTTATCCATTACACCAACCACACATCCGGTCCTAGCTGCGAATGCCTAAACTGGTGGAAGTAATGAATGTAGCTCCTCAGAAAGTTTAACACGAAAATAACGATATGAGTAATTAAAAGCGAGAAACGTTTCAGTTGTGGGAAGGGTATTGTTGTGTTGGAAAATAATTCATCATCCACAAGGTGACTCAATCAGATTTGAACTGCGTCAAGTCTGGACAGTGTGGACTAGGCAGAAACACACCGTTTTTGTCTGATCTGGCTCTTGTAAATATAGAATGTGGCAGCAGGAGTCGGATACTTTCTGAATTGGTACAAGGGTTTTCCTGCATCTTTAGATAGGGGTCGAATACAAAAGTTCTACATGCGACATGAAATGAGCTTTAGTGACAGTAGACGTTCGAGGCAAGGAGCATCATTGAGAGGAAAACCGTTCATCTGGACTAGAGTAGGGTTTGTGTGTTCTCAGGTGTAATTAAACATTACTAGTATTGCTTTGATGGTATTGGATAATACAAGCTAGTCTTTCCTCCACTGTGCTGTCAGAACAAGATTAGCAGTGAGATCAATTGCCAGAACCTAGACCTCTAGATTTTTGAAAGTCAATCTCATAAACAATGGTAATATATGAGCTTATCAAATGACATGTGTTCAGCAATTTAATGAGCTACAATTCTGAAATTAAAGCAAAGATTCCTTTTTTAAGTCTTTTTATATTTGATATATTCTAAAGAAATTTTAGTTAACTGAATCATCAACATTTACTAGGATCAGAACTGTAATAAAACCATTTAGAGGTCTCTTTGGAGTAGAGCGCCACGTCCTCACCACGTTAGGCGTTGCTACCGGGATGTACGTAAAAAGATGAAATTTAAGAGGTGGAGTCATTAGCCTCACGCCAAAACGGTTTTGAATTAAGAGTTGCATCTTTCTTACACCGATTTTCTACAAGAGATATTAACTCCTAATTGCTGAGGTAGATCATATAGTTTCTTGCTTTCAAAGTCCTTTGATATGCTGTGAAATAAAGGGTTATTACACAAGCGCTCGAGCTATGAAATCGTTGGAAGTATCTTCCCAATTATAAATTCCTTGCTAACAAGTAGATCCCTACGGGTAGTTATTAACGGTCAGTCCTCAAAGAACAACTAATGATCAACCTATGCGTGTCACAATGTCCTCTTCTCGGTCTAAGTTGCTTTAAATGACCTACCGAAGCGTATACTCCAACCATTTGTGAATAACTATAATGACGATAGAGCGGCATATCAGTGCACCTACAAAAGAATAGATGACCACATCTTGGCAGCTTATCTCTCCTCTGACGTAGCTCTAAATCTCAATGGGATATAATTGGCTAGTCATATTCAATTCCTCAAAAACCAAACCTCATCACCGGGTAAATTCTGCCGATCAAGATGAAAGTGTGTTCCTTCGAGTAGTTCTGGTTCCATTAGCCCGGCTGGAGACTTAACTTCAATCCAAACCTCCAATGGTACTCGTACACATGATACATATCCAAAAATGATGAAAAAATTGCCGGTTTTCTTTACCGCCCCTGTAAGTTCGTGATACCTCCTGCTATACTGAAAAGCCAGATCAGACCAAAAATAGAGTACTGCAGACATATATGGACAAGAGTTGCGCAATGTTTGCTTTCCAGTCTGGATAGAGTTCAAAAGTGTCTCCGAGTTCTTGTGGTGACGATTTTTTCCACCGTACAATATCTCTCGTTGCTCTATCGATATTTCCATAGAATGTGTTCCAAGGAACTACATTACTTAGTTCTGCCAGTTCTAACCCTCACAGTTAAGACCCGCCATAGTACGCACTTTGTAGCGATCCACTCTCATTCCCTTCATATTCCTCTGGTGAGATGTAAGTTACACTCGAGCAGCTTCATCCCACGAACCGATGATTTGTGGAACCGTCTCCCAAGAGGCTGCATCTCCGATCAATACGATCTTAATCATTTCATGCTTGGACTCAACTTTAAACTTCCTCACATATCCTCAGGAAAAATGTATCTTATTATATATACTTGTACTTCGAGTGGCTCTTGGGCCTTGTAAAAGGGAATATCGTTGTATAAAAAAGGGCATCGCTTCGAAATTAAATGCAACTGCCTCGATTGGGATTTGAAATCAGTATCCCACTTACTTCGTTGATAATCACGATGTTACTCACAAATCCATATTAGTTATAGACGTTTTCCAAACATAAGATCAAACTAATTAAATCTAAATATTCTGAAATTAATGGACTTAATTTTAATGGCATTTTATTAAGGGCAAATATCTAAAAAAAAAATGAAAATTCATCATTGATTTTATGCGGAGACTATGTCCAATTAATGGGTGATTTGAAATAATTCACAACCATGACTGTCTTCCATGCATACAACTTTTACAAATTCTAGTAACCATAAAGTATAAAACGTAACGTTAAACATGAAATAATTTGTCCAGTGTCATTATTTGCCTCGACATCTTGTTTTCAATTTCAGAGCAGGGTTTCATCGATTTATATTCGACTGTCGAAACTGATTATTAAGATGATTTATCAGACGGAATATTTCTGAAAATATTTTCTTCCAAACAAGCGTCGTGCGTAAAAACAAATATTTGGTCCGTAAGGTTCTTAGCCTCCCAGCTCCAAGAGAGATTGTCTTATGCGACTTAGAATCGGAGATTCGCTGACCACAAGAAAATCCTTGGTTCGATTAATTCCTTGTTTTTTTATATGTTTTTTTTTTAAGATGGGTGCCTTATAAGAGGATTCAAATATAGAAAATCTACGCGAAGAAAATAAAAATAAAAAGAATATATTACATATAGCTACACAGACTTTGCATTCGTTGCTATAGAAATACATACGATTACACAGATTTAATATATTTATTTCAAAATATTTGCTTGTACACCGGAGAGTAACATGTAGGAAACACTACAGTAGTAAAAGTTTCAAAGATTTCTCAGTTGTGAGGAAACTAAATTAATTTAATAGCTTCATATCTAAAAATTAAAGATCAAATTCATAAAAATAATTACGCTTTCATTCACGATCATCCCTGCCATGCGCCAACGGCTTAGTGGTAGAATGCCGACTGATGCCACTTCAGTCGGGTTTCGAGCATCGCTAGAGGCAACTGGACGTCTAGCTACACTGATGAGCTGTGATACAGCGAAACAGTCTGTCTGGCGATGACAAAAAATAATAAGGTAAAAACTGAAGTGTGCAAATTATTCGATGATCTATCTATCTGTCCCAGTTTGTTCATATTTGTCGTTCAATTCATATCTATATATAATACAGTCTGTTCATATCTATGCACTGATCCTTTTTATTCATGCGTACACACTCTTATTCATATATATATATATATATATATATATATATATATATATATATATATATATATATATATATATATATATATATATATATATATATATATATATATAAGTAACGAAAATCTTGGTAATGCGTATGGATAATGCCAAGGAGGATGAAATCCTGAGAGCTTAATGTTAATTCAGAGCTAATAATTAAAGTGGTTTAAATTTGAATTATATATATATATATATATATATATATATATATATATGGTTTTATGCCTTCTGTATATATATATATATATATATATATATATATATATATATATATATATATACAAGCAAGGAAATATATTCAATCGACAATTTATTTCTATTTCATTTTATTTAATTTTTCCATTTTACGAATAAGATGTTGAATATTGGGATAGAAACTGTCCCATATTCACGGGCCTTCTGTTTTTTCTTTTTGTATTCTTTTTTGCCTGGCAGTGCTATCAACCGTCTCACTCATTATCAATCATCATATGTCGTCCGTATGACAGGGAATCTTATTTTGGCTTGCCTCTCGTATTCTTTAGGAAACTGAGAATTTTAAAAGTCCATGATGAAATCATGTGTAAAGTGTAAAGCGAGCGAAACCGTAGGAAAAGTATGCATCAGTATTATGCCCTTTTCTGATATGCATACTAAATATTTTATACACACTTCAAGAAAACATTTCCTCTGCTGAAAAATATATTATTAAATTGGTGTTTTGTTTTAATTTGTATAATAATAGTCTCTAAGATTTTAAGATTTTTTTTTGCGTTGGATGTTCTACATTAATTCTGGTGTTATAAACTAATATTTATTTTATTTTGATAGTCGTCTTTTGTTTGCTGTTCATGTGCTGATCGTTATATAAACTATTGAACTGGATTTTGACAGATGACAGTTATCTTACGAGGGATTGTCGCTCATATCTGGACGAAGCAATAATCTAATGTTGTTTATTTTTATTGTTGATATTGGAGTTAAAATATCTCAGAGATTATGAACATTCATAAATAACAACATTTGTTACACTAATAGGACGGGTACTCGTGTTATTTATTAAATTATACTTTTTTATAGTAAATTTTTTGGTTGTTGGAAATGTGATGATCGGTACATCAGATGACAATGTATCCTACAATAGATTGTGGAGCAATGTGTGTCTGATGTTAGAATTTTATATTGTTTTTTATTGTTGATAATGGAGATAAAATCTCTCAAATGTTATGAACATTAAAAAACAACCGCATTTTTTACACAGGTGGGGATTTGGGGGAATTCCTGTTTTTGCTAATAATTAAATTAGATGTTTTTATTTTTTATTGTAAATGTTTTGAAGGTTGGTGATGGGTTGACAAATAAAATATATCTTTCAAGACAAAATGAATAAAGAAAATATAAGAAACAATTTTTATGTCAACGCGTTTCTTTCGTTTAGGAACATTATCAACGTATGTAAATTTTCACATGTTTTTTATAAGTACAGAATCTATATCGTTTCTTTTACATTTTGTTATTTATAGCGCATATAAGTAGTTTGTAGTAATTAAAATATAAAATGACTAAATATTCCTGAAAATGCAATTATCAATTCTTGCCAAAATCATAACTGGATTTTTTCAAAAAATACCCCATCTTAAAAGGAATGATCCGTTATAAAGTCAATGTACTCAAGCATGTCTATGACGATTTTAAAAATTATAAGAAAACTCGAGACTCGTGACACTCTACTTTGAGCAAAAGAATGTATAATTACTCTCTAAGCTTTTTTATATATATATATATATATATATATATATATATATATATATACATATATATATATATATATATATATATATAGAGAGAGAGAGAGAGAGAGAGAGAGAGGGGGGGGGGAGCGATGGAAAGCACCAGCGTGCGTATACGTTCAGGATTATTTATGTGGAACTTCTTTATTTTTGAAACATGGAATAAATGAGTGGGCATCGAATCCATGGGAATAGCAGTGTTGGCCCGATCTCTTAACAATCCGTCTAAATATCGTACCTATTGCCAGTTACTTTTCAATATGGCTGCGCAAAGTATACCTGAGACGATATAAAATTAATAGCTACAATTATATGTAACTATAACGTCAGAGATATTCGTTGAACATTTTCGCCCATAAACTGTTTTTCATTTTATAAACATTGCAGATTAGTGTCAGTCTTAAGAAATGGCGTCTGACAAGAAAGCAGCAACTCGTATGAAGTCGTCGCAATATTTTACGCTTAACTGCTGTTTTTTTACCATTTTTCTTCTTTTAAATATTTCTAACTTTTACCGGCTTTTTCGGAAAGACAGTAGAAATGGCCATATATCTAATGATTTCTCAAAGTTGACAGCTTCTACAGAGCAGTAGCATGCATCCGTACCATATTTGATCGTGTATACTGTTATTCAGGAGAAGGTTGTAAAGCATTTCTCTAAAACTGATTAATTTAGCAGGGATATGTTGATGAAATATTGTTTTAAACCCCGTATTGAATCAAATCATTTCTATATAGGAAGTATCGTAGAAAAACACCTGTGTTTTCATGTTTTGTTTGGACAGCACATAAATAAGAGACTTATTCTTCATTTTCGTTGCTTCAGGGAGAATTAATACTCTTTAACTTCAAGAATTCAACATTACGTTTTCCCAGTATTTCCGAGATATATATGATTACAACCCATTGATGAAATACTTGAGTTCAGTTTTCATTTATTAAAAAAGACAGAATAAAATAATCATTGAAATATGATGAACCAACGCACATCACTTCAAAGTATATTTTTCTTCTTTTTTATGTTGTTGCTTTTGTTCTACTTTTTTTCTTCTTCTACAACTACTTCTGCTGCTGCTGCTGATTCTTCTCTTACTTCATCATTATCCTCATCTCTAAGGAAATTGTCCATTATTCATTACCATACAGTACGATCGATATTACATAACACTGAAGTACTCTTTTCTCTGTTTCTATCGAGATTTTCCTGTTTCGTAACATTTTGCTTAGCTTCCTGAAGGCAGTTTTCCGAATAGGGCATCAGATTTCAATGTCGCACTTTCCATCCTATTTTAAATAAAATTCTTCTTCTTCTACTCCTACTAGTACTACTACTACTACTTCATCATCATCATCATCATCATCATCATCATCATCATCATCTTCTTCTTCTTCTTCTTCTTCTTCTTCTTCTTCTTCTTCTTCTCATTATTATTATTATTATTATTATTATTATTATTATTATTATTATTATTATTTGTTGTAGTAGTATTAGTAGTATTAGTATTGAATGAGGTATGAATTCGCCAGCAAAATAATGATTGTGTATATTTATACAAAGTACAATATACCTACTAATGACGCCTAGCCACATTTGTGTATACTTGGTACATGCAGCTTAGCCATATTTGTCCGCTATGATGAGAAATGTTTACGGTCAGGTAAGAGAAAAGCAAATTTGTAATACTGAACGGGATATTCATTTTTCGGCCAACATATTCGGCCAAGATAAATCTATATATATAGATATTAATAGCACTAATGACTTAAGAAAATAAGCCATGCGGGCCATACGTGTAGCATCAGGGTATTCATTATTAATATTATTTCCTTTTATTTCTCTTGTATACACATATTCTTCTGGGTGCATACCAGAAACCTATGGTCACAAATGGCCTCATTATTTTCCACTGATCATTTTTGTAAAAGACAAAGATCACACACATTTTACATCGATAAATCTCTTCGTAATATATTGATTTTCGAAGCGAGGCTTAGAAGTGGCACAAGGCCGAAGGCATTGAGCATCCAGTGAGGGTCGAACTCACTACTCAGTCGTAATTGTTCTAGCGAGACAAGGGTGCTAACCATTACGCTACGCCAAGGTACCTATCTCCTCGTAATATATGACCTATACTTGTGAGTACATTTTTCTATTCCTTTAAGGCATGCTCTAAAAGGAATCCAGTCATTGAATCTATCGATCCCTTTTCCAATCAATCTGATAGTTTGAACTACAACTTGAATTGTCGATGTCCTCATGTGCTACATTTTTAGATTTCCACTACAAGATCCTTGTAATATAATAGTTTTTGAAGATCTTCGAAGATACATTACAATCTGCAGGGACTGCTATGTCAGTGAGAAAGGACATTCTGTCTTTGATCTGGATGCCTGAGCGATTAGGTTTGATTTTTCTGTCTGTGTATATTGTAAAATCCCATAGAATTGTTATAGGTCCTATGTCTGTAACCGGTTCTGGTTGATTTCCCTAGAAGCTTCTTGCAGTTACCTTCCTGTAAAAGTTGGATATTTACCAGTGCAGGCATGGGTCAGATTTATCACTGAGCAACCTAATACAAGATGGTCAGTCGTTTCAGGATATTCATCACAGAATTTCGGATTAACACAGTTCTTCACTACGTGAGCTTGATAATTTCAAGTTAACAAGCATTGGTCCTGTGCAGCAGACATAAAACCTGTTTCAGCTTTTAGCTCAGCACTACGTAGCCACTGATGGGTACACGGTTTGCTTACATCAGCTTGTTTGGTACTGGCAGAGTATTTACCACGCAGAGGCCTATCTTGCCAACATTTTTGCATCTGGTAAATTGCAATTGCTTTCATTTTTATGTTATTTGCCGATGAAAGAACAAATATATCGAGTCAGTTGCATCAGCCACCGCAAGGAAAGTTGGTTCTCTGTGCCGAGCCAGGAAATTTGTCTCCCCGGAATCGATCCTCCAAGTCTATAAATTGACCATTCGCCCTTGCATGGAGTATTGCTGCCACATATGGTCTGGTGCCCCTGCTGTTTGCCTCAACGTTCTTGATAAGATCCAAAAACGGATAGGCAACGTGATTGGCCCTGATCTGTCATCTCGTCTGCAGTCGCTCTCTCAGACGCGATGTTGCCTCGCTCTGCCTTTTTTACAAGTACTTTCACGGTAATTGCTCCGAGGAGCTGCTCTCGCTTGTCCCTAGGCCTCGTGAACTTAAACGCCCCACGAGGCTGGCATCCCACTCCCACCCCTACACCGTGGAAACTGTTAGATGCAGACGTATCTTCTACTCCAATAGCTTCATGTCTCGCTCATCTCGCCTATGGAACTCCCTTCCCTATTACTGTTTCCCTGACAATTACAACCTCCAACGGTTTAAGTGTAGCGTCAATCGACATCTCCAGTTGCCTTGATCTATCCACTTCCCTTCTCCACATCCTTTCATTATTCATTCCTATCTGCTCTCGCTCCAAATTTTCTGCAACCCCCTTGCCTTGATCGACCCACTGTCTTTCTCTTTCTCCACATCCTCTCCTTTACCACTCCTATCTGCTCTTCCTCCTACCCTTCTTTAACCCCTTGCGTGATAGTGGCTTCCAGCCTTGCTTGGGGTGATACGCTTAAAAAAAAAAAAGTAGGTGAACTAAGGTTTGTTTTCACTCCTTCACCTACTTGAAATTCCCTTTTGAATTTGGTGTTTTCCTTTATTACTGGAGGAACTTTCTGGTTTCTTTCATGTTCCTTGACACAGATCATCATCCAGTCTTTTGTAGTTTCCAGGTAGCTTTGAAGACCGATTGTTATGGTTTTGTAAAACTGCTTTATTAGAACTAATTCTCCGTTTTCTTCTGATTTGAACACATACAGGCGATCAACATCAGCCTTACGATGATGCATGTGGTGGGAAGAGAGACACGTTCTCATTCCGTCATGCATTCGCTTAATGTCAGCCATTGTTCATTTAAGGATGTTGAAAATATATTGCACGACAGGGGCAGACAAATTATTTATGGCTGACATTCTGTTTTGTGAATTCAACTCGGGATTTAACACCAGACGCATACCCCCTGTATTATTATTTTCTTATTTTCTTCCTCATCTGGCTGTGCTGCCTTCCATCTCCTTCGTTGACTCCTAGGTATTTATAGGATGCTTCTTGTTCCAATTCCATATTCTTTGACAACATCTTGATCTATCGATCGTGTTTCTGTAGTTCTCCCAGTTATTTTGCACATTTATTCTTATGGGTCCTGACCTATAACTACAGAATGAACTCTTCCTAACACTATGTTTACTACGCTTCTCAAGAGAGAGACGAATCGAGTCGAGCCGATAGTAGTTCACTCCAGACCAGATTGACAGTCATACTAACATCTTCCACATCTAGTATTATTATTCCGTGTAATATATCTTCGTGAGTAGAAGCAAGCGGAGGGCAATTTGAACATTTATTATGAGTTGATGTGCTGAGGCAGAACGATGACCTTTTCCGCATATGTTCATATGGATATTTTACCTTGTTTTGGTGTAAGAAACTCACCCCACCCAATAATCTTAAATATATTTTTGGATTATATATTGGATTGTACATTTAACAGCGTCTACCGCAAACTTCAAGCTGAGTATCACAAAAGGAAGAATATGCGGACATATATAATTTTCTCCTTGTTTTGTTGTGCAGGTGTTGCCTCCAAAGATTGTAAATCTATTTTTAAGACACCATATATATATATATATATATATATATATATATATATATATATAAATACATATATATATATATATATATATATATATATATATATATATATATATATATATATATATATATATATATATGTCTCGCTGTCCCATGCTAATATTGTACAAAAAAGAAAATATTCTGTTGTCAAGTATATTTCTGGCTATAAATATTATAAATTATTTTGACTTCAAAGTACAAAGTAATGAATTATGGAATTGCCTCCAATAATATCTTTACAAAATCTCCTTTATATATACATGCATACATACATTATATCTGGCAAGGGATTGATGAGTATAACTATCACAAGATATTACTGGAACACCTAATTAAAGCATTTAAAACTTATAGAAGAATTTACTAGACATGAGATACACAAACACACACACATACATACACGCGTACATATATATATGTGTGTTATGGGTCCTTACCTATAACTACAGAATGAACTCTTCCTAACACTATGTATACTACGCCTCTCAAAAGAGAGGGACGAATCGAGTCGAGCCGATAGTAGTTCACTCCAAACCAGACTGACAGTCATACTAACACCTTCCACATATTGTATTATTATTCCGTGTAATATATCTTCGTTATTTCGACTCTTGCGTTCGTGTTGTTCTTCCTTGGTCCTAACCTGGACCATAACATCTGAAATCCATACCGATGTCATCACTGAAACATTTTACAGTGATGCAGATATCCTTCAACTCATTGTTGTCTTTGGCAAAGAGTTTGAAACCATCCATGTAGAATAGGTGATTAAACACTTGCTTCTTTTTTACTTTGTATCAATAATTATTACTATTTAGTTCACACAAAGGGGTATTAAGGATAAAGAGAACAGAAGGCGCAAGAGGCGGCCTCCTTAAAATATTCCTCGTCGGATATTCAAACAATTAAAGTGGCAGTACCATCGGTGTGGTTTAGGTATAATGTGGTTTTCCACGTTTCCAAACTATATTTTATGGAAATTTACTATCACCGAGGAGACTTTCTATATTTCCAAAGAGGATCGAAGAGTGTGTCACACTATAAAACGCCTTACGGTAATCTATCCAAGCTGTGCTGAGACTTCTATCTTTTTTCTGAAATTTTCCAGAATGAATTTATTTATTAATAATTGATATCTGGAACCATATGAACATTTTCGACACCCTTTGTATTCCAGGGGAAGAAAGTTGTTTTCATCGAGAAAAGGGTAAGTACAATTCTTCCGGACAGACGTGATCAATTTATATATGTTGGACAGATATGGTTTTGTCCTATACTTTTTGGATCATCTGTTTCACCCGTTTTTGGTAGGAGATATTTAATACCTTTAATGATCCATTTAAGAATTTCATTGCCGTTATTATTTAACATTGGTAAAGTTTGCGTAAGTGTTTTATGGATTGACAACAGATGATGGAGTTAAATATTGCGTAACTTCTCATTTCCTAGGGTTTTTCATTTTCGAGATTTTGCTAAAGCCCGCGTTATATTATTCTTGCTTATATTTTTTGCCATTCTTGTACTGTTTTATCCATCTTTCTTCTTGTACGCTTTTGATCAACTCCGAATTGGGATTATATTATTTAGGGTTGCTCCAGATATTCTCAAAAAATGTGTACAATTATTCTATAGATTGTGGCTTTTTGACTTCTGTAGTTTATTTTCCAATTGTATGTATATCTTCTTGAGGTCCGCTTGAAATATCTTATTTTGTCAATAGAGTCGACAACGATTTTCATATCGTCTTGAGCTTTGTGCCTTTAAATGCAGTTTCTTCTTCTACTAGTTATTATTATTATTATGATTATTATTATTATTATTATTATTATTATTATTATTATTATTAATATTATCATTATTATTATTATTACAGCTGCTGACATGGTTGAACATAAGACATTCGTACAATGTTTACTATAAAATTGTCTCTTATCTGCCAGTCACGAATTTTTTAATTAATTTTGGTCTAGACAATTTTATTTAACTTTTATTATTATATTATATCGTTCTGTATGGTTTTTCATTTGGACCTGGAGAACTTGCATTATGGGTGTTCTCCATCATATCGTACAACCTCAATATATATATATATATCTATATATATATATATATATATATATATATATATATATATATATATATATATATATATAGAGAGAGAGAGAGAGAGAGAGAGACAGACAGACAGAGAGAGAGAGAGAGATCATATTAAACGTTATTTTAGTGGATACTGGTATTTGTGTAGAGGCTTCGTTTATTTATTAAACAATATATTTTTTTTATTTTCGGATTATTCGAAAAATCTTATTAAAGGAAAAGAGGTTCTCTTCGACAGTATTCGACCCCAACGACCCCCTGGGCAGACAGAAACGTCGTGTGATCTCGACACACTGAGTTAGAGAGAACTTTGCATAATTTTTCCTTTAAGTAAAATTCCTCTCGTCATAGACTTCTTGAACTTTTTCATATTTATTCAGTTATGTATCCAAATTTAAACAAAGAGGTTATCTAAAGAATGAATGTCTTTTTTATTTATTTATAAGAGTAGACACCCGTTTAATAGTATATTTATTTCCGTCTATCGGCTTGAAAATAAGTAAATATAATGCTTAAGAAATAAATGGAACGCCAATCATATATGAATATCCACGAAAAATAACGTTTAAATTGATAAAATATGTCGCATTAATAAACAAAATATCCATTAATTCTTTATAATGTATATATATATATATATATATATGTGTGTGTGTGTGTGTGTGTGTGTGTGTGTGTGTGCGTGTCTGTGTGCGTGTGTGTGTTTATCTAAATCTAAAAATAAACACGCTAAAATTCACCTTCATCCCTGCCGTGCGCCGACGGCTTAGTGGTAGAAGTTCCGACTGACGCTAATTCAGTCGGGTTTCGATCCTAGCTAGAGGCAAGCGGACGTCTAGCCACACTGATGAACTGTGAAACAGGCTGTCTGTGGATGACATATATATATATATATATATATATATATATATATATATATATATATATATATATATATATATATATATATATATATATACGTGCGAGCTAAAAAGTTAATGATTTCGAACAAAAAGGTTGCTCAAATTTTAAGATTAGATATTTTGCATTTTCAACAATCTACAGGGCGGTGCGAATATCTTGTCATCTCTACATAATATAATTTACTATTTCAGATGTTTGACACAAGTTCTTACAGTTTGGAACAGCGTCTGCTCTATATGTGACAGCGTCAATAAAACTGAATAATCCACCAGTATATGCGCTCTGTATTGCTGTATCACTTGTTCTCCCATTGTTTTAATTACATTTTAGTAGAGGGTCGCAAGGTTTTCGGACCACCCTTTCCATTCAGATTTAATATCTGTAATCCAAGTTGCTGCATTTATAGACATTCAGTAGAATCAGATGTACCGACATAGACATTGTGTCATAAAGCATGCAAAACGTTACGACACATGAGGAAACTTTGAATTATTTACATTTATTCATGGAAGAAAACTTGAAATTACAGAAAATACATTTATTATGTATGCATTTAGAGACATGAAATGTCATAATCAATATTTATTAGGACTTCCATTAGCACACGCAATATAGTTTAAAACTTTACGCGGAATAGAAATATGTATCATTGTTTTATTAGGGATGTTAAGCCACCTCTCTGGATAAGTCTTTCAAATTCTTTGACGTGATATTATATACCAGAGTTATCAACTATCTCCACATGGTTTCCATGATGTCATCATTAGGGCTCTGTGCAGGCCAATCTTATAACGCTGCAATTTTTTTATAAGTGAGAAATTTCTTTCTTTCTCAATGTATGGCAAGGTGCTTGAATATTTCAATATCGGCTATAGCTGGTTATAGGTTGTACTTTAGCAAACTAATATATTCCATCGATTTTTACCAACTATCCTATATCATTGCTTTTAATGTAGCCTCAAACTAATGAGGCACCAACAAAGTGGCTGTATTGTATATTTTGTATTGTTTCTTGTAACAGTTGCTATTTCGTGATGATCTGTTGCATTAGCACGCTATTCTATTTCGTTTCTATCACTTTGAAACACCGGTTCCTGTATGAAGTTAAGTAACGTCATGCCTAGATGAGTGACTGCTTGGGATTACCAGTTGCTGCAATGTTGGATGTGCGGACGGGTGTAATGGCTAACGACTCGGAATTGGAGATCGGAGTGTTCCAATTCCAGTCGGGTTTCTTAAATTCATTTACGCACAAGTACCCTTGAGAAAGATATGGATCCACCTCTTCTCCATCTAGCAATGGGTTAATTAGTAGGATTTATATCAGTAAATTATTATTATCTCCAAAACTTTCTTGCACTCTGGGTTTACTTAACCTGCAGAATGTTAACAAACCGTATAAAAACGAATCAATCAATCTGTTCTATTTTTGTTTCGTCTCTATATAAAGTCACTTTTGTGTCACTTTTTATTAAATGAAAACAGATGTTGCGTTTCAAAGATTTTTCATCTTATTCGATGCTTTTAATGATTTTTTTTTATTTTAATGCAAGTAGTTTTACATATTTTCCTTCTGAGTCAATGAATTGACACTTCAGGAGTCCGCGTTATCGGGGGCTTTATCTCGTAGCCAAGAATTTAATTTATTCTTTGCTGATCGCTTCTTTTATCATGAGGACGGTGATGACTATATTCGCCACCAACGTGTAGGTTCAGGACTAAAAACTTCCAGTTTCACTAAAATCTACCCTCGCCATCAAATCCTTACCGCCGTTTGGCTTTTCAAGAGCTGGTTGAATGTGAAAATTTCAGAGTAGAAGAAATTGACGATGGCGTAAAATTGTTTAACGAGGACCTCAACTTGCCAGGAAGTGACCCACACACTGGATCTCATGACCCTCATATGACGGCATATATGGGATGAAACATGCAGAATACAGTTATGTAACTGTAACGGACTGAAGCAGACTTTAATTTAATTTCAAGTGGCGACTTCTGTAGCATGTTCATCATGTGTAGCCCTCTTTATCCGCTGGTTCAACCGTAGAGATCTGTTTGTAATCATCATTCGATTGTTCACACGGTTGGTTTTTTTTTGGTCGGTCGCGCTAAGACCTTGCCGCCAAGAATGACCCTATTAGGCCGATGGCATTGCTCTCTGAGTCTTTGGACCACACAAGCCCCAAACCACAACAAGGAATGACCATCGGCGATACGCTTACTTCATGTGTAATGCCCCTTTAATTCATTAGCTGGAAAACTATCAAGTAATGGTTGGATACTGCAAACCTAACTAGCTCTCTTTGGTTGTTTTGTCTAATTTCGAAAGTATTCCAGTCTTTTTTGCATATTCAGATCGCTTTTGATATCAACCATTCTCGTTGACTTGGATGGATATTTATTTCACTGATTTATTCGATAATTGATTAGTTTATACATAATTTATAATTTATCATTATCTGGGTGACTCATTTTTTTCCTCGGAATTCAAACCTAAACTCAGAAACAGTCGTAATTTCACGCTATATTTCTTGATCTCTTCCAGTTTTGGAAATTGTCGCTGTTGAAAAAAAAACACACAATAATTACGTTTGTATTTTAGTTCAGAGTTGTTTGTATTTTAATTGCATATCAACACATCTATGGGCTATTTAATGTCGAAATTTAAGTATTTTGTACGCAATTCTATGATTTCAAATACATATATTTTGAACCTAATTTTTTTTAGCATTAACTACATATTGTTGAACGTAATTTTATGCTTTTAACTAAAAATATTTAAAGGGCAATCTTATTTTTATACACACACAACCGCACAAGCGCACGCGCGCACACACAGACACACACACACACACACACACACATATATATATATATATATGAAGAAATATAGTCTTAAAATGTGCTATATTTATGGGATAAAGTGCTCAATATCAGACATAGAGCGTGTGTAAATATAAAAGTGAACATAGCGTTTTAACACTTAGAGGCGATAGTCTGTTACATACTAGATGCAATCGTCAGGCCACGAGAGCTGTTATTTTTCTTGGCTATTTATATATACGGGTTAGTGGTGCATTGTGGGGAGTCTATTTTGGCGGTTATTTTACCGGATGTCGTTTATTTGTTTATTTATTTATTTGGGTCAATTTATTTTGCTTGTTTTTATATAACAAAAACAAAACTATTAAATAAGCTATATAAACAAATTTTTATTACGTTATTACGTTACACCGATCAGTATAAAATAATAAATAAATAAATATATAAGATAAAAAATAAAAATAAATAAAATTAAACGGGCATGGTACGTTGCTCATATGTTTTATTTTTCTTGCATGCGTGCTGTGAAGTATTCGAAATATTACATATTTCAGTTTCAGTAATGTCTAATAGTCTTAATGTCTAAAGGGTAATTTTATGTGAAGGGATAATAAATAATGGTAATTTTAAACGAAAATAAAATTGCGAACGAAATAAATATAAACAAATTACGGTGATCGGTTGCGTATAAAAAGAAAGATTATGTCGAATTAAGGTATCGAATTAAGATAAAATAAATTTATTATTTCTAAATTCCTATAACTTTTACAAACATAGGACGTTGAAGGTAAAAGGCCGAAGGTACAAATGCTATCCACATCAGCTAGCCTAATGTCCGATCGAAGGGCGGCCTCTAGGCTAGTGAATAATAAAAGGCAGAATACAAATTCAAAGTTATATTTGCTGTGGATTTTGTAAATCCATACCGGATTTATGATAGAAATGCAAAAGAAGGACCTCTCTCAGAATACAATGGATTTAATGCAAAAAATATTAGCATATTTTTGCGTGGGATAACGAATTGGTGAAGGGATAGATTTATTGATAGAGAGATAAAGTAATATTATTATTCTTCTAAGTGTCTTGTTCTTTTAAGACTCGAGCATCATGGCTCTCCACAGTTTCCTAACCATCTGCCATCGGAAGCGTTTCTCTTTCAGCCAAGAATTCTTCTCCTCCACACAGTTCCATTATCCATTCGAACAAGCACGTCAGGTAAGTGGCCCTCTTCATTTCCCTATCTCTTTTGCCTTCTATGTATAACACTTTTCTGGCAGAAACTTGTTTCTATACTCGTAGTTGATTTTATTTTTGGCTACATAACTCTTATATGAAGGGCTTCCAAAATTTCATTCTTCTCCTTATCATAATCTTGATGGAGCGCTGATGTATTTTCGACTAATATCTGTGCAATCTGTGAATGTTGACATGAGTTTTCCTTTAAATGTTCTGAGATTGATCTAAAATCATTCATGCGAAATGTATGCCTTCTCGTCATCGTTGCTGTTGTAAAACCAACATAAGTATTAAAATCTTTATCAGACATGTAATCTACCAAGTGAGATTTAAATTCATATACGATGTTCGTCTTTTGTAAGATGCTTGTTGATGGAGAAGTGTTGTTATGGATAACTAGTTTTTTTATATTAAATTTAGTATCGTATATAATTTGTTTTGCATCTCTAATAAAAATATTAATACGTGTGTAGGTTTTAAAAGAACGACAATGACAAGAAGGATTACGTTTCATTTGAATGATCATAGTTCAATCTCAGAACATTTAAATGAAAACACATGCCTACATTCACAGTTTAGATAGATATTTGTCGAAAATACATCAGTGTTCCATCACGAAATTAATAAGCAAAAACTTAAAATTCTCGAAATCTTTTGCAGTCAATTCAAGGATACATGTCTACTAGCCAATCCCTATTGCAGACGCCTGCTCAGTGCTTTATACTGTAACTATGCTGAGCAGTCCTTAGTTAAAGTTTCTGAGACTAAGAGTTATCTAGCGTTATCAACAATGTGAACAAGGTACGCTCGAGCATTCGGTTACGATGACATGTGACATCATACTAGCACAGCTATCGAAGGCTCCCAAGGGTTCTGTCTACCAAATTTCACTCACAAGGCTTGGGTCAACCCGAGGTAGTGATTGCAGGCATTTTCCAAATTGCTGCATCCTGGGATCAACCCCTCCAGTCCAATAACATCAGGAAGTCTCCTTTCTGACAAATCGGCAAACGGTTAGATTCGAACGGGTGTTATGGTCAGAATGCTAACATTCTAATATATATATATATATATATATATATATATATATATATATATAGCATAATGAGAAGCCACGTATAGTTTCTTGATATGTATATAATATATGGATAAAATAAGTGGAAAAAAATAAAAATACAGTAATTCAATTAATTTCTGAGTAAGGACCGAGGTGGTCTGAAATATTAAATATATATAAAAACATAGAAATAAATACTTTCGCAAAAAAAACACCCAATTTTTTTCAGTTATTTTATCCATATTATATATATATATATATATATATATATATATATATATATATATATATATATATATGATGGTTGTGTGTGTGTCTGAGTGTGTGTGTGAACACAACTGCTTTTGACAATATCTAACTTTTAAAATGTACGTAGTTGAAATTACAATACAATGTAGTGTTTGTAAAATGTCAAAATTGGATATACCAAATTTGAACAAATACAAGAATTTCAATATATGGGAACAGTTTTAACAGAAGACGGAATGTGCAACACCGAAATACAATTCCATTCCAAAACCTAAGCAGAACATAAAGAAACAAACAAACGTCGTTAGAAACAAAGTAAAGTACTGGACTGTTACGCGATATCAGTCCTATATGGCAGTCAGTGCCGCACAATCTCTTCAAAGATGAAAAGGAGCTTGGAATCAACAGAAATGTGGTTCTACTGAATGATGCTAAGAATAACATAGAGCGAAGATGTGAGCAATGACGAAGTTTTAAAGAAAATGAAAACAGAAATTAAACTTATGCCTGACATCAGGAAGAAACAGTTGAAATTTATAGGGCAGATACTGAGGAAAAATATGATTCTCACGGAACAGACTGAAAGTAACGCGGACACATGTAAACAAGCCTAGCATACTTACTGAGCTTGCATAATAGGATGGCAGGAACAGGTTTCAAAGAAATCACAAAAAAGGTAAAATTTATTAAGAGCTACGAAGGACATGGAATTGTATAGAGCCAACATCCACCATGCCCTCATGGGTTAAAAACTAAAGAAGAAAATGAAAAATAAAATCTACGTATGCTATCTGATGATGAACGAAAGAGAAATTATATGACCCGTCTATAATTTCATAAATATTTTTAGTTTCTCTGTGAAAATCGAGTAGCATAGGCATTGTTCATTTTAGATTAAACATATAGTTGTGTGTGTCCGTGCAAGAATATACACTGTAGTAATCTCTAAGGAGGCTAGCCAATCCCTATTGCAGACGCCTGCTCTGTAGTTTATAGAGTAACTATGCTGAACAGTCCTTAGTCGCAGTTTCTGGGAATGAGCGAGTTATCTAGCGTGATAAACAATGGGAACAAGGCACGCTCGAGCCTTCGGTCACGATGACTTGTGATTCGTGCTAGCACAACTATCAACACCACATAATGGTTCCGTCTACCCAATTTCACTCCTAAGTCTTGGGGCAACCTATGGTATGGTTTTCGGCACTTTCTAAAGGTGCTGCACGCCAGGATCGAACCCTCCAGTCCGATAACATCAGTCAGAGCTGCACAATCTCTTCAAAGATGAAGTGTGTTGAAACAAAGGAAATATGTTTCTATTGAATGATGCTGAAGGTAACATGGAGCGAATATGTGAGCAACGCTGAAGTTTTAGAGAAAATGGAAAAAAAGCAAACTTATACTTGACATCAGGAAGAAATACTTGAAATTTATAGGTCACATAATGAGGATAATTATATAAATATTTCTAATTGTTCTTTCGAAAGTGTTAAAATCGACGAGTGTACTTATTGTGCATTTTAAACTAAACATGTTTCTATAGATATGTGTACTTGTGCGTTTGTATGAATGTATAATGTAGTAATATTCCAGACGTTTGTTTTAAAGAAAGTTAATGTTTTGAAAAAGTTCAACTTCAAACTTTCAGAAGAAAGTGAAAAAAAAGTCAAGCAAATTACCTTTTCCTATATTCTGCTCAACATTTGGCGAAATGGAATAGTTATCGATTAATTATATCAACATAATTCAATCAAGCATTCGCTTAAAATTGGAAAGTAATAACAATTTATTGATAAAAATAATTTTATTATCAATATACATGAAAGAAATATTTAGAAATTAATATCTCTGCAAAGTGTTGCTTTTAATACAATTTTTGCAAGACCTCAGTTTCTGCATATTTAGTTGGGTTCAAATTCATTGTCTACTCTTTATGCAAAATAAAATAAAATAGAATATACTCTTAATCAATGGAAATGCGAAATTATATTGTACATTATAATATTAATTTCTCACACTATGTAAATACTTAGCTAAAATGAACTTGAAACAGTACTCGATATCATTATTAATATGCGCACTTGAAAACGTTCTCAAAATAATTATAGTAAAGACAACTTATAAAAAGCAATTATATATATATATATACATATATATATATATGTATACATATATATACATATATATATACATATATATATACATATATATATATATATATATATATATATATATATATATATATATATATATATATATATACAGGATCAAGAGTTACGAGTTCCATACTGGAAGAGAAGACTTGACTCAGTTCCATGCATGATCACCACGATGCTGGTAAATTCTGCGAGGGGTGTTCAAAAAGTTCTAAGCCGCACTTATAAGTGGCTATTTTTCAATATAGTCCCCCTTTGTCATCAATGCACTTGATCCAACGAGGAATATGGTAACGTCCTTTCCTACAAAAAACTCCTCCATAACATATATGATCACATCAGTGTTTCAAAAATGGAGGCAACGCAGTTGGGATTTGTGTTTAGGAAAGAGGAAGAAGTCAGATGGAGCTAGGTCTGGTGAGAATGTGGGGTGGCGTAACAATTCAATACCACAGTTGGCTGATACAGTACTGCAACCTGAGCAGTGTGAACGGACTCATTATCTTGGAGCAACAGCACAGATACATTCAGTTACCTTTTGCGTTTCACCTTAATTGCTTCTTTCAGTTGATTCTGATGCACAGTACAGTCAATTAATAGTTTTTTCCCTTTTCCTAGAAGTCTATCAAGAAAAGAAAAACAGAAGCCATTCCTAGCGAATAGACGCTACCAGACTGAAGTTCTTCGGGCGGAGAACTACTGTGTTTCCACTGTTTGCTTGGAATCTTTGATTCAGCTCCGAAATGGTGAACCCAGATTTCATTTTGTTACTAATCGCAAGGTCCGCCTGGAAGCAGGTCAGAAGAGTCCTGGAAATGTCAACTATTTTCAGCTTCTGTTCTGGTGTCAGTATTATTTTGAACCCATCTTGCAGACAGCTTGCTCATCCCCAAGATCTCTTTTAAAACAGTATAGACAGAACCAGAACTGACACTTTGGATTTAGCTCTCTGATGGACAATAAGATGTTTACCATCCAAAACAATTTGGCCAAGGGCATCAAGTTGCTCATCAGTGGTTGATGTTTTCGACGACCTGACCGAGTGTCATCTTCTGTGCAGTCTCTACTCCGCTTGAATTCCACAACCCACTTCTGCAAAGATGCATAGGAAGAGGAGTTCTCAGCACGTGTCTGTACCATTTCCTCATGGATTTGCTTGCCTTGCGCTTTCAGATTCTTTATGACTGCTCGTGCCTTTGTTTTATCCATTTCTAGATTTTTCACACACCTCTTTCTAGGTGGGGCTTTGAGCATTTTGAACGACCCTCTTATATTTTCTTAGTAGAACACACTTTGATTTCATTTCAAGGAATTCTTCCTGATCTTCCTCTTCTTCTATGTGTTGTGTCCCTTCAGGTCGTGGGTTATCATGTTCCTCCACACGCTCTTTCCCTTGTAGATCTTAGTAAGATATGACCTTTTGCTATCTCTCCTATTCCCTGCTTACAACAACATCACACTAAAATATTATTTCCTTACGATCACCTAAGTTAAGGAACGTAGGGCTTAATTACATAAATTGTTGACCGTTTATGAAAACTGGATCCTGTAAACTTTGCTGTGCGGGTTATGTAATGGATAGCCGGAGAGCCGAGTTCCAATTTAGGTTAAGTTACAGTATTTACATTAGTCGGACTATTGTCCTCATCTTTGACGCCATATTTGTCATAACGTTTCGTTTGGAATTTCGAACTGAACCCTTTATTTCGATCACTGGGGTAGACTGTTCTAGTTCCACGAGCCATATTTGATGGATGTCAGTTATCAGTTATCTCCTGCTAATTTTCCCTCTGAAAGTTCTCCACTGCCTTAACTGGGTATTGAACTCACACTCTTTGCGTCTGTCACTGGATCTAACCAACGCCTTTATCCACTGTGCCATGTGTCCTTGAGGACATCTGAGTGTGAATTTTTGGGTATTATAAACTAAAAATGTTTTCAGCATCATTTTTTTACCCGTGTTCATATTGCAATTTTGCTGTTGTCATTGCATGTTTTTACCAGAATTGCAACTTTCTTATCATTGCTTCTCTCTGGCACTCCTTATTACTGGTTCCCATATTGTATTTATTTCTATGCTTGGTCGGCTCAGGAGATTTTTGTGGCCTAGCATATGTGCTGATTCCTTAAGTTTACGAATTTTCCAATGGTGTTCCCTGTCTATGATCTCAACATGATCCCACAGGGGACGGTGATCTCCCTTCTCTCTCGATATGTGGTCAGCCACGCCTGATTTTTCTACTTCCCCTCGCGTTACAGCTTTCTGGCGTACTTGAAGCCTTACTTTGAGGGGGCGGCCTGTCTCTCCTTTATATTCCTTTCCGCAGCTGCACGGGATAGCGTACACACAGTCTTTAGTCATGTTCTCCTCTATGGTGGGGTCTCACTTGAGAGAGATATCTGCAACTTAAATACTGTACATAATACCTCATCTCAGAAATATAGACAGACTCTAGGTTGAGTTAGTTATGTTCAGTTATGCGCAAATACCATTGGGAAAAGTATGAACACATCTAACCCCCACCCACCCAGTTGGGATATAATTAGGAAGGGGTGTATCACGAAACTATTATTTTCTCCAAAAAATATTCTGACAATCTAAAAATATTTTCTGGCTTTAAATAACGTGAAAGCCGATTAAGCCGTAGCAAAAGCAGCAATCAATAAATGAAAAATCGTACTCCCTGTTAGGCCTCCATTTAAATAAGCTCCTTAGGACGTTTATCCTCTGTTTGTTCTTTCTCTTTTGCCTCCATTATGTACGTGTGGATATCTAATTATCAAGCCCTCTTTCCCCAGTATGTGTCTTTCAAATGTCTCTTTCTGATTCTATATATAAGAGTGTTTTTTATTACCATTGTCTGTAAAACTGACTTGACCCTCATATGTTCAATTCCATGTATTCTCAGTATCCTTTTGTCGAAAAATATTTCCACCTCATTTCACCCATAATGCAATTGTCCAGCTTTCATTGCCAGAAAAATGACCAATATTGTATAACTGGCCACCATTTATTTCTTTGTTTCTAAGAAATTAATTTCATACCATTAAACCCAACATGATTTCTATCAGTTATCTTTCATTTTCACAATGGGTGTACTTCATTGTAATTACTGCTTTTTAATAATTTCAATGATATCTCGAAGAGACACGGTGGAGTAATGGATAGCGGCTCGAATTGGTGAATCATTTTTGTACATTGACTTACGTGCAAATATGCATCTCGTCTCTCCCTGCTATGCGTAAATCGCAGGACAGACTGAGTCGTATAAACATGGATAGTAAGCGATTTAAGAGAATTCTTGTTCCTTCTTACCTCGCAATAAAAACGGAGTGGTCCATTATTTATCTGAGGGAATGTAAAAACGAATAATGCACACGCTAAATTACTAATAGATGAGCAAGAAGAATAAATTTTAAAAAATCTTGATATATTCACTAGGCCCAATAGAAAATAAAGAAACATCTTCCAATCAATTTACCCTTAAATAGCAAGGCAGACTGGGCTTTATAGCCTTGGTTGACAACAAGAGTAGGAGAATAAAATATGTGAATTCCAAACCGTAGCGAAGGCAACAGGAAACCACTCTGTTATCTTTCACAAGAAATAAATGGCATTTCACCGATACTAACGAAAAAGAAGAGCCCGCTACGCCATCGTGGCATACTTCCAGAAAGAACATGATATTGAAAGATGAACGGGTGCCCAAGTAACTTTTGCAAGTGACTGCCTGTCAGGGACAAAATTTCTTCATCAGATTATTAAGATGAGAAATCGCAACTGTATTCAATGATCCTTACACTATTATAAGTCAATCCCACTGATTTCATTGACAGAACATTTGTCTATTTCTATTACTTCAAACATTAATTTCATTAAATACCCTTATTTGAGTCGAAGGTCCCGTTTTGTAAACAGTGTTTATTTCATCTGCCGGTTTGCAAATTCGAGAAAACTTAATCAAGAAAATATACACTCCGAAAGAATTTAAACCTTCACCTCCCCTTCGTAGAAGAATCGCTTTAGAAAGATCCAGCGAGATTTAGTCGACACGGCTACGGATATCCCCATAGCCAAATAAGCTTCTATTTGCCTTAAATCGAGGACGCAGGCTGCAATCGTACTAGAGAGCATATATTCTTAAATGTACTCGAATGTGCAGCCGGTAGATAGAACAAAATCTGAGGCGTTCTTTTAAAACACGAGTATATACTTGTTATGGTCCAAGTTCCTTGGACCACGGTGATGATACAAGGTAGAACCAATGAAGAATAACTCGAACACAGGTATGGAATAACACAGATATATTACAAATAGAAATATGTACAAAAGAAGTAGAAGTGTTAGTAATAACAATCAGGTTAGGTTAGAGAGAACTATATTGTCTCGACCAGTATCACTATTCCAATGTCTTACAGTAATCGTCTGACGCGACTCTGTCTCTGACTGACTCACTCACTGACTCACACTGCTGCTTCCTCTTGAGGCTCAGTATTTATGAGGTACGGAACAGTCTATTAATATTATGGGTAAGTTCCCATAACAATACTAAAAATAAAATTTCCGTAATAAAAATATGTCTAATTAAAAATAAATCAGCACATAATAACATTTTACAATGTGTCAGATAATGCATAACGGCAATTAATTCATCTGCGTTAGGGGACCTGAAGTTCCGATCACCACGGATCTTTATTAGGTTGACTGAAGAAAGGATTAAACATCAATTGCAAGAAGACAGAATATTTGCTTTTCAGCAAACTGAAGAGCCAATCACGAGGATCACAAAATGGAGATATTAAAAGCAAGCAACTACAACAATCTAATTTGAAAATTTGTTAACAAAGGATGGAAAATGCGACACTGAAATCCGAACGGGCAATGGGATAACGAAAGTTATCTTCCAGAAGTTAAGTAAAGTATTAAGATACAGGAAATTTTCGTTATGAACAAAGAAAAGAGTACTTAATTGTTACGTAATATCGGTCCTCATATATTGCAGTGAATGCTTCAAATTATCCTCACTGGTTATCTGAGACTGGAAGAAACAATAGGGACTTGATGAAACAGAGAAGTGTTTCTACAAAAGGATTCTGAGAATAGCATGGGCAGAACATGTGAGAAATGCCGACGTTTTAGAGAAAATGTGAGAAAAGGACAGTTAAATATAACATCAAAATATCTAGAGCACATAATAAGGAAAGAGTGATTAGATAATTCGATACTCACAGGATATATTGATGGGAAGTCTGACAGATAAAACCAGTTCATAAGCTAAGTAGCTCATGTAAATTCTTGTCAATAATGGGTTTCGAACGATAACGAAAAGAGAAATAGTAAGAGGTACACAGACAGGAAATTGTGGAGAGCCATGCTCTGAAGGGAAACGTCACATAGAAGATCATCAGTACAGAAGAAATATACAATTTTTGGATCGTTATACTCCAGTATAACAATATCAGGTTAAACATGGACAAACAAAACCAGGAGAGATTAAAATATTTAGATTTTAAAAGTTTAATTCAACTTTGTACTAACCAAGCCTAACAGCTGTGGATTGTGATTTATTTCCATTGCGAGAGTTCCTTTCTCGTTTTGCGAAATACAGAAATAAAATTTTAAAAAATATAAAATAATGTTTCTGTGTCTTTTCATTAAAAATGTCTGAATTCTATAGACAGTAACAAGAAATATTGCTTTTAATTTAGACAAACCTAATTACGAAAGACGACGATTATTTCATTAATTAAGAAAATTTAACTTAATTATAAATGCATCTGTTTCTAATTCTTTCAGAATGCGATTTGATCTTGCAATAAACTTCATATATATAAACTACCGCAGCTGAACTATGCCTAAATATCTTCGAAGTAGTATTCACTACGGAAATACAATATTTAATATAGATTTCTACTCTGAAATCTCAGTCACAGTTTGACGATAAACTTTACCCGGCAGCAAAGCCTCTGTTCGGCAGTTTGGAGGTTTTCAGGAACGGAGAACCACCTCATAATTCCTGTCGTTCTCAGGTATACTAAGGTCTGGCATTGTAGATCCTGTTAGGGTCGCAGCTACGGGCACATAGGGAATCGCCAAACCAAAACAAACCACTATGAAAGTATAAAAATACATTTTTATAATAGAAATATCACCAATATGAAAAATTTCAAACATCTAAATAGAGTACAACTATCAACATGAAAGAATTCTTCCACAACATTAATCATATAATATCCTGAAAACTGTATTCCAAATTATAACTGCAACAAAACTACAATATGAAACACACAACACTGCCTCTAGTAATTGTATCCACAGAAACATCTCTCTGCACAAAAGCCGAATATAATCTCCCATGTATTCAATTGTAAATGCAAATGACATATATAATATTTTTATTACTTTCAATTTCCCAACAAAGTAAATTTTGGCATAAATGACACATAAAGGAGTTGACATGCAGTTAAACAAACAAATAAATCAATCAAACACTGATTCTTTGTTTTTCTTTTTTTTAGACATTTTTCAGAAATCAAAGCACTAATTAAATATGTTTTTAAATCACCGAAAATATTTGCTGGTTTGGACTAATAATTTTCAAACGAAAGTGTTGTTTTGTTTTTCTTCTGCAATGATTCTTTCAGTATCGCACCATAGACTTCTTTTTTTTATCGTAACCGTGCCTTAAAATCAAGTTACTAAAGATTCAAGTCTTATAGACTCCATATGAAATAATATCCCATGCTGTTTATCTATAGTCATTTTTAAACATTAGGCATAATATTTCTAGATAAAAATTATGCATATATTATCTTGAAAGGTAACGTATGTGTTAAAGCTTGATAAAGTATATATTTTTTTACAATAATTGATTTAATATGAATTCTTAATAAAATTGAAGTTGCCATTGCTATTAAATCTACTTACGAATTAAGCAAAGCATTGTGTATGACGGCGCCTAATGTTTGGAAAATTTAAAAATTTGATCCGAATGAAGAAACGACAGAGTAGTAATATATACTTTTTCTTTACCTGCCCTGTTCCTAAAAGCAACGTTGGCGATCATGATTCTACACAAAGTTATGTCTAATGAGTTTGGGTGCATGAATGGAAGGCAAAGAGTGATGGTAAATAGTCAAAAATTGGTTAGAGCAAGAAATGCAGGATATTTTGGAGACCCGTGATCACCGACCTCGTGAAAGAACAGAGCACATAAAATAAAGAAAACTCTTTTCTGTTATATGTCCAGTAAGTATTAAGTTTTCCACATTGTCTTTCATCGTACGTGTCTCAGAAATTTCATCTATTTCTTATTCCACTTGAAAAAGCGAATGAATTTTTAATCGTGCCATTTGCTTTGATTCCGTTCCGTATTTTGCATAAAGATATTGACGAACTGTGAGGGAAAAGTCCAAATTGTGATAAAATTATGCAGATAAAATAGGTGATAGAAAAAGAATTATAATATAGAACATGATTTAGAGTCATTTTCAATTCTGTTTCCTATATATGTTAAGATATATACGAATGATACTTTTGTTTAAAATTTCGATTATTTAGAATAAAGAGATATTTAAAATTGATTTTAAAAACGTTTTAAGATTATATAAAAAACACTAGTTACAAGGACAGAATGTGTGTAGTGTCATTCCGTCATCAAAGATTTTATTATGATAAACCGAAATTATTATAAAGGTATATTGTGTTAATTTAAATATGTTTTACATTTTTCAGAAAGACGTCGATTGAAGAAAGGAAAGTAACAAAATTCTAACTGCATTACTCAAAGATCGTCACTTTGTGCAGATGGAGAATATTTAGAATAAGAAATTAGAAGAATTTCTAGTTTGACTAAAGAGAAAAATGCATTTTATTTCAGGATGCACTTACGAAAATGAATAATATTTTTTAAATGAGTTATTCATAAATTTATATTCTTAGATACGTATTAGTGTATCTTCAGAATTAACTTTGATCTATATCGACAGTTATGTGGGAAGGCCATAAAATTTGACCCACATATTTCTTGAACTGGATAATCTTTACGTTAGTTAATAAAGATGTAGGCTCCTACTATATGTTTTCTTTTATTTCCTGCACCAGGATTAAATGAATAAAGGGAAAAAATCTTCATGCATTCTTTTCAGATTACCATTATAAAATCCAGTATTCTGGCAAATGGCATGCACAGAGTCGCGGAATCGTCAGATGACAATAAATTGTTTCTCGAGGGAAAGCGAAGTAAAGATTATTCTGCAATGACAGAGCGTAAAATTGCCATTAATTCTTAAGACTGTGTTCGAGCGAGAACATGTGTTTTTCACAAGTAAAATGACGAACTTGCTGCACTCGGTTGAAAAGCTACTTCTCCTCATTGTATATTATAATGGTATTATATAGTAATTTTAACGCATATAGATATAAATGAGAAATTAAGTGGGCAGTAGAATTATACAATTGATTGAATTTTGTTCTGAACCTTATAATGATTAAGGGGTGTTGTTTAGAGAAGGGATTACTTAAATGCCTCAACACAGAAGTAAATTATGTTGGAAAAGTATCAATTTTGTTTCAAATATTTTCAAATCTTTCAATATGAACTTTAAACATGCATATTTAAACATAACTTTATGTACCAATCTAAGTGTGCTGAATCCTTTCCGACAAGATACAGTTTTCTGGTGTTAAGTCGTTGAAATACAAAGTCTGTAAAGTGGATCTGCCTTAAGATTCTAGGACCTCCTTGTATATGATGATTTTGTAAGCGTATTTTAGATGTAGCACAAGGCCGGAAGTAGCCACATTAGATTAGGTTTTGAGTAATTTCTGAGTTTCATTATGTATTTCATTTATATATATGAGTATTTAATAAACCACTTCTTTGATTCCTCTATTGAGTCTTTTGTTACTTCCATACTCTAACTACAACCTTCCTAATTCTCGGCGATTTTGAACATTGACACAGTGCTATGGATATATTCACAATGATTATTTACTTCGCAATAGCATCGTCATAATCATTCTTCTTTAGACCCTCAAGTGGAGCATAGGGACACAGCCGGATCAGGTTAAGTTTTACTGCAGTGGTTTCTGTCACAAGTTGATCTTTACGGGATAGAGTTGCCAACATCACACCCAACCAGTTTTGAATTCAGAAGTATCTTCCTTCTAGACTGGTTGCCAGCCAAACCAGAGCCCAATCCACCCTGCTATTTAATCCATAGCCGGGAGAAGAATTATTACTTTCTTATCTCAATGATATTTGTATTTGATAGTGAACGCAAATAACTCGACAGGAATTTGAAATCACCCGGTACTTGAACCCGACGAGACGATTCGACATTCTGCTCCGTTAAACATCACGTTACGTCAGTTCTATACTTCTGTATACAATCATACAATAATATAAAATAATATTGCAGCACCTTAAATGACCCTAACGAACAATGTCCTTTGCTACATATATAAATGCTACAGGGTAAGAGAGATTCCGATAATATTTCCAATTAGTTCGGTCAGCTTTTAACGTAAAACCATTCATATCTGTTTAAAGTCGATGTTTCGGTTTTAAACAGTGGTACATACAGCGAAATGCCGCTCTGAGTATCACGATAAAATAATCCGGTAGTAAGGCCTCTAATCGGGAGGTTTTGGCGAGCATTGAACCACCTCTTAATTGATATTGTTCCCAGATCCACTCTGATCCGGTGTGGTAGATATGGGAAAATAGTTAACCTCCAAACTGGCATCAAATCAATATGAAAATACAAAAATACATTTTCATAGTAAAAATACCAGCAACAAATTTTCATAGTAAAACATTAACAGCAATATGTTAAAAGAATATTACCAGCAATACATAAAACAATATCAGCTATACAATATTCTAAAAAAAGGAAAAATTTCCAGCAATACATTCTTGTTTAAAAAAAATTACCAGCAATACAATTTTTCTTTTTAAAATGCCAGCAATAAATCTTTGTAAAAGAAATTACTAATGCTCCTAAGAACATTAAATTTTGGCATTAAATGACACATCAGGCATTGATATGCCGATAAACAAACACGTCTACTAATAAAATGATTCTTGTGTTCGCAGGTTTCATTTTACGGGGCGACGCACGTGCTTTTTTTTAAATAATTACAGTCGTTTTAGATGGTCATGTCCGAGAACTGTTTCGTATATGGGGCGTTATGATTCGATAGATTTTCAGTGTTATTAACAGCTCAATGTGGACAAACTGGCTTGCAATATTCAATACCTGAAAAACCAAGTTAATAATGTTCAAACATCAGCTAGCAGACTTTGGATTTTCTCCAGTCATGAGAAATGGTTGTAATCTCAATGAGGCTCATTGCTTGGAACGTCTACTGGAATTCAAGTTTACGTCTGATCTCATGTGAAATTCGTACATATAACCCATCGCTAATGTTACTGAATGCGAAGGCCAGGGCTAGAATTTTCAGGAATTGGTCAGAATAACTCGTTAGCGTGGTATTCAGACATTGATGGATTGCCTTTGTTTGTGTTTTGTGTTTAAGTCAAAAACTGCGCGACTTCAAAAGTAATCGGCAAAAATGTTCTAGCGTCGGTACGCTTCCCACACACAAGTTCGTAAAATAGGCTAAGCCAACGACCAAACTACGTCCCCACTGTCTTTTAGAGTACAAGCTGCCACTTCAGACCCTCTCTTCTAATAAAAAAAAAACTTGTAAAAAAAAGAAGTCTTCTTTCTAGTAAATACCATTTATAATGTATCGTGGGGGCCCAGAGACGACACTGAACGCAAAACTAAATATCCTGAAAAAATCACCGCTCCTAAGTGGCTATTTCCGCGATCACTACAATCTTAAACTTTTAAAATACGGAGATAGTTTTTGCCTATCCTATATATCCCAATAATCAGCAATTATTTCCTTCTCTTACGTTGATGAAACAGCAATAGAACTACAGCTTTTCTCTGGACCTGTGTAAGCTTATCATTTAGTAAAAAGAACGTTTTTAGTTGTAATTTATAACCAGGTAAATAGAAGAGAAGACTGAGTTCTCTACACTAATTTGGCAGCCTATCTAGGTGAATGACTACTTTGAATTCAAACGAATAATGGGGAACGACTTCATTATATTTCGTAAAATGTCTTGACTATTCACAGATAATATTGAGAGACATTATCGTCTCCAACGTGAAGAGCATGAAATGTTTCGGAGTTTATATTTTAGTAAGAATAAATACATCCTGTTGGCAATGTCTATATATTTTGAAATCTAATTATAAAGAATACATTGAAATTCGGATGAAACCTTTGAGCCCACGTTGATGAAAGTTTGGAATTAATATTGTACTCACAGCATCTGTTCACACGCTGAAGGTATGATCGAATTTTCTTGTGCATCTGCTTATTTCCTGTAAAATCTTTAGCATGTGGTCTGTTAATTTATATAGAATATTTAGAGGTAAAAACATTTTAAATGTGTTGGTTTCATAAATTTTACCCACGCTATGACGGTTCATTAAAATAGCGAGCGAGTAAAGAATAGCCAAGCATAAACTGAAAATGTAAATTAGGTTTTCAGTTGATATTACGACACTCAAAAAAATGAAATCTAGAAAATTTACGAGTTCCAAAAAATTGCTTTCAAGCCGTGAAAATAAATTGTTTCGTAACGTTTTTTTTCAATATTTACCATTTGAATCACGTATAAGAAACATTAAATGCAATATCTATAAAAACGGTGATCAGTCTTTTATTCAAGAGGAAAGTGAGTGTTTGAACAAAAATGGTATTTTATTTAGCAGTGCGTGTTCATTGCATAGTTGCAGAGGAAAATAAAACTTCAATTTTGTTACCTTTCCAATATTTTCTCTGTGTGATTCAATTATTTTGAAAAAATACAGCAGATTAAGCTCTAGCAATAAATATGCTATATATTACTCTTTTTCCGTATTTATAATCATTTAGTGTGTGTAGGCAAAAGCGACAAAGATGGCGGAAGCTATGTGTTTAGGATATCAAAATGAAGCCGATACAGAAATTTAACTATCTTGATGGCGTAGTAAAAAACGACAAAAATGTAAACCACAAATCCGGAAAAAAAATAACACAAAAAACACAGGAGCAATCTTCGAGAAACTACGAAATGTAATATGCGATCTGTATCTGTGCAAAGAAAGAAAGAAAAGAAGGCTTTACGGCTATGTATCTAATAGTGTATTTTCTTTAAACATTTTATCCAAAACAAGGTGATGCTAGCATGAGAAGGCAGGCGTTTACAGGGAGTGTAATAGAATGAGAAGACTTTAGTGGCTATGATTGCGCAAAAGACAAACCTGGATAGTGTTCAAGAAGACAGAAGTTAAGGATTACGTTGAATTTGAATTTTTGAAGATTGTATTTAACAGGGAAGCAAGAAATCGGAGGGGAGTTCCACAGACGGGAAGTGCGAGAAAAGAATTTTTTAGACTAGAAGTTGTGGTTACATCTTTTTCGATAGTAAAACGGTGAGAACGAGTTGCCAATCTATAAGTACTCTTAAATTCTTGTCGCTGGGGAACCAGGATAAAAAGATTATCAGAACAGTTGCCATGAATATATTTTAGAAAAACAAACAAACAGAGGGAAGCCATTTTACGTCCGTGGTAAAGTGACTGAAGTCATGATGTCTGGGTAGGATCGATTATCTTAGGGACCATTATTGGAATTTTTTGAAAAAGCTCGAGTTATATCGCGGGTGCACCAGAACAGATATGGCGACATTGTTTCAATCTCCCTTGTAGTAAACGTAGTTATTGTTTCGATATAGTCTCTCCGCTTAATGGCAGTGGAAACGTGAGCCCAATAAGGTGTATAGTGTTTCCCGCCTGGACATTAGGATCTAATATGCTGATGTCAGACACAAATGTTTCTCTGTGTCGATTAATTTAAAGCGGTTTTGTTTTGGAGGTGTTCAAATTTACAAGCCATTTCTTGCCCCAGCTAATTACAGATAGGAGAGTTAATGATAGACTATATCCTTCCGACGGATAACGACGGCGATGATGTTCTACGGAAGAATTCTGAGAATTCCACGAAAAGAATCTGTGATCATCCATGGAAAGAACATATCATCAACTATGCAGTTTTAACGTAAATAGGAAGAACAATGAAATTTATACTTAAAATCAAAAATAGGCAGTTTAAATGTCGAGGGCTGATAACGACTATAAACGCCTACACTACTTACCGATCACAATATATTGAATTCAGGAGGGAAAAACAAGTAATTTGCTTAACAGGTTTGTGTGAATGGATTACAGAACAATGGGAAAATGGAGGATAAATTTTTAAAAAAGTAAAAAAAAAACTTACTTAGAGCAGCAAAAGACAGGAATTTGTGTATATCTTCGAAGGTTTACTGCCGGCTGACGTTGAAACATGGATTCCAAAATAATCACCGAAATTAGGCAATATCGAGCCTGGTCATTATCTAGATGGGTGACTGTTTGGGAATACCGGTTGCTGTAAGCTTTGCTGTGATGGATAATGACTCGGAATTGCTAATCGGAGAGCCTAGTTCTATTTCCTATTTTGTTGGGATATCTACTTACGCGCAAATACCCTGGGGGAAATTCATGAATCCACAACTTTCCCTCACACCTATGGCTTAATTATTATTTAAAAAATCATTCCAATCTAAAAAATATTTTCTGGCTTTAAGTAATATACCAATGAAAACGAATCAATCATTCATGATCGCCGACGTCATGATGTAACGATGCAAATAAAATTGTGTACATTTATATATATATATGCAAAATTAGCTAGATATTTGTCTATGCCTGTTAGAATAAAATTCAGGTTGAGAATCCTTTATCCGAAATTCTTCTGACCGGAAGTGCTTCGGTTTTCAGATTATTTAATACAAGCTATTTAATTTATATATAGCATCTATAAGATGGGTCACATTGTGAATGGAACCCAAGAATAAACAAGATACATTTCATAACACTGTTTATATATATACATATATATATATATATATATATATATATATATATATATATATATTTATGTATGGACGTATGTATATATGGATGGATGTATGAAAACTGTGTTATGAAATGTATATTGTTTATTTTGGGGTTTATGTTCACTCCGGGCTGACAAATCCGCTCCGTCAGTATTCGATCGTGATCTCTGGATGTTTTTTTTATTCCATTTTTCCTTAATTTCTGTTCATCAATTTCAGTATAAAACTTTAACAATCATCTCCTTCATTAGGTCGTATATGGTGATTGTTCCAACGCGAAACTCCTCAGACAGACGCTTAAGACGTGCAACCCTGTCTAGTTTTTCTAACAGTTTAAATTTCTGTGATATTGATAAACAAATATTTTTTAATTTATCTTTTCAAAAAAGTTGTCAAAAAGTTCTGTAGATACACATATGGGCATATGTGTATCTACAGAACTTTTTGACATTTTGAATAACAACTTTACTGAGCAGGAAACACCTGATTAGTAATCCATAAACACATGTGTTGCTGCGACGACCGCAAAAAAGGAATGGCGCCAACGAAGGCTACCTAGCTGGGCTGTGGAACCTGAATCCAGGGCAGATGAGGCCAGTTACAACAGCTGCGCATCACCTAGAAACATTTCCAGTGCTTTTTACAATGATCCAATTGTTGCATGTCAAGTCAGCACCTGAAAAACCCTTTATTTTCTGATTTGGGATAAAGGCTGAAAATTCTTATACTGTAAAATACGACACGATATATTCCGACTGGGTAAGTTGAATTCACGCTTTGTGTAGAGTTCCGTAATATATAATATAATCAACAGAAATCATAATATTTTGGTATATAAACTTGTATACACATATCATATCTGATTTTATTATTACAGTATTTTTTTTTAGAATAAAATTGATATTAACCAATCGATGTTGGTAATGTGCAGACGGCTTCAATGGGAAGAGAATCAATTTCAAAACAAAACTTAAATGTATGTGTGTGTGTGCGCGCGTGGACTCTGCGTGCGTGTGTGTGTGAGCGCGCGCATGCGCTCTGTATGTGTGTGTGCCCGCATGCGCGTTACAAATCGGAATGAGGCTGCAAATTCTTATACTGAAAAATACGACGCGATATATTCCGACTGGGTAAGTTCAATTCACGTTTTGTTTCCAGAGTGTAGTTCTGTAATAAATAATGTAACCAGCAGAAATCATAATGTCTTGGTATATTGGATGAATTATTTTTGGAAAGATAACATATATGAGTTCATTACAAGTTTCCACCCGACATCAAAACGAGCAACCGAGCAAATGTTTTAACAAGCATTCCATCAATGTTTCGTTTAATAAAACATGTTTAAACAAATGATCTCTGCCTGAATATGTTCTATTAAATAAAGCATTTTTAAAGAAAGTATTACTACCGACGACCTCGTATCCCAAGCATCGAGCTAGAAGAACGTGGATACATTAAATACATTGAAATAAAAACGATCTTTCTCATCAAAATGATCTATAAGCTAGCAATACAAACTCCGAAGGACGTATCACAATGTATCAGAGACTACGCAAAAGACTGCTCCTGAACTGGCATCTCGGCTTCAGTCACTTTCCTACCGCTTCTCCGTGTCTTTTCCATAAGTATCTTAATGATAATTATTCTGATGAACTTTCCTGTTTGGTACCTATCCTTTATGAATTTAACCGGAGTATTAGATTGGCGTCAAGTTCTCATCAATTCATAATTGAATTGGCTAGATGTAACCGTAAGTTCTATGCTAACAATTTCTTACTGACAACCATGCATTTGTCTTCCTGCAGTTGATGCTTAGTTCTTTCTGCTCCCTTCCCTTCACTTGTAGTTTCTTTCTGTGTCAGCTATCAATATTGTGTTATCTGCATATCTTGTCTTGCTAAATTTGTAGCCGCCAATTATTAATCCTGATAGGACTTTTTGAATAAGTCCTTGACTTCCACCATTTCAATTTTTGTATATATACTGAATTCATTTTCTATCCCTATGCAGGAAGTTTACTGATAGTATAGGTTCTGGATTATTCTAATATCATTTCCACATATGAAAATGTTACCTAGCAGTTCTTTGTAGTACACTTTATCAGAAAAGTTGTGTTTAAAATAAACGGTGTGTATATTTTATTTAATAATTTTAATAGCTTAATAAATCAGGGTTAAAGGTAATTTTAGGGTTTTAAGCTATTTTATTTTAAATTATTAAAGTAGGGAAATGAATTGATGATGATATGTAAATATAAAAATAAATACCTATTGAAATCTCTTGCCCCAGATTATTTTCTAAATTAAAATATAAAAATATAAATATAATATAATATAAAAATATAAATCCCGTTTATTTTAAATACAATCTTTTTAAAACAGTAATCCCCGTATAATATATAGACTGCACCATTACAGCGTTAAACAGACATTTTTATTAAACTTTAAATTATGTAAGGGCCACTCTATACACTGCACCCGAAGATTGTCTTGTGCGTGAAATACCAAGACTTTTACCGGTCAGAAAAAGATATATATATATAGTGTCTGTGTGTGTATTTAGGCAGCAATCCTTCATTCATGCACTTTATATTGAATACGACAGACAAGGTGCTTTTATTAATTTTTATACAATTTCTCATGCGATCTAAAATTACTTTTCTTTTCAGATGATAAATTATATAAAACTGTCCGAATGTTCATTTTCCCGATCGCTTTCGGCTATACATTTACCGTGTTTTTAAAAATGAATACATTTTATAAAACATACATACAACAAACTATTTCTTCTTTAACAGTTAAAATATTTAATCCTTGAAAATGTATAGTCGAAAGCTCTTGGATAAAAAGAACATTCGGACAGTTTTTTTATATAATTTATCTGAAAAGACAAAAATTATTAGATCGAGAAATTGTATAAAAACTAAATAAAAGCACCTTCTCTGTCGTATTCAATTTAATGTGCATACATATATATATATATTTATGTGTGTGTATGTGTGTGTGTGTGTGTGTGTTTGTGTGTGTGTGTGTGTGTGTGTGTGTGTGTGTGTGTGTGATACCTGATTTACAACGCTTGTATTTGGCGCCATCATGTACCCAGATTCCTATATTTTTGTGTTCGTTCTCATTATTAAATTATTTTCATGAGACTGAAGATAGCATCGTCGACGTCGAAGATGGAATTTTCTTTTATTATGAGTAATGTGCAAATTTTATATACTAAATTAGTATTTATGTCCTCCATCTTGTTCCTATGAGGACTGAAATCCCGTCTTAGGCAACGTTAAAACTGTTCATCTTATTGTCATAGTAAATGTTTCGATTCGCATACATTTATATAGTTAAATAAATGGATTTCTTTGCAATGTTATCTGAAATGGAGACTGAATGTAGAGAAAAACTAAATTTTCAATGCGTACTAACAAGATGTAATGAAGGTAAGATAGCGTAAGTATTTTCGCAATTTTCACGCTTCCCTCAATAAAGGCAGGCTTCGTAGAAACTATGCTAAAAGTGTGAGTAATAGACCAATTTAATGTTGTCAATTCTCCATTAGACTGGCATTTAACATAAAAATATCTAACATTTACCTAAGTAAATCAGTAAAGACGTTGGCATCTTTGGAAATATTTCGCGTTTTCTAAGTTTAATATATATGATTTTGTATACAAATATATATCTACAGCGTCCATATTTTAATATAAACCTATTTAGGACATTTAAAATATTCATCGTTTTTTCGCAAATATAATCATCAAAATTCTGTAACTCAACTTCAGTTTTTCATTTGAGATATCTATCTATCTATCTATCTATCTATCATAGGATAGTTTTCATTTTACTTTCAATGAATTACCAGACATACCTAAAGTTTTTTGTTTTGTTTTGTTTTTGTTATGGGAACTTATCTATAACGATAATGGACTCTTCCTGACTCCATAAATACTGCGCCTCTCTGAGAAAACGGAGAGGAAGTAGTCGAGACGCAGTCTCCGACTTTGTGCGACTCCTGTCGAACTCTCTGCTTTGGCAGAGAGGAACCCGGACGAGGCTTTGCCGAAGGGCAAAGTTTCGTCCGGTCTGGTAGACAAGCCGTGAACCCGTTTATACGGGTTCTTAACGGAGTATTTTTGTCTGAACTTACGGGCTCGGAGAAACCCACGTTAAAATCGGCATTATGCCACATACTTTCCTTGTGAGGGGACTGTTAAATATCGGAAGGAGTCGAGACCTAACGAGTCAAGACAATATTAGTTCACTGTAAACCAGACTAACAGTTAATACTAACACCTTCAACTTGTATTATATTCTGTTGTAATATATCTTTGTTATATATCTTTGTTATTTTCTTCTCTGGTGTTAGTGTTGTTCTTCCTTGGTCCTAACTTTGGACCATAACCGTGGTGCGAGGATATTGTACCATAACAGTGGCGACGAGGAAACTTCAGAAACAAACTCTACGGGGAGAAACCAAAAAATCTACAAAATTTTTACAATCGGTCGTCCATAACAGAGGTTGGTAGTGAGAAAAAAAAACAAGTTATACGCGAAAAAAAAAATTCTTTTTGGACACCAACTTTACAGTAGTAACAAAGACACAAATTCTACACAGGAAATTTTTTTCTGGTACTATGGTTTCACAACAACAGGCAACAAAGACCTGAAGTCTAATTTAAAAGAAAAATACTTACACATAATTACGGTAAATATGGAAGACTTTAAGGCAACCATATTGGAACCTATGAAAATACAATTTGAGCAGCAGCTGAAAAACGAACAGAAGCATCTTGAACTACAAGTATTATTGCTACGGGTAATAACAAATAAAGGGCAAAATTCCGAAAATGAAACATTTCTCTCGCAAAATGCTATATGGAACTCTATCGAAGACTTCACGTATGCACCGGACGAAGACAAAACCTTCGCAGCTTACTTCAGAAGGTACGAAGATTTATATGAGGTTGATTGCGGGAATTGGTCAGACGCCAGAAAAGTACGTCTACTACTAAGAAAATTAGGGTCAAGCGAATACACTAAATTGGTAGACTACATCCTACCGATGAAAACAAATTAGTTAACTTTCAAGGAAGCCATAAAACTGTTAACAGAACTATTTATCCCAAACACCTCACTATTCCACAAAAGATGGAAATGTCTGAATCTAACAAAAAAGGACAGCGAAGATTATATAACATTCGCTTCCATTGTAGACAAACACTGTGATGACTTTAAATTATCTGAACTCAGCCCGGACAATTTTAAATGTTTAATATTCGTTCAAGGCCTGGTTTCGACTAAAGACGCGGAGATCAGACGCAGAAGTCTTGCAAAACTTCAGAGTGAACCAGAATTGACGCTACAAAAATTGGTTGAAGACTGTCAGAGATGTATAAGCGTAAAGAAGGACTCGAAAGATATAGAAGACTCTGGCATCGCTCACATACGTAAAGTACAAGGGCAAACACGTTTTTGTCCCTCCTCAAAAACAAACAAAACCAATTTTCCCTCCTCAAAAACAGGTCAAACAAATTTTTCTATTTCAAAGAGTCAATAGCAGAAAAAACTACCACCCAGTCCATGCTATCTCTGTGGGACCTTGCATGGGTATAAAAATTGTCCATACCGCTTTAAGGCCTGTCTGTCATGAAAAAAGTGGGTCATAAAAGTTCTCATTGTTGGAATAGGAAAGAAAGCAGAAGCAGAGTAAGAGTCACTAGGACTGACCAAGCAGACCAGACAAACAGACGAAAATACGTGCAAGTAGAAATGTTAAACAGAAAAGTCAGACTACAATTGGATTCCGGTTCGGATTTAATTATTATTAACGTACAAACATGGAGAAAATTGAACAAACCAACCATGTTGAGAACCGATAAAATTGCTAGGTCGGTAACTGGGAGAAAAATGAAATTTGAAGGAGAAGTTATTACAAATGTGACATTCAATGGAATGACCAAAAAATTAAAAATGTATGTGCTAAGAAATACAGAAAATTTATTTGGAACGGACTGGATGTAGAAATTCGACCCCTGGGATTTACCAATAAGTACGTACTGCCAAAAACTGAAAAGTTTATCGACCGAGGCAGATAGATTAAAGGAGAAACTAAAAGAGAGTTTCCCCGAAGTATTTTCAGCCGGCCTCGGGAGGTGTAAAAAATGGCAGCAAATATAGAAATAAAAGAAAATGTACAACCAATCTTAAAGAAGAAAAGGAACGTACCTGTTGCTTCAATAGAAAAAATAGTTCAAGAGTTGGATAGACCCGAAAAAATCGGTATATTGACAAAAGTGGAATATAGTCAATGGGCCGCACCTAAGGTTTACGTCAAAAAGAAATCGGGTGAGATACGAGTATGCGCTGATTTCTCAACGGGATTGAACGCAGCGATTAAGGATTACCACTATCCTCTACGAAGTACAGAAGAAGTTTTCACAAAATTAAACGGAGGAAAATGTTCCTCAAAAATAGACTTGAGCGAAGCGTACCTAAAAATACCAAATGGATGAGGAAAGCTCGAGATTATTGTGCATAAACACACATAAAGGCTTATACAAGTTCCAAAGATTACCATTCGGGATTCAGGTCGCGCCGGCAATATTTCAACAAATAATGGATACTATGCTAGGCGGGCTTGATTTCACGATTGCATACCTGGATGACATACTGATAAATAGCAAAAACATTGACCAATACTGGGAACACGTTGAAGAGGTTTTCAGGAGAAGACAAAACTATGGTTTCAAGGTAAAAAAAACAAACAAACAAATGCGATTTCTTTATGAAGGAAATAAAAATCTGGACCATATCATCGATGAAGAAGGAAGACGACCAGATCCAGAAAGGGCAACGCCAATAAAAAAAAAATGCCAACTCCAAAACACGTAGCCGAATTACAAAGCTTCTTAGGCTTAGTGAATTATTACCAAGAATTCATTCCAAACATGCATAAATTACGCGCACCCCTAAACGAACTGTTGAAGAAGAAAAAAGTCTGGGAGTGGACAGATGAATACCAGAAAATGTTTGACAAAATAATTAAGATGCTAACCGCGGATCTATTTCTTAGCGCACTATGACCCAAAATTAGAAATAATAGTTGCAAGTGACGCGAGTTTGAAAAAGGAATCGGGAACATGGTTTACATAATACAGGGCCCGAAATTCTCACGTAAAAGACATGTAAATCAAATGAGAAATAGGCTGTTAGATGAATCATAACGGTCCACCTCAGGAAGAAATGATGGAAACAATATTCGACACATTTGATATTCAAAGGCCGCAAACAATGTCTGAACCACAAAAATCGACCAGGAAAAGAAATGTCACAGAGCCTTTGATAATAACTCCAAAGAGAAAAAATACTAAAGACCCCTGCGACGCAAAGGCTTTTAAAGGGGGTGTTAAGGGAACTTACCTATAACGATAATGGACTCTTCCTGACTCTATAAATACTGCGCCTCTCTGAGAGAGAGAAGAGGAACGAGTCGAGTCGCAGTCTCTGACTGTGCGCGACTCTTGTCGAACTCTCTGCTTTGGTAGAGAGGAACCCGGACGAGGCTTTGCCGCAGGGCAAAATGTCGTCCGGGGAGGTAGGCAGTCCCTGAACCGATTTATACGGGTTCTAAAGGGCATATTTTTGGCCGAGAACCCACATTAAGCCGGCCTTGTGCCACATGCGACCTACGTGGGAGGGTTGTTAAATATTGGAACGAGTCGAGACCTGACGAGTCAAAACAATATTAGTTCACTCTACACCAGACTGACAGTTAATACTAACACCTTCAACTTCTTGTATTATATTTCTGTTGTAATATATCTTTGTTATTTTCTACTCTTGTGTTCGTGTTGTTCTTCCTTGTTCCTAACCTTGGACCATAACCGTGGTGCGAGGATATTATACCATAACAGTTTTTTAATCGAGTCCCCTCACGCAAAGCAATAAAGTTACTAAGAGATAAGGTGTTACCGGACGTGGAAGAATTAAAACAAAACAGAAACATTACTAAGGATCGAGAACAAAAGAAAAGTAATCAGGTCAGTAGATAGCAACTGGTATTGCATTTCAGTGACTTTTTCATCTTCCTGACGTGGATTTTCGACAAATGTTTTCATAGAATAGACGGTCTTTTTTTCTCTGGTGCACCAACTACGTGAATTTACACACGCTACTAGATTGGTATCTACGTCGCTCCATTTTACTGTTGAAATATTTAAATGTAGCCACCACTTCTACTCCAAGAGTTCCTTGTCTCGCACTCCCTACCTGTGTAAATACCTACAGTTTACTTGCTTCTCTGAAAACTAAAATATTAAAAAATTTAAATGCAACGTCAAACGCCATCGTCTATCTTCTTGAATCCCGTTCATCTTTTATCTTTTCCCCAATCTCCGCTGTACCCAGTCTTTTATCTCAATTTCCACTCTCTGTACTTACTAGTGGCATTGCCAATTTGCTTATGGTGAAATGATTAAACATATATATATATATATATATATATATATATATATATATATATATATATATATATAGGAGTGTATGTGGGACAAATGCTTCACAGATTAAGAAGTGTTTCCGAGACAACAGAGAAGTGGTCTTACTATATGCTTCAGAGAATAGCATTGATTGAAAACTTCAGAAATGACGATATTTTAGAGAAGAAAGAGACGAAACGTACACTTGACCATGATATGAGAAAGCGACAGTTAACCTTTCTAGGCCAGATAATGAGAAAAGTTGGCTAAGAAAATTTTACACTCACGGGATATATTAAAGGCAAGAGGGGCAGAAGAAAACAGCGCATGACCTACCTAAGAATATCTTGCATTTGTATTCTAGAAAAGAGCTTATGAAAGGTATCGAAAATCAAAATTTCCTAAGATCTACTAAGGAAAGGCAATGTTCGAACGACATGATCTGCCACGTTTAGAAAAGACATGTCATATAGAAGAAGAAGTAGATCTACTAAGGAAAGGCAATGTTCGAACGACATGATCTGCCACGTTTAGAAAAGACATGTCATATAGAAGAAGAAGTAGAATATATATATATATATATATATATATATATATATATATATATATATATATATATATATATATATATATAGACACATATATATATATATGTATTAGACACATATAAACTAGGGTTAAACAAAGACTTGGGAATTTTAAATCTGTATAAATATTTCAATAGATAAAAAATTTCTTTAGATGTAGTTAAAAAAAACTTTTTAAACAACATCTAAAATATTATCGTTAGATTTACTTTAGAAATAGTCAAACACAGTTGCATTCCAAATATATAAATAAATACTTTCCCAAAAAAACATTCAATTTTTTTTCTTTTAATTTGCAACTTTTCAGTTGTTTTCTCCATATTATATATATATATATATATATATATATATATATATATATATATATATATATATATATATATATATATGAATATATATATTTAGTTGGATTGATGTGAGTTTCACAACCTTGCGATCGTCAAACTGATCTCTCTCCTTTTCTCTCTCTCTCTCTCTCTCTCTCTATCTAGCTATATATGTATGTATATATATATATATATATATATATATATATATATATTAAGGCACAGTGCGTGGTGGTGTTTATAAAATTCAGCTTGGTGTAATATAACAGAGCTATTGATGAATACATTTTTCCTCACTCGTAGCACGACTCGGAATATGCATGAAACTCCGAGTCTTACGACCGATGAGGAAAAATGTGTATTCATCAATATATATATATATATATATATATATATATATATATATTTATGTCTGTATGTATGTATGTATATATTTGTATATGTTTATTTATATATATGTATGTATGTATATATATATATGTTTATATATATATATATGTGTGTGTGTGTGTTAGCACTTTTTCCAATAAGTACCGCATATATAATATATAAATAATATAAATAAAAAATATATATGCATATATACATATGCATTTTATATATATGATTGCTACAAACACACGCACACACAAACGCAAACACACACACACACACACATATATATTCTTATATATACATATATACGTGAAGACAGAAAAAATAATGAATACATTTATTTCATGTATGTGATTCTGTGTACGTTTGTATATTTGAGTCTATGTTTTCTTTATATTCAGGATAAACCTTTCTCTGTATATAGCATATATATTGTTACCTCGTATGCAAATAAATCTATACAGATGTTGAATAATATGCACCTCTGGGTAAGTGAATATATTTGGCTGTTTATTAATATAAACTGAAGGATTTTTGCTGCAACACAGTTAAGAAATTCGTGAGAATTCACTTCAATGAAAAAAACCGTAAATTGCTTAACAAACCGTGAATCCTTCCCCAAGACACACAGTCATTCACTTCATATTCTAAAGAAAACATCATGGCTATTTCTCTCCTATAAGCGCTTAGTAATTTCCAGTATTTTTTCCCTAGCCTATGGGTCAGGAAATATCAAACACCTGAATTTTACTATCGTAACTATCTATAAATCCCATAAAAGAAAAGGAAGTGGATAAATGGATATATATATCGTCTACTCGGTTTGAAGAAAATAGCTGAAGATTTTGTGTCTAATTTTCAAGGTGAAATGTTAAGATTTTTCTACTGAACGAGAAAACTTTTTATATTTGGTTAATTTTTCATCTTTTGGTATATTTTTATTTGGTTATTTTTCCATTATTTCGAACTTCTTAGGTGTCGTTACGTGACAAGTATACTTGCTAATGATGCGCCTAAAATGTATCGTTATAATGTAAAATTTTGAAAGACAGCTTTCATTCGTTACAATAAAGACTTAAGGCTGGCACAATAGGTTACTCTTTTGTTTATTAGTGTGCCACGGATGATGATTTTATATTTCTCTAGAGCACGTATTTAAAGCAATTTACATCATCAGATACCGGGTTTATCGAAAAACAAATAATGATCCCATGAAACACCATAAAGAATGGTCTGTAATGTAATCGATGCTGACATGGCATATCAACAGTTAATTTCTCACCGACGTCCCGTAGTTTTCCTTTTTTTTCTACAAATATTTTCATGGCAATTGTTCTGTTGGTTTTTTCTCTGATTACATGAGTTTAAGTGTATTACTAGATTGGCTGTTAGGTCCTATCGTTTTACTGCTGAACTAGCTAGACGAAACAACCTCTTCTACTTTCGCACCTCCCAACTGTGCAACCCTCTTCCGATTCCTTGTTTCCCCGTTAGATATAATCTTTGAACATTTAAATGGAACATCAATCCCCACCATCTTTCTTCTTGAAGCCTGCTCCGTTTTGGTCCTTTACTCAAACCTCTTAATTCCAAGGCTTCTCATTTTCTTCCAATTCCTGTAAACCCTGCGTTCTAGTTTTGCTTGAGGTGAAACGATTAAAATTAAAAATAATATTTTACCAAAAAAACGTTTCTTTTTTTTTTATTACACAGATGTATAATCTCAAAATACGTGCATGCACATAACATGCGTATCCTTTCATATGTTTATAGGAATGTGAGATTAAATCCCATACGCATATTAAGGGCAAATAGAATTTCGTTGGGTTGTGATACTCTCTGCTGGCGAGCGAACTAATGCAAGCCTTGTCAGACAGGCGTTTCTTCTACGAAACAGAAAAACAAAACAAAAAACGAAGCCACACGTTCGGCGACGGACTCCGTCGGAGACCACCTTTTCTTTATGAAGTTTTTTTTTTTCTAATGCGAAGGCCGCTATACGTAACTGATACTGTTAAAAAAGTGGGGGCATTAAAACACGGATATCTACTAAAAATAACTTTTGAAGTAATAGGAAATAAATTTAGTTTATTCAGCTTCTGATATTGTCAGTTTTCTTGTCGCGACGTGGGTTTACATGACAATCTGTCATAATATTCCACTTGTACATATCCAAAGCACACATCGGGAGTTGCCACTGACATGTAGTGAAAGCAATATTTACTGTCCCGAGTTTAACGTGGGTAATCCCGAGGCTCGGCCAAAAAATGCCCGTAGAAACTGTAAAAACAGAATCGGGTTTCTCTCTGCTCAGAGGCAGAGAGTTCGACCGACTTGCTGGAACAAGTCACAGCAAGGCCGCCAACTGTGTTCAGCTCTTGACATGTAGTGAAAGCGAACATCTTCAATTGCTGTTCAGATTGACCTTGTAGGTTAGGCCGTTGATACACATGTGTGCAACGTTTATTTTAGTATAATCATGAGTGCGTCCAGTACATATTGGTCTCATTGCAAGTTGATATCTCTTAGAACAGTTGATATTAAATTTAATTTAGACACTCTCGTATTTCTTGCCATAATTTTCCTGGAATACACATGTGTATACGAGAAAAGGATAAAATGAATAACTTCCTAAAATTCAGGTATTTAATAGTTCAAATTGCCTGTATAATTTACACACTACGAGATTATACTGACTGGAACGAGATTATGTTGAAAGTTGTGTCAAATAAAAGTATTAATCGAATGATTTATTGCCAGATCTACGAAAAACCAAACACACTTCACGGACGCATAAATATATATATATATATATATATATTTATAGTCATCCACAGACAGATTTTTTGGTGTGTCACAACTTTTCAATGTGATAGACGTTCGATTGCTTCAAGCCGGGATCGAAACCCGACCGATTTGACATCAATCAGAGATCTTACTTCTAAGCTATCGTCGCACAGCTGAGAGAAATGGACATTTTAAGTTTATTCTATACCAAATACTCCAGTGGCCCTGAGAGCTCAATTCTGTTGAAGAGCAATGCGTTAATATATATATATATATAAATATATATATATATATATGTGTGTGTGTGTGTGTGTATGTGTGTCTGTATCTGTGTCTTTGTGCGTGTGTGTGTGTGTGTGTGTGTGTGTGTGTGTGTGTGTGTATGTTTATTTAGACAGCTAATGTACATGGGTAGTGACGCTGACGTGCAAGCGAGCGGGGGTTTTCTTTCATTGATCAAAGAAAGGAAATTGGAAAAGAGAAGTCATAATTATCTTAATTAGCCATTTATTCTTACGTTTATTCTTTGTTTATTTTATTATAGTTCTTCTTATGTTATTATGCATTTGTGATCTTTAATTATTAAAATACGTATTTATTCATTTTTTAATATAAGTTGAGGTATATATCGATTGTCCTTTTTTTAAAGTGTATTAGCAAGTTTACCTTATTAAGAATGTCAATTATCATTAAGAATTGTTATATTAAGAACATTTAATATATTGTATTTGTTAAAATTACTTATACATTGGCCTTAATAATTATAATCTATTTATAATATTGAAGTGTAACATTTCTTTTTCTTCCTCTTTCGAAAGAGGACTCAATTTTCGAAATAGTAGCAAAATTATTTCTTTCCATATTATGTATTACTCAAATCTTTCTACCGACATTTGCCGATAATTTTATTCATTCATTTTTTTCTTATTGATTGTAATAACATAATATTTCTTATGGACATATTTTCAAATTTGTAACAAAACCGTTTGAAGTCGTAACGTTATTTTGTTCTGTTTACTTTTTGTTTTTTTACTATTGGTTCAGATCAAAATATTCAATTTTTTCTCTATTATTTGTCTGTTAGATAACTTTAACAATAACAGTAGAAAAAACGTTCTCATATTTGATTATAATTTTTGTTATATCGGAATAAAGGGTCGCTGCCGACACTTGAGTTTGAACATAGTGAGAAAACACAGGCGATCTAATTATTGAATTAATTAGACCACGTGATCATAGAAGAAACATATATAGGAGGTAGCCTGTGTCTAATTAATCTGCATTTATTGTCTATCCTCTATTACTGTACGGATCACCATTTCTAATCTATCCTCTATTACTATACGGACCGCTATTCTCTACTCTCTTCATTACTCTATTCTCTATTCGCATCAATACGGTGATTACTTTTCCGGCGAGTATTATCGAGAAAGTACTATTAGTGGGAGTGATTATTTGAAGGCTTCTGGCACCAGTATTGTTCAACGGCGTACTATAGTTGTATCTGCTATTACAAAGTCTCTACTAAAACGAGCATTACAAAAGAGACAACGAGTATTCGTTGACATCACAAAAGTGGCAACGAGTGTTCGTTGACATCACAAAAATGTTATACTTTTACTAATTTCGAAAGTAATAAAATGATAATTGGTACATTTGATCGAACTGTTTACTCCGACATCCAGTGTAAAAATATGTGTTTATGTGTGTATGTTTCTATGTGCATACCTCTGATGTTCACTCCTTATCGTGGTTGAAGTGCTTTCGTTGTCCAGTGATTCTGTGAGTAATGCCATCAGTAATTATAAGGTAATTTCCAGACTGGTCTTAACTATGTTTAGAAAATTCTACATCATCAATTTTAACATATAATTCCATGTCGTGCATATAGGTATGTGATTTATACATTTTCTATGATTTATATACATACATAGTTCTAATAAGTTCAACAGATTTATAAAATGAAAATCAAATTGGTTTTTGCACATCTATTTTTTCCACACACTTAACTTACTGTAGTCTGTCTTCGTTAGAGCAGAAACTTGAATCATTGCATAAAAATCTGCTTCATAATGCCAGAAGTATAACACGATTTATATGTTTGAATTCAAACCGCCTATATGTTATGAATAATCAAGTGTGGTCTCCTGTTGTTTTTTGACTCTCCCCTTTGAGAGAACTATTTCTGTTTACTAGGACTATAAAAGGACGCTATGCACAAATCTTGTATTCTCGGTTGAATAAAGCTTTCATAAGGCTTACACTTACATTTTTTTAATTTTGGCTTTCCGTTAACGTATAGTAAGGTACAAATCATAGGCTTTTCATTCTGTATCCTGGTTTGTGATAAAAGTCATTTCATACATTTTAAATGAAATAATATATATAACTGTTACGATTTGGAAAGTGCAGAATTGAAATAACTTTTCACGGCTATTGATAAAAACACACACATACACATATCCTCAGGTAGTCCAAATCTACATTTTGGAAAATGTATACAACATTAAACAACATCCTAAAAAAATTATTTGAAAGAGTATTTCTCAAACTCCTAAAAGAAAAAAATGTCTCTCACCGACAAATTGATGGTACTAGACCAATGGGGAAGGTAACGAGTGAAAGAAAATAAATTTTACCAAACATTGAGGAATATACTAGAGAATTCTGAGCGTTCCCCTGGTGAAATATATTGATCAAAATACCAGCTGATAACGCTCAGATACTGTGCGGTGGATATGATGCTAAAGAAAAACATGAGAAATTAAGAGCACCCAATCAAAAGATGAATGAACTGATGAGAAATGAGGATCGACGAAAAAAACCAAAAAACATAGATATATCGATTATGCATAAAACAAATGAAATGGCAGCGAGATGCAGGATACGACAATCCAGAGAGGTAACACTCAAAATTGACAAAGAAAATATTTTACCGAGATAAATCTGCAATACATGAAAATGTAGAAGAAACCACAATATTATAATTTGTCGATAAATCAATGATCTGCCAAAGAAAATTAAAGCCGTAGAAAAATGATATTTTAATAAGTGTACTAAGACGATCTTGGATTTATAAACGTACGCAATGGTAAATGAAATATACGACATATGTGAAATACGGGAAAATTTCAATGGATCAATTTTCATAGTGCTACTAAAAAGTGCTACCGAGATTTAGACTGAAAATACGACAATAACAGTACGTCTTTGTTTAAAAAAACTCAAAAACGTAATGTGATTTTTACTCTCAAAATGCTCCTAGATCTATCGCTGATATATATATATATATATATATATATATATATATATATACATATATATATATATATGTGTGTGTGTGTGTGTGTGTAAGAGGAGAACGAATAGAGAAGTAAATTATAAACGTCTGATGAGATGCGTTGATACGCATCGAAACACGAGTGAAACGGTGTAGCGATTTTGACATGTCTTACGATGTAATATCATAAAATAAAAAAGTACATTTATATATATACATATATATATATATATATATATATATATATATATATATATATAGTAGATAAGTTGGTCAATATCACAAAGTTAAACGAAAGGGTACCGATGTAATCAGTACAAAAATATTTCTTAATATTAACCAGATGACAAAAATGAAGCAAGGAGATTGAGGTTCCAAATTCGGAATTTTCGAACACAACTATGTTCTTCATCAGCGGATGCGATAAATAAACAGAGGGAGACTATCCAACATTAGTTCTTGAGGCTGGGTAGAGTCCTGCTTGTAGGTGGAATTGTTAAAAAAAATCCGTTCCCCGTTTGATTTCTCGAGAGACGTGAAACACGAGCAGGTGTGGAATATGACTATCTTTGTAGTAGCTAGGAACGACGAATCGGCGTTCATTCTCCTTAAATAAGCATGCTTCACCCAAAAACGTTGAGGTGATATAGGGAACCAAAAACAACAGCCTCCCTATTTGAATATATATTTATAAAATAGGGGACTAGCATCTTATTTATCCGTTCTTTCTTCTTTCTTTACATCCTTCTTCTCTCAAAATGTATATAAAAAGAATTTTTTTCTTATATATGAGATTCGACTGAACTTTAATGTTCCAAATCAGTTTTATGATAATACAATATTTTCACAGGGAATTTAAAAAAAACTGAATGTTAATGCTTTTCGATGCAAAATAAGTCATAAACAGTATTTAATATCAAGATACGTTAGGGAAAATAAATATTCGTGCACATACACATTATTAATTTATTGTATTTCCAACTAATGAATAAACATACTTTCCATATAATTAACTGTACACAGACGCATAGAATAAATACCAAGTAATACAAGTAAATATGCAGAGGAAACAGAACAAAACCTAATTTAAGAGAAATAAATCATATTTATCTCTTTTAATATGGGAAAAAAGTATTCGTACAATGCAAATGTCAAATTTTAAAACTTTTAAATTGCTTTACTACTATAGATGACTCAAGTGGGATAGTCTAGAATGTTTCAATAGTGTTATCAATAGTTAGTTTTAGCCTAAAAATACAAACAGAACTTTCTGTAATTGATAATCGTGCATGAAAGTTATCATCATAGCAAGAGATATAGAATTGTCAATTTCGCAAAAAGAACTGATTGTTAAGCTCTGGAAAGAAGGCAAATGTTACTGGAAAATCTCAGACATTCTGAATATTTCATTTACTACCATTTTTCCATTTATTACAAGGTATGAAAATCTCAAAATTGTTGAAAACCAAAGAAAAACAGATGCTCCACGGAGGATTTCTACTAGATCTTTGAGGAAAATAATGCGTCAAGTTAAACGAAATCGAATATATACTCATCAAGAGTTGCTGGATGATATTCCGTGTCATTAAACGGACAATAAACAATGAATTCATCGAAACTATCTAAAACCACACTTCTCTCGGAAAACTCCACATGTATTGAAATGACACAGAGATGCCAAGTTAAAATTATTTCGTGAACATTAGGATAAGGAAAAATCGTATTGGGAAAGACCATTATGGCGAATAAAAAATTGTGTTATTTAGACGTAATTGCAGAAATCATGTATTGAGGAAATATGGCGATGACTTCAAACTAAAGAACACAGTTCCAACAGTAAAATTTGGCGATGGCAGCATCATGGTTTAGGGATCTTTTTACTACAAAAGGTTCTGGCAAACATATCAGTAATAAATGTTAGAACGAATGCCGCAGTATATCAAAATATTTTGGATGCAAATTTAATGATTTCGGTTGAAAATCATGAAATTCCTCTTTACTGGATTTCCTTCCAATAAGATAATGCTCGAAAGTACACTGCAAAATCTACGACGAAATGTCTTGCTAAAATTAATGTAATTATTCTGATGTGGTCAAGTCAGTCCTCGGATTTAAACCCAATTGAAAATCTGTGGCGAATATTTGTTTATCCGCGCTGTATTTGTATACATTTGTTTTGTTCCCAATTTCTATAAACCTTCCACGTTGATCACGTGTTCTGTCCACGGTATTCTCGGCATTCTTCTGTAGAACCAAATAATTTTCGCTTTAAGTCTCTGCTTCATCTGTAAGTTATTCGACTCTTCTTTCTAGCGAAGTAATTTTATTAATATACGTTTCTTAAAAGATATTGTTTCCTTAATAATATTGCTTTCTTAATAATTTAATTATTTTTTGGAAGGCCTCTGTCGGTGTTCTGGTGCATATTCAGATCTCTCTGCTCCACTTTGTATAATTACCTAGAGAGTTAAATTTCTGTACCTACTTGGTTCTATGTCCTCAAATCGAAGCCCATACCTTTCATTAACACTGCTCTTGACGACATTCATATTTCGCGCTCCCATTTAATACCTGCTCTAGTTGTTTTGCAGAAAGAAAAGTCAACTAAAGATACTTGATTACATATCTCCGTAAAATATATAGACAAATTTAACTAAATGTATGATTTCAGAATAAATATTTGTGTGTTTACTTGATTAAATTATATATTCTATATGATATTCCCGACGGTATTCATGTGTACCTATATATCAATTATCATTCACTGGCTGATAGATGATTTTGATTATAGAAAATAACCGAGAATCATTGGTTAACTTATTTATTTTGACTCATGATACGAATAATATAGTATTTATTAAATGAGATGCATTCTCTTAATTATTTTTCTCTCTTACGCCAAAAATTTGTAAGACTGCACTGGATTTTATTTATTCGTATAAACAAATGTAATATATCTTCGAATCTCTGTCAGCTGCTTAAAAAGTTGGTTCACTGTGTCGTGCAAGACAGTGTTTCTCTCCAGAATCTATCATAGGTATCTATATCTACCATTCGTCCAAGCCTAGGATACTGTCGCTGCCAATGGCCTTGAGATCCTTGATAGAATCCAAAGAAGAAATAGAAGAATAGGGAGAAAATCAGGTGTGGGTACTCCGGATGATTTGAGTGTAGAGTTGGATGAGAATTTCCGAGCAAAGCATCCAGACAACTGTACAAGTTAGAACATGGATTTGATTGAATAGAGGGTGGATTGCGGTTTTGCTTTTGTTCAGCATATTCTCGCGGATAATCTTTAGAACTTAATTTGTGAGATGAAACCAAGAGATGTCTGTTGCAATCGGACATGTCGCTCCGGTACAGGCGGAAGTGATTCCTCTGGGCTATAGCAGCTGAGCAAGCAGATGAGAACTAAATAGATGTGCGTGATTTAACTTTATATTTTCTTGCAGGGATGAAAGCCTTGATGCCAGCTTTCATCCAGGAGGATACCTCGGAAGCGCATTTTTGAACGGGGTGATTAAAAAACCTCATTATACGAGACGTATCGAAGGATTATCACGGAACGAGTCCCAGTCTGCTCGTTGATAACGGAAATATATACTGTTAGTAGGAGGTTCTTGCTTGGAGTGGGCGTGGAAGGTTATGTTAATAGAGACAGTACAGCGTGATCATTTTTACCAAGAGGGCAGAGCTTGGTAGCGCGAGAAGAGTCATGGATAGAAGTAAAACAGAGATTGAGAAGGGAAGCATTACCGTCAGGGCTACTGGGAAAACGTGTAGGAAAATCAACCACTTTCGTTAGGGATTGTCTGAATGAAATATGAAAGGGTTTGGATGCCAGTGAGGTCAGCCACAGAGTGTTTAAGATACATGGGATGGTGGGCGTTAAAGTCACTGAACACGAATATTTGTGCAAACGGATTTAGGAGCTGGCCTTGTCTGTATTATAAGGAAATGCTATCGAGTGCACCACAGTTTTCAGAGGAAGGGGAACGATAGAGAAAGAAGAGGTAGCTTACTGTATTGGGGATAGATAGACGGAGACACATATACTAATGGTCAGGAGATTCAAGACAGAGTTCTCTAGCCAGCGGGAGATGATCGCGGATATAAACGCCCAGGGCATGCATGTGGATTTTAGAGTCCATTCTAAGGAGAGGAATGTATCCGGGAATCGAGAAATCAGACGAGGGGATTGATGAGTTAAGATTAGTCTCGCAGAGATCTAGTATATCAGAAAAAGTTTCAAAGAGGAATGATTCCACGCTGCAGAAGTTGGCACGCATACCATGGACGTCGGAAAAGGAAATGTTAAAGGAATTAGATGATTTTTTTTAGCTGGTTTAAGTTTAATTGTTTAAGGTCATATTGAGTTACGTTGAAAAGGAAAAGGCCTGGAGTAAGAGTGGCAGATGGGCATCATATTCGACATGGGAAAAAAGAAACTGGCGCAGACTACAGCATAATGACACCCTTCCATGCGCGACATGGCACTACAGGAACCCCTATATTATGCAACTGTTGATCAGAGCAGCTTCTCAGGGCGCTACGCAAGATTTCCCAAGTAGGCATCTACGAAAACGAGACTACTACTTACTCCTGTCTAAATAATTTAGATTTGCTTTTTCTTTTTTTCGTTTTTTTTTTATCCTTTCACACCTGGGAATGTAATAAAACATCTACGAAGCAAAAGGTTGCAGAGTGTTAGAGAATATAATAAAAATACTCTTAATGAGAGATGACAATGAAAGAATGACTAAAAGCCATATGAAAACAAATGATATTATATTTAAATTTTTGAAGATCAAATTTGACAGGTGTTGTGGATTCCGGGAATGGAATCCTGCACAAATAAATAAACAACGCCAGTAACAGATAGAAAAATAAGTGTATTAAACGTAAGAATACAGACTTGAAGTGAAGATTAGTAGTCCAGGAATGCGGGTTAGTAGAAAGTATATGTACAAATCTTTGTAATTGAAGCCGTAATTATCTCTCTCTCTGTACTCTCGTATAACTCTCTGTGAACACCCTGTGTCTGTCTCCGTCTCTCTCACTCTGACTCAACGTATCTCCAGGTATTTTCTCTGTCAGTATACTTTGGACGAGTCCATCTTGTGTAAAAAGGGGTCTGCCCTACAACAACAGGGAAGCAAGAAATCGGAAGAGGCTTCTAAAAGCAATATGTGCAATAAAAGAAACTGTCAGCATAGAAATATTTACATCTAGCCATTTAATCTGTAAAACGATGAGACATTATCTTAATCTAGTACTGAGCATAAAATTACATCTATTCAAAGAGACAGAATCTGTGTTTAATGTTACTATTCAGTTTTGCTTAGTTGCCAACTCACTCTGTAGCTGTGAAGCCAGAGCACGTCAGATCTAATGCCGTTATCCCCTAGGAGACCGCACGTTCGAATCTTGTCGGAGAATGCATAATGTTTTATCTAATAAGATTTTTCGAATATTCAGGCCAGCAGATGAAAATAATTAAGTAAACTGTTTCATAAATAAATCTAAGTAAGATAGAGGGATGTTCATCAGAACAGTTACCATGTAAGTATTTATAGAAAAGGTAGAGGAAAGCTACATCACGGCGTTGGGGAAAGGACTGAGCCGAGATGCCAGGTCAGGACCAATGACATCGCAGTTTTTTCTTTGGATTTTATCAAGAATCTTTAAATGTGTAACAGTAACATCAGACCAGATGAGGCAGAATTATTCAAAGCAAGGAGTGAATAGAACTTATAGATTTTTAAGATAGATTCAGCCGAGAAGATTTGTTTAGAACGACACAGTGAACAAACATTCCTAGCTGCAAACTAAGCAAGTAATTCAATATACTCTTTCGATTTCATATCAGCGCGAAACGTTATTCCGAGAAAGCAGAATGAGACATTTTTCGGGGGGGGGGGGTAACATCAGCAGTTACTTAAAAAACAAGAAATATCAATCAAGACAATGCGTAATAAGAAAATTAACAACTAAATGAGATATCTATATCAGTTTAAATGTGTTTTTTGAAAACTGCACGCTACTACGTCTGTCAAATCCCTGCAATAGAAACGGAATGTTAATATGAAGCTATGATCTGTCGTTTTATTTGTGGGTGTAGCATTCGCTTTAATGTATTAAAATATTTTGTGCTTCATAGAGATTCTAATTTCGGATAAATGAACAGATTTATTATATTAAATATGGCTTTATAAGCTGTCTCAGTATAGATTAATCGAATAAACATCTCGCTCGCTTGCCGAAACCATACATAATTATTATCCACATTATAATCACAATAATGAATTCAAAGAAGCAAAGGCAGATAGGTAATCGGTATAATGCCGGAATAATAGACATAGTCATAAAATAAGAAGCTTTAAAATCAGTTTCTAAAGAAACTGTACGATTTCCGTTATTGCCCAGCCGAATGTTCTGTGGGAAACAAAAGTTGTAGGAAGAACGCAGTGGAATAGTCAGGAAAGAACAGTGAAAAGAAAAAGGCGAAAAAGCAGAGAGAGAGAGAGAGAGAGAGAATGAGAGAGTGAGAATGTATCATTAAATTAACAAGAATGAGGATGAGGGAGGAGAAAAATATATAAATTTCTACTCGTAAATGCGTGAATCTCATCCATCCCTAGTGATGGGTATTTGAGCCGGGATAAACAAAAGGGTTGAAAGTTGATTCTTAAAACAACCAAGACATGCATTGTACTCACAAATAGAGAGCACTTAGCTGACTTAAAAGAAATGTAATAATTCTGCATACCCCTTTATCATGTTTGTATTTGTGTGGTACTCTGTAAATAAAAACATGTCTTTCTTTCTTCTTTATATATATATATACATATATATATATATATATATATATATATAGTGATTTTCCAAGCACAGCTTAGATGTGGCACAAGGCCTAAATTAGGGGGTCACCCAGTGAGAATCGAACTCACTACTCAGTCGTAATTGTTCTAGCGAGACAAGCTTGCTAACCATTACACCGCCCCAAGGTGCCACACACACACACACACACACACACACACACACACACACACATACATATATATATATATATATATGGACATATATTGTCTTATATATCGCAGATAAGTGTTTAAAATGTGTCTTTTACTTAACCTTCAACAAGTTAGCATCTACTTGGAAAACTTTCCTTAATCATAACAAGCCTATTCTCACTCACGGATAAGTAAATTCTTCTCTGTTTTTACACTTACATTCTTTGAACAAATATATCGAACATCCACAACACCTTCAACATTTCATACATAGTGAACATTAACACTATAAAAAACAAGTATTTTTTCTAGAAAAATTACCAGGTTATTTTCTAAGGTAAACATTTTTCAGTTTATATATTTAGCATCCATATTTAGCTGCTTTTTTACAGAAGTTACAGTGTGTAAATTCGACAAAATATTTCTACCATTTACTTTTCTGAGTAAGTAGAACAAGTAAAAAAAGCAAACAATAATTCATACACAAACGTATCACATAGCCCCGAAAGAAAATATAAAAATGCTTGATTTTAAATTTATTTATTTAAAAAAAATCTTAACACAAGCTAATGAGTAATTTGCATACACTGCTGAAATAATCTTCTAATAATATATTTCTCTTCTTTTAATTTTCAATAGAAATCCATTCACAATTACCAGTTAAATTCATCTATTTTTTCTCCTTGTTATTAATTTCCACTGGACTTACTTCAAACGAAAGCTTTTTTCTGTTTATTTTTAATGACGTGTGTTGTCTATTATTATATCTATGAAAATATTTTGAAAGAGCTGTAATTCAAACAACAATTTCGATTTAAAAAGTTTTAGCAAATCTCTGTCATAAAAAGAGAACATACATTTATTTATTTACTTATTTTCCTATTAACAAATACCTGTAGGTTTTTCGCTATCAAACGTAACGAAAATAATGTAGTAAAATGTTTTAAATAATTGCTGAAATATTTTACGATATCATATTAATGTTTAATTTTAACAAGATACTCGGAATTTTGGACATATTAAATTTTTTCGACCTTTTTAAATGGAAATTATAAACAAATTTATTTTTACTTTATATGTAAATTTCGTATATTTTACATATGAAAGTAACTATCTATAAAAATTATATTTTTTAAATTTTCCATCTTTACTACTACATTATGCATAAAATGTTTATTATTTAAACAAAATAATATATATACCACGAAAGAAATGTACTGCTTACTTTTTCTGTTTGTTTTCTCCAATGGTGAAAACGATTGGAATATTATTTCTGTTAATCTTCAGTAAGTTTCAAAAAGAAAATTCATTCGTAATCCCCGGATGAGAGCATCACGAACCGCTGAAATTTCCTTACAAGACAGCAACAGGCTTGGTTTAGATTCAACAGTGTACAATATACCTTTTGTTAACTTCCACAAATCTGCATTCCAATACAATTGCAATACTGATTATGCAAATCATTAGAATGTGTCCCTTGGACCAACAGATATCCAGAGCCATTACTGAAATGCCATAAGATTCAAGGATGAATCTGATAATATGCGTTTTACGAAACGAAAGATTCAACTAGCAGAATTTCCAATACCTCCTGAGCCATTTCTCTCTCTCTCTCTGTCTCTGTCTCTCTCTCTTGAATGGGTCTTCTTAAGGATCAAGAGATTTTATTCAGCAAATTAAGGCCTACTATAATTGTTTTGTTATGACCACATTTGGAGCAAAAGATGCAATAATTCCAGAATGGAAATCAACTTTCTGTTTTGTGGGTCAGGTTCACCAAAGGATTAGTTTCCTTCGACCATTATCTAATGAGCCACACCAAGTTCTTCAAATCTACTTCATAGAAGACTACCAAGCAAATGCACAGACCAGAAGAAATGTGTTTGATAAACTGAAGTTTGATATTATATTGACTCTTCAAGAGTTTTTGCATAAGCACAATGTTTATGTTAGAGAGTTCAAAGATATGGAAAGAGCCGGACCTGAAGATTTCAGAATTGTGATTAGAGCTGACAAAAGACATTCTGGTGAGCAACAGAGGAGGTTCAATACACCATGTAGCAATGAGGTAGCTATGGTTGGCCAAGAATGTGACAAAGGGGATATTTTTTTCCAGAGACAAACTGGAAGTCTTCAAAAAGTTGCAGAAACTCACAGAGCTTATGATGCCTTAAAATATCTACTCAATGTTTGGTACGGAACAGATGGGTAGCCTTTTCTCCTCAGGCAAAGGCATTTGAACACTGGATTAACGACAAACAAAAAATATCAGCAATTGACTTCTATGCATACACAATTATGATAAAGATTAACAGTTAAAATTATCTCTGCATATTCAAGAAACTATTCATCCAGTTCTTAGTGCATATATATGCAAAATGTAATCAGAAAGTTTACTATTTTTTGTAGAAATGAATCTAAAGAAACTAAGATCAGAGGAATGCATCCACCTATAGGATGCAATTGAAAATGATGACAATGCTGTCAATGCGGGACACAGTTATTCTCCCTTCATCATTCACAGGTCTACAAAGATACATGCAGGAAAGAGTTCAAGATGGATTGACTTATGTCAGACATTTTGGCAAACCGGATTTGTGTGTTACATTTATCACACGTCGGAATTGGCCTGAATTTTTAGAAAATCTTCGTCCTCGACAATCTACAACAGACAGGCATGATATTGTTGCTAGGATATTAAAGCTGAATGTCAACAAACTGATGGACCTCATCAATTTTGAAAAATATTTGGACATGTAAAATGCCACATGTATTCAATTGAGTGGGAAAAGATGGGACTGCCACATGTACATTTCCTTTTGTGGTTAAGGGAAAAGATCAATCCAAATGAAAGAGATTCTATCATCAGTGGAGAACTGCCAAATCTTAATGAAGATCCATGATTTTTTGAAATAGTAAAAAGACACATGATTCATGGACCATGCTGTTATTTGAATTTTAATTGTCTCTGTATGTTTGACAAGAGATGTACAAAAAGATTTCCAAGAAAATTTGTCAATCCCACAAAATGGATACAGAAGAATAAAGATTGAAGGTGGAGGTTTTAGTTTCAACCTTGAAAGAAATGGACAAAAACATTATGGTAGACAACAAATGGTTTATTCCCGACAGTCCATTTCTGTGCAAAGCATTCAATGCTCACATTAACGTGTGATTTTGTAACAGTGATAATTCCATAAAGTCTCTGTGGAAGTACATAAACAAAGGGAGTAACCAAGCTGTGATAACCATCGACAACCACGATGAAGTAGAAAAATTCCAGTCTGGAAGATACATTTCTAGCAATGAGGCTGTCTGGAGAATTTTTTTCATTTAACATTCACAATAGACACCAATCAGTTTAGCACTTGAGTGTTCATCTTGAAAATGGACAGCAGGTGTATGTTTCTGAAGACAATGCTCAGGAATTGATTGAAACTCAAAAAAACACTACCCTAATGGCATTTCTTAACCTATGCAATGTAGATGATTTGCCCAAACAATTCTCTATTCTGAAGTATTTAAATATTATACATTCAAATATGGAAAATTCCACGGAAGTAATCAAGGTTAACCTCATCCAACTGAACCCGCTATTAAATGTAGTGTTGTACTTGGTCGGTTTTATACAATACATCACCAAAATTCTGAATGCTCTTTCTTTGACTTGTTCTTTATAATGTCAAGTGTCCAAAATCATTTCTAAATTTGAAAACAACCAATGGAAATAATCTTGAAGAATACAGACAGGCAAGCATTCGACGTGGCCTTACAGAGAGTGATGAGCTTGGAATCAAATGTTACAAGAGACAGTTTCATATCAACCATCAAATTAAATAAGGGATCTCTTTGCTGTTATGATTGCTACCTGTCAAATTTCAAATCCAATGGATCTCTTGGTGAAACACCAAGAAGTTATGAGTGAAGACATTCTTCATCATATGCAACTGGTTCATCCAGGACTAGCCATAAAATGACACCGAGGATTGTGAGCATTGAAATGGAAGATAAGGTGCTAAATAATGTGACTGTGAAATGGAAGATAAGGTTCTAAATAAGACAGAAAAAAACTTTCTTAATCCGGACTTCCAAAACCAAACAGAGATTCTGATCCTTTAAATAGAGAAATCATGATAGAGATTGGATACAACCATGAAGAGCTGATCCATCAAATACAGACTAATAAAAGATCTTCTTAAAAATGACCAGAGATTCATCTACAATTAGATTATGTTAAGGATCAACAATTCTGCTGGAGGAATTTTCTTTTGGATGCCCCTGGAGATACTGGCAATACATTCCTAACCAATCTTCTTTTATCCTCAGTTAAGGTGCAAAAACAGTGGCTTTAGCAGCTACTTTGATTACTGGTGTAAGAACTGCTCACTCGACATTTAAACTGCAATTAGAATAGTGTGCAACATCTTCTGTAACCCCATGCGTGATAGTGGCCTCCAGCCTTGCTTGGGGTGATACGCTTAAAAAAAAAATACACATACAAACCTAACCAAGCTACTTCAGGAGACTTGCTTCATAGTCTGGGATGAGAGCACTATGGCACGCGTGGGTGCATTTGAGGCTTTTAGACAGATCACAGAATGATAAAAGACATAATGATATACTCCTGGGAGGAGTAAACATTCTACTAGAGATTTCAGACAAACATTCCCTGTTGTCCAATGAGGAATAACTACATATGAACTTCATGCCTACTTGAAAATTTCTTATCTGTGGGATCATATTGAAAGATGCTTTTCGATCACTTATATGAGAGTGGAACTCAACGGAGGTGGGAGAACAAAGGAAATGTATGACCTCCTTTTAAAAATTGGAAATTGGGAAATTTCACATGATCAGGATTGACAAGCCTGCTTTCTTGAAGGTTTCAACAATTTTGTCGAGAGCGTTGAGGAAATAGTTTTTAAACTATTTAACACCAATATAGCAGATAACTTCCAGAATACAGATTGGTTGTGTGAGAGAGCAATTTTGGCTCCGAGAAATGAAACAGTACAGCTCATCAATCAGAAGATATACATACCTAATGATAAAACTAGGAGCTACACGAAGCAATTATATTCCTTGTTGAATTTTTGAATTCTTTTCATCTTCCAGGAATGCCATCACAAAAGTTGGTATTAAAACAAGGACTACCATTAATACTGCTCAGAAATCTTTATCCTTTAAAGTTATGTAATGGTACATGTCTTATTGTGAAGAAAATGCTACCTCACTTATTAGAAGCTCTTATTATAACTTGTCAAGGGAAAGAAGAGACTGTACTAATTCCAAGAATTTAATTGATTCCATCAGATATACCTTTTGATATTAAACGATTGCAATTCCCAGTCAGAGTAAGTTTTGTAATGACTATTAATATATCACAAGGTCAATCAATGAAAGTTACTGGACTTCATCTCATACAACTCTGCTTTTCTCATGGTCAATAATATGTTGCCTGTTCAAGAGATGGAAATAGAAGGTATTTATTTATACTTGATCAAAAAATGATATATGATAAATATGAATGTCATTAGCAATATTAGGATCATTTTTTCAGCTTTTTATTCTTCATATTTTATAAACGGCCTATTAAATCTCTTTCTATTTCTCTCTCGCTATATATATAAATATATATATATATATATATATATATATATATATATATATATATATGTGTGTGTATGTGTGTGTGTGAGTGTATGTGTGTGCCTGTGCGTGTGTGTATGTGTGTGCGTGAAGAACTCGAATGCAAAACGCAATAAGCGTTATTTTCAAAACTTTTGAGTTAACACTAGCAAGGGTTTTGCATTTATTCACTCTACCAAATATCAAAATCATTTCTTACATATTGCGATATTTTTCTTATTTTCATTTTTTTTTGCTTTCGAATATCTGTTTTGTTGCAAAAGGCGATTAGCGTTATACAGGTTTTACCTAAAACTCTTAATATCTATGACGAACTTAGACATTAAGAATAAACAACCTTAAAGTTGTAAAAAACCCGTAAATATCAAGGTTCAACCTCCTACTTAAAATAAAACAAAACGTTTAATACATTTTTAATAAACAATTTATTTACACTAAGAATAAACGTTTAAACTGCTATGTGTGACACAGTAATAATGCTTCACGATTATAAAATATGAATATATATTTTTATAGACTGAATTTAATTAAAGAGAGTATAAGCTACAGTTTAAAGAATTACTTAAAATTGATAAAAAAAAAATAATAATTAATCACATGGTAATGCAGTTTGAATAATATACGACATAAAAGGTAAAATTGAACAGGACCAAATCTGTGTGGACCTTAAGCAGCCTTAAATTTAAAAACGACGATGACCTGAAAAGTGTCGAAATGTCACCAATTAGGACAGTTCTCTAGATAAGGATCATCCAACAAGTACCCTGATCTGTTTTGGACTTTAGATGAATGATCGTTTTGCTTATATATTAATTGTGTTACTTTTTGTTATTATTATATTAATTAATTTACGAGAGACTAAAACTGGCAAATCAATTAAATGTATTGTTTTAGACATTGTCAAAACAGGTTTTAAATTTAAATAACTTCTTTTTATAATATTTCTTTTCTTTTAGAAATATTCTGAGTCATTAGAATTTCCCATACAGGGCAGCTATATTCTCCAAAAGATATGTGATGTGGTGGGGATAGAGGAGCTCACATTTAGAAAGAATACCAATAAAACAAAATCATCGGGAAATGCATATTTTCCCTAATTTTCGGTGTTGTAGTTGAGAGATACAATCTTTAAATCTAGGGGTGGGTAGTATCTCACATCACAGTTTTGGTGATACCTCTGCACTTTCTTACCACAAGTGTCTTTTTTTTTATCAATATTTTGTGTTATTTTAAGCAAAAACGTAGTTTATACAGATGTTATAGATTTATCAGATTTTACTAACAAAAATGCTTTCAATTAAAATACACATTTACAATCAAATTCTGCTTTAAAATTTTCGTTCTTTTATAGTTATATGGTGATATATTACTATTTAAAAGATGATAAAGTGGAGATTATTTACATTATTCGGACTATTGTCCTCATCTTAGTCGCCATGTTTATCACAACGTTTCGGTTGTACTCTTGAGGACATATGACATAGTGGATAAAGGCGTTGGTTAGATCCAGTGACAGGACACAAAGAGTGTGTGTTCAATACCCGGTTAAGGCAGTGGAGAACATTCAGAGGAAAATTAACAGGAGATAACTGATAACTGACATCCATTAAAACATGACACGTGGAACTATAAAAGTTTACCCCAGTGAGCGAAATAAAGGGTTCAGTTCGACATTCCAACCACCTGAAGAAGGCCAGAGCGTACAACGGCCGAAATAATATACATAATACCTCATCTCAGAAATATAGACAGATATTGAAGGATAAAGTGGGTTTTAAGCAACCATATATGAGCTATAATGTCTTTCTTCAGTTTCTTCATATATATATATATATATATATATATATATATATATATATATATATATATATAGTTGCTTTAAAAAGTATGGACACTTTTACACTGCATAGCTCAAATCAATTTTGTTTTCAGATTTATACGTTTAGTATTAGTAATGTTATTTATTGAACAAAGTATGTTCATCTTGAAATGCTACTGGAAGTATGAAAAGGTAGTTGAAATTCAAAGCTGGTATCGAAGATAGTTTCCTTCAGATCCCCCGACGGGGTTTAAACTATTACGAATTAGAGTTAAGGTTGATGGTACTTTATACGACGTGCACAGGAACGGTTACGGAAGGCCACAAATATCAACAAACTCTGTGAAGCAAGGAAGAGTGATGTAATGTTCAAGAAATGTTTCTTGATGCTTGTGATTACATTGCGTTACGTTGTCAGCCATGCCCGGGTCATATCGGACATCAATTGGAAAACATGCCATGATAACTTCCTAAGAGCCTCCATTTATAATAAACACGTTTTTCATATGCATTATTTAAATTAAACATATCAGGATATTTTTGCTTGAATTATTTATTGAGATAAATTCAAAATGTGTATATCTTTTTGTAGATACGCTGTATTCTACAACCCCTATATATATATATATATATATATATATATATATATATATATATATATATATATATATATATAGGGGTTGTAGAATACAGGGTATCTACAAAAAGAAAGTTTTTAATGTTGGAATTTTCGAACACGCCTGTTCGAAAATTCCAACATTGAAAACTTTCTCATCGTCCTTCAATTCAGTCAAAAGGTTAATATCTTATAAATATCAATTTTATTGCCAATACTGGTATCATTTTGTTGGCGTTTTATTTTTCTACTTTTATTCACCGGCCTATACATGCTACATTCTGCAAGAAGCGCACGCGGACCACTGTCCATTTAATTGTGTATGTGTGTGCGTGTGTCTGTAAGTGTGTGTGTGAGTGCGCTCACGCACACACGCGTGTAAATGTGCGTGTCCGTATATGCGGGGCAGGTGGGGGTTGGGTGTGTTACTTTTTAATTAAAGTTCATAATTCCTTATTTTAAGGTGAATATTTGAATGTTTATTAACATATTTCAGAGTAAATTTCACTTTTTTAAATGATAGTTTCCGATTACTATTTTGATATATGAAAAAAAATTGTTTTTAGTTTAATATGGCACCCGGTGGATTTGGCTTAAATTTTCTATATCTTCAGTGCGTAGGGGATCATTGCTATCCAACTAAACCTTGTCTTTTATATCTATGAATTCTGATGAATTTTGTGGAAATATAATTCTGTATTTTTCCCTAGCCTTAGCTACGGTTTTGAATTCAAGCCAAGAGAATATACTCCATTTAATGCATACGTCGGAGAAGAAGAGGTAGAATTTTGCTTCGCCCAGGGCTAATAGGTTGAAATTTAACGTAACAGACTTAGCCGCCACTTGATCACGGCTCGGCAATTCCAACATAAGCGCAGATAACCGTTAGGCAACCCGCAATTCTGTGAAGATGGAAGGTTAAAAATAGTAACAGTTGTTATACGACTAAAACGAGAAAAGTATTGAGGCTATAAGATTATAATTAAATTAGACGTAAAAAAATATACGGCTTCTCATTCAGCTGAACATGTGCGGTTATGAGATGTGATATAGCGATTACATGGGGTTACTGCGTGGTTATATGTATCTATACATTCTCAAGGGTTGTCAGTACATACGTGATTTGACTGTGTCGTTTTCTGCAATCCGTTGCAAGTGTATGGATCGATCAATTTTGAGCGCACTCCCCAATATTTCATTCTCTTGGAACAATAATAATAATAATAATAATAATAATAATAATAATAATAATAATAAAAACAACAATAATAATAATAATTATTATTATTATTATTATTATTATTATTATTATTATTACTATTATTATTATTATTATTACTATTACTATTATTATTATTATTATTATTATTATTATTATTACTATTGTCTAAATACTGCAGCACAGGACCAGAGTCTTGCAACCATATCCTATCAGTGGCTCATAATCAAGAATGGAACTGACCCGAAATGCTGGATCTGCGGAAAATATGATGAAACTGACGACCATATTATGTGAGGATGTCTGTAAGTGGCAAAAAATGAATGTACCCAGCGACATAACAAGGTTGTGATATATGTGCACTGGAAGATATGCAAGAAGCACAAAATCGAAACCGTTGAGAGATTGTATGAGCACCAAACATACACAGTTACCCATAATAACGATGTGACTATCCTCTCGGACTCGCCAATTCAAACTGACAGGCAAATAAAAGCCAACAGACATTATATTATCATAAAAGACAAGAAATTCAGGAAGTGTATACTTATTGACATAGCAATAACATCTGAGAGAAACACCTCCATAAAAATTATCGATACAAATCAGGAAACATAACTCACAAACAATAATAATAATTGTCATAACAATAATAATAATAATACGTGTACTTTATAATACACAGAAACAGAACAATAACAGCTAATCACGCAGACATCGCGATCAAAGACGACAAGAACAGAATGTGCTCTCCTGTTGACATGGCTGTCTCTGCAGATTGTAATATACTTTTGAAGGTCTTCAAAAACTATCAACATACAAGGATCTTGAAATGGAAATCTCAAAAATGTGACACCCGAGTACATCAATAATTCCAGTTGTTGTTGGCATCATCGGATTGACTGGAAAAGATTCTGATAGACACCCTAAAGGATTCTGTGTAGCCCATGACTTAACAAAAAAAAACAAAACCAAAAAAACATTGTACTCTCAAGTACAACTCACACATTACGAAGAGCTTTACCTATATAAAATGTGTGTGGTCTTAGTTTGTTTTGTTTCGTTTTGTTTTTTATCATGGAGGCATTTTTGACCGAAGATCTCTGTTTGGGACCTAGAAGGAAATGTGTACATCAAAAATAAAAGGAAATTAAAAAATAATAATAATGACATTACAAGAATATATAGTCGTGGTCGTAAAATGTCTCAGGTTCATCCAGGATATATGCAAACGTGGCCCTCCACAGACGCTTTTTTTATTATAGGAAAATTATGATTGCTTCATCAGAAAGATCACGGAGTGGTTTCTCATTGTCTTCTTAACAGTTTCGAATTTAGAGTTTTTTTCTCTCTTAAACTGGTTTCAAGATAAGTATAGAAAACCAGTATACGCTGCTATAATCAACAGATTATAAGACGGTATAAGAAGGCAATCAGGTTTTTCCCAAGGGCATTTGTAAAAAAAAATAAAGCAACAGATTAGAAGGAAAATTGAACCCGGCTGATAGATTTCCCTTTTCACCGACGATAACTCACACGAAACTCGCAGCCGACCTTATACATCTATAAAGTTCGTGAATATTCTGAACAAATGATTAAGTTTTGCTTACATCAGTATATACCGAATTTGTTTAGACTTACGATAATTCAAATTATTGACGCTAAAATACCCAGGTTTCTTCTTATAGTGAACCAGACACAAAGTATGTAATTTGAATCAAAGAGAAATTAATTAAGTTACATAAAAACGCTAAGTTTAAATGGTTATGTATAAGAATCACTTCAATACAAACATGTCACTAAATCATGAATTGTCATCAGTGATTCCTCTCGTCATCATCATTAAAAGTTACCAATTTCTACAGGCGATAAACTTAACAAGGACAATATTATAACATAGTATTAATAAATCCGTTGCTTACCGAGTGGAGTGCTGAAATATTAACCCCTAAACCGCAGGAATCATCAAGTGATGCTTAATTAGAAATCATCAATTTATGATTTAAATATTTTCCAGTGATGGGGGGCACCATTTCCTCATGATTCAATTCTAAACTCTCAACACTAGTATTCATGGGGTTACGATATACTAGGATTTATGAGGTTACGTCATTTTCTGGGGAATCTGCGCGAAAATAATTCAACTGGGACAAACCAAAGACAGACTTGTCTTCGTAGGTTTCTAAGAGAAATGAGACAAGAAATTGTGACAACTTACTGTAAAAAATGTGCAATTCTATGGACCATGTTTTTTAAAAAAACAGTATCAATCCAAGGAAGGAAGTACAACCACTAGCACGCAGGGGGTTACAGGGTGTGGTGGAATTAGGAACAGAAACATTAGTAAGTGAAAAGGGCAATGAAGAGGAAAGGAGATAGTGATTGACATTGCATTTAATTTTTTACAGCTTAATGTTGGTTCGAAAACACGGAGCCGGAAGAGAGTCCCACAAACGAGAAGTGCGAGAAAAGAAACTCTCAGCATAGAAGTTACGGTTAAATCTTGCTAATTCAAATGTAAATTGATGAGATCTCGCCGCCAGCCTAGGTTCCATAGCGAAGACCTCATCCGAACAATTATCACGAAAATATTTATAAAATGCACAAAGCGGCAACATTATGGGGGTGGGCAAGTTACTGAACCTGAGACGTCAAATCAGGACCAACAATATTGCCAATTTTTTGTTGGATCTTATCATGAAGGTACAGGAAAATAGCAGGGGCACCGGGCCATATATGGTAATAATATTCCCAGTATGGACGAATGGTAGACTAATAGATTTGCAAGATAGATTCCGGAGAGAATTGTTTCGCCCGACACAGTGAACTGATTATCTTATCAGCCGATCTAGCAATGGATTCAATGTAGTCTTTCCATCTCCTGTCAGCTGAAAACATTAGCCCGAGAAGGTGTAATGAGTCACTTTTCAGCTTGTGAAGACCTTGTCAAAGGTTTTCAAGATGTCCTATGCTATTTTTTATCTAGTGCATGATAGCCTCTTTCCGCAATTATCGTTAGTATATCAGCAGTTGATCTGGAGAAATGAAAGCCGTATTGCTTTTCTGAGAAAAAGCTCTGTGAGGATATATGATAAATCAATTCACTATTGATTAGGGATTCTAGGGGTTTCCCCAAAAGAGGCAGGAGTCTAATAGGCTGATAGCTGGAAGAGTCAGATGATTTACTAGATTTCTAAAACCTCGAACAGACGATGACTTTCAGCAAGCAGGGAGGCAGGAGACAGCGAGGATTTTATTATACAGTTTAAGGAGAACAGGAGGTAGTTCAGGCTATAACATATTCTTGGCTATAACATATCATCGGCCGACATGCTTTGTTGGGGATCAAGGTTAGTGAAGGTAGCAGAAACCATGGAAGGGATTATATGGATATCATTGAACAGAGAATCAGTTCTAAGTAGGAAATTAGGCAGGATTAATTCAGATCAGTCAAGAGTAGAGTTCGAGGTGAATTTACAGGCGAAGCATTCATCTTAATCAACAGAGGATGATAACACCTCAAATCGATTGAAGAGAGGGAAATAGAGACCTTGCACCTATTTAGTATTCTATTACAGAGACGACAGTAGTCACGAGACAAAGTTTTGGGGGTTTTTTTTAGAGAAAGTTTTTGAGGACTCGCTTATATTTGCTACGAGCAGTAGCAAATAGGCACCTGTTATGAAGAGAGCTGTCACGCTGGAATAGCCGGAAATAGTGTTTCCTGCATGCTATTGGCGCCCGAGCATGCATGTGTGAACCATGGAGAAGGTTGCAGTTTACCCTGGTATTTCCGAGAAGAGATTAAAGTGCGTATGCCGGCTTTGACACAAGAAGAAACCTCAGTTGCCCAATTTTCATTTGTGTGATTGAAGATGTCATTCCAGGGGGCACCACGAAGAAAATCCCGGAATGAGTCCCAGCCAGAATACGAGGTCCGGAAAGAGGTCTTATGGATAGGGTGTTCCTGTTTAGTGGATGACTGGGAGGAGATATCGATAGCTATCACAGAGTGGTCCGAGTTACCAAGAGGACAGTATTGTGAAGCTTGGCAAGAGCGGGGAGAGGAGTCAAGTAATGTTCAGAAGAATGTTGCTCGGTTTGGCTAGGGAAAAATAGGGAAGACCACGATTTTACTGAGGGATTGGGCAATGGAAAAGATTAATGTCTGTATGCTGGCAATATAAAGAGCTTTAGAATGCGTCAGCCACGTGCATTGGTGAGCATTAAAGTCACAGAAGATAAAGCTGTTCGCAGATGGATGGAGAGAAAATACCTTTTCCATAATGCATTAAAGGAAAGAGATAGCTGTCAGAGTTTTGTCGCGAAAGACGGAAGCACAGGAAAGTGAGTCAGGGAACTCGAGAGACAATTCCCTGATCATTGAAATATTATGTAAATAGAATGTAAATACCAAGGCCATGCATGTGAATGCTGTAATGTTTTTGTAAAGGTGGAGATATCCTGGAACCAAGAAGTCATTGGTAGCAATGAAAGAAGTTAAATGTCTGTCGATTCTTCCACAAAATATATTCTATGCTGCAGAAGAATGCATATAGAATGATTATACTGATAATAATACTAAAATAAGCGAAATAAATGTTTTTTGTTTTTCTTTAATTATATAATCTGATAGAATTAAAATATATTTTTTGTAATTTCTTCATATGATTAAGGTTAAATAAAAATTAATGGCACTTAAGTTCGTGCAAATTTTTTCAGTTGTTTAAGACGTAAGAAAATATCAAGAAAAATTTCTGTTGTCTGATCTCCAATAAATTCATAATTTTGACTTTTGCAAAAACCTAACAAATGCATGTATTACTTATTATTAAGAATAGAAATGAAAATATATTCCAGTATACATAGCAAAAAAATGGACTATTTTGAAATCTGAGTAACATATGAAACTATTCCAACACGTTCATTCTTTGAGATGGGAAGAATAATGAAATGAATACTGGCGAGCTGAAGAGATCTGACAACATTTCAAGTGTAATTAGAATCATTTTATATTTTTGTCTAAATTCGGTAAAGAGTTTCAATTCCTGTGGATTCTTTATATTCGCTTAAGCGCAAATGCTCTTGGGAAAGGTAGGAATTCACTTCTTCTTCCTCTCCTAGCTTGAGATCAATACATTACTACTTCCTCAAAAATATTCTTCCAATCTAAAAATTATATTTTCTGGCTTTAATAACATGCAAAAAGTTGATAATAAGTAATAAAAAATCTGTGAATCAATTAATCAATCAAAATTCTGTAAATCAATTAGAAATAGATAGAAAGAAGTGGAACTGCATTTCGGTACGACTTTGAGAATAAGACGGATTATTTTATCCAGGCCACAAAACAAGATTGAAGTAAAACAGAACCAATGAATAAACTTATACCAAATCTTTATTGCATTTACTCTGACTCCTCGTATACTGACAGATATTACAGGGTTCTTTTTATAACGCCTAGATCTTAACTGATGATTTAGCCGTACAAAGACTTTGTTATTGTAAACAAAAAAGAAAACTAAATATGCCTCATCTTGGATATTGATTGAACCAAACACAAATTGAAATGGGAAATCAAGAAATTAGAGAGAAAAAAGACATGATCAAATAGACTAAATTATTAAGGATTGTTTAAGTTTCTGTTTTATCATTGGATCGCTTGGGAATCGTCAGAATGACCTATGTTAAACAATCCACAATAATATTGGAGTTGACAAGAATACTTTCCAATGTGTTGGAGTTCTATATCTGTTTCTCTTACTTCATCGGGAACTAACGTCCCTAGAAGCCTTTATCATGAATATTAAATTACAACAATTGTGGCTATACTTGTAGTAGCATTAATATCAAAATACATTTCTACGGTGAAGATTCATTTCGCTTGGTGTTTATATTTCTCATCCGAACCGATCAATATTTGATTTTCTCCAGTTACCTCCACTGTGAATTTATTGTCTATTTCCAGACAACAATAATGAGTAATTGATTGCAAATTTTTCTGTTTGGAAGAGTAACAGAGTTGGTATTATTTGCTTTTCAGTAATTCTTAATCTCCAGATGATCACAAACCACGTCATCTTTGAGGCAAGATTCGGACCAGTAGTAGTTTGCTATACAATCAAAATGGAATAAAATAAATATAAATCAGTGTATACACAACATTAAGTATATTATTGATAACATGCATATTGAGGAATCTAAGACATAAGTATATACAGGGTACGATGGAAAAAATGACGTCTAAATTACCCCAAAATGAAAATAATACTGAAATTTCATTTTAACAGATATATTTACCAAAAGTACACAAATATATATTGAATTATTAAAGAGAATATTTATTCAATAAAATCGCTATTAGCTTCAACCACGGCTTCCAGACTACATTATAATCTACTGCAACGTTTCTGGACCGTCTCCTTATTTTACTTGGTGAATGATGCCTTAATCCTTGCCTTCAGTGTTGACCATGTTCGTCGTAGTCTTTGAATATTGAATCTAGTGCAGTACGTAATGTGTTCAATGGAAAAAAGGCAATATTACTAGTAGCATATGTTCAGTAATTCTTCAAATCTTCAATATCAGAGGTTGGCAGTGAGGATTTGGAGAAAGAAAAACATGGCTGCTTTATACACGTCGAATTGAATATTTTAAGCTTTCTGATTGTTTGATCCTTCTCTTGGCCAACTATAAAATGAGTCAGCTCATTTTGGTTGGCTCACTAGTATATTAGAGTACCCCAAAACTCTAACATTCAGTTCATCATTGCTGTTACATGGAGTTTGTTGGTCTCTCTCTCTCCCTCTCTCTCTCTCCCTCTCTCTCTCTCTCTCTCTCTCTCTTGTATGCTCTCTATGCATAATCATAAAGGGGACTGCAAACAGCGAAGTTAGGTGGACACATATGAGGCATGATGCGGTCGGAGAAATTATCTGACAGCCATGACTGGGTTCTGCGACTTGTATGCGTCTTACAGCAGTCACCCTCTTGACAACAATACACCATGCCGTTTCCAAATTTCTAGCAGAGTGATTTGGAGCATGATGCTCTTTTTCTCACAGACGGCACCCAACTGACCCTAATTTACAGTGCAGTCGGCAAAATCAAAAACAAACAACGCGTATGGCAAAATATAAAATGACAACAATTTGCCCATCAAACCCTGTATTTGATCTAATTTGATTGTACTACATGTGGTGTTCAATTAATGACGCATCGTACAATTTGACACAGAAATCCGAAAGAGTATTGGAATAGGTAAATCGTATTAGGGAACAGGAAAATTTCCTTAGAGTCAAAGAAAAGGTCGTTGAAGTGATGGGTACAATCAATATTTTTATATGGCAATAGATGTTTGATAATTTTCTTGCAGATAGAAAAGGCCACAGAAATTTGGTCCTAGAAAGAAAGCTGCGAATGCTATGAACAAAATATAAGCATGTTTGGTGTTTTCAGAAAGATGTAAACAAAAGAGGGTGCTGATATTTAGTATCAGAATGGACGTGTTAAAATTCCTGATCGCATAATAACGAAAGAAGTCTTGGATCGTTGGAACTAAGGGGAGAGACTGAAAACGAGAGTGAGAGGGAAATCTGACCAACCAATTTTTGTAAATTGATGGATTGATTTGTTTTTACGGGTTATCAACCCTTTGTAGGTTATTTCAAGCCCGAAAATAACTTTAGATTATGACATATTTTTTGAGATAATAATAGTTTAGTAGATGCAATCCATACTAATTAAATCACTGCTGGGAGGAGAATAATTGGATTTATACCTTTTTTAAGAGTATTTGCGCATAAGTCATAACGAACCCATCTAGAACTGGAACACGACTGTCCGATTAACAATCTCAAGCTAGTATCATTTACACCAACCGCATATCCAAGCTTACAGCACTTGTTATTCCGAATGCCAGTCAGGATGAACGGATGTTTCCTCGAGAGATTATCGGTCCTCAAACTCACACATGACCAAAAGTGAAACTCGTACAAACGCTCCATTACTAATGATGCAGTTAAAGTTATCGACCCCTGTATTACTCCAGTAAGTAATTGGCTCCTCATACTATCCTCTACATTTACAAGAACCAGACTAGGCCGAAAATGGAGTACTCTTTGTATATATGGATGGGATCTGCTCCGTTTTCTCTTTCTAGTTCAAAAGCGTCTCCGAGTCCTTGTGGATGACTAAATATTTTCCACTCTCCAACCTCACTCTCACAGGCGGGATTTGGCGAGTCTTCACCGCTCTATCTCTACTTCCATGGAAAGTTCTCGTACAAATTACATGGCCTGGTCGCGCTAATTCAAACATTTACGACAAGGATACGCCATGCCACTTACATAGTAGCCAACCGCCCACATTTCCTCCTTATTCCACCGGTGAGAAGTAAGTTACACGTGAACAACTTCTTCCCGCAAACAGATTCCAAAAAGGATGTCATCAATACAATCTTAAACTGTTCAAGTCTAGAGTTAACCGTTATCTTTCCTTCGTGTCCGTACAAACTCCCCCTTAACGTTACCTCATCCTCGAGGGTATCCCGAGTAAAACTTCTGTAAAAAATAAGAAGTTAATAAAATTATTGAGGCCAAATCCTGAAATGACACTTAAAAATATCAAAGGTAATTGCAGCATTATTATAAAAATATTTCATTAAACGGATTATATATAAGGGTATTTCATTAAGACGGATCAAAGTCTGCAGTAAATAAAGCAGTGTTATTGGTGAAAATTTATTTATTTGTCTATTGGATCATGTTATCTAAGTCATGGCTGTTATGTGAGAAAAATAATATCATTCAAATGTCCGCCAAATCTGAAAGAAAAAGAAAAAAAATCATTAGACGCTAAAACTTAATTCATATTTAAAATCGGTCCAAGTTATTGGAAAACACTTTATATTGTATTATATTAATCAGTTGTTATTCGGAATCTGGCTAACTTGTGCTTCATTTTCGCAATTGTCTGTTCATCATATCTCTTGTGGAGTAAAGAGACCCCCCCGGTGACTCTATGAACATGTCCAATACTATAACGAGTTCCATAGTATACGGTCGTCTGTTATCGCATCGGTATCAGTCCCAGACTCTCAACAAGACAAGACATGTGTCCTGGAAGAAGGTGACGTGACTTCCGTCTTCGGGCGGAGGGTGACTCAGTCGGGGCTCTGTCTTCGGATAGAGATTCGGCTGAGGAAAACAGATAAGTTGGAGTCAGACAGTTCGCTGTCTGGCTTGCAACTAAGAAGACCTGTTTTGAGGTAGGTGACTCGATCGTGGCTCTGTCTTTGGATAGAGACTCGGCTGAGAAAAACAGACAAAAATCTGCGTATATTTTGACCAATGGCACGGGTGGGAGAGCTCTTGTTCCCAATAATAATTCCCGACCTTGTGTCACATCTTATCTCAGTAGTGAGCTGAGTAGAAGAGTACTCCATCGAAGTCAGGCAGTTTACTGCCAGGCTCGCGACAGACAAGACTGTCTTCAGTCAGAGGCTAACATGACTTCTGTCTTCGGGCAGAGGCTCAGTCGGGGCTCTGTCTTCAGATAGAGACTCGGCTGAGAAAAACATACAAATAATTTACCCGAGCCCGCTTTTACAGAGGCTGGATAAATTTTGACCAATGGCTCGGGTGGAAACTCTCGGGTTTCCCACAATAATCCAGACCTTGTATCACAAGTCATCACAGTGGTGGGACTGAGTAGATACCAGTCGTATTGAACTGAGTTTTCATACTAACTATTCAGGAGTACGTCGATTTCCTAAACATTACGTCTAGAGAATTCTTTTACGAATTACTTTATACCAAATATGAATATGTGTTAAAACAATAACCTTACAATACGAAATTATAATAATATCTTTACAATGACTATTCGTTCTGTTGGGCTACTATCCAAGTGTATGTTATATTGTATCAATTGCTTTAAGATATTTGTTCATTTAATTGTTTTACTTCATTAAAAATGTTCAGTATATCAAAAACATGGTTTATGATTTTGAGCTTAGATGGATCTCGGGAAAGGTGCTTTAAAATTATTAGCTTAAACCAGAATTCAAAGTATGACCATATGACGAGACAAAAGATTTAGAGGAAAAGTCTTCTTACTGAGCGTTGTGGCACTGTCTATTCAACAATTGTGTATTATATTTTATCAATAGATAATTTTATATATCCATTTATTACAATTTCGTTAAAAATACATATTTCGCGCTTGAAATATGCTGTTTTATTTATGGATTTGTTTGTTTAACGGCATATCAACTCTGTGTGTTTCATTTAATGCGGATATTTCAATTTGTCTGGCTTCAACTAAATATATATTAAACGTTATTGTATGCTTTTAACTACAGATAAAATTTATTGTTTGTCAATTTTTTATAAAATATATTGTGCATTTTGTTATAAAATGCATTCGTAGTAATCCTACTGCTTTTCAATTGTATTGTTGGTTGATTTTACTCTAAATATATATTGTTGGTATTGTTTCATATAAACATCTATTGCTAATATTTACTATAAATATGTATTTTTACACATTCAGAGTGTTTTGTTTTTGTTTGGAGGTTCACTGTTTGACCAAAGGTGGACTTCAAACTGTTGTTCCTAGGTCCACACTGGTCAGGCTGGACCAAGGAACAACACCAGTTAAAATGTGATTCCACGCTCCTCAAAATCTCCAATCTCCCGATCACTGGCCTTTATCGTCATACGTAGGACTAGGAATATATTGCATGATTAAATAAATGCATTGTCACGCTTAAGGAAAATATTAAGATTTTCTTGCAACAAATGTTTGTTATATTTTTAATCATTTTATATTATTCAAATTGCGCCATAAATTGTTGTCTCTAGCTTCTTTTTGCCTATCGGTGCTTCTAAAGGATTTAACGCCTCATCAGAGCCAGAAAATAAAACAACGGAGATTTCTAATATTTTTTTCCTCATTTGATTTTAGAGAGGATACGCATTAATTGGTGCATCGTTTCTTGGGGGAAGCGAGAGGAAGAGGGACGGGGATGCCAAAAGTTTGGTCAACTACCGATCATTATGTAGTTGTATGTTTCATTTCACTGGAGAAACGGATTAGTCGAAGCTTCGTTACTTGGGCGGTAGGAGAGCGAAAGGGTTGTCAACAGGTTAACTACCCATCACCGCTTTGCAGTATGTCTTATTTCAGAGGAGAGACGCATTATTTGAAGCATCATTTCTTGGAAAGAGAGAGAGATGATTGTCAATAAGTTGACCAACAATCCATCATCGCTTTGCATTATGACTTATTTCAGAGGAGAGACTCATTAATCGGAATATTCTTTCTTGGTGGCGATGAGAAGGGTGTTAACAGATTTATCAACTATCCTTCACCACGTATTAGTCTGTCTAAGTAAATAATCTGGGAGCAGCAGGGCGTCTTTATTATTCTAATTTAGTAATGGTATAGACTACATTCGGTGGTTTTTCTTTCTTTTTTTTGTCCCATATTACAATCCTTCACTGGCAGGGTTCAAGCCCGATGCTTCAAACCACACCCACTTAGTTCAGATTCTCATAGAATTATACAGTACAGTAGCGTTTGCTATTTTGAGTCATGCTACGAATTCTCTAACAAAATATTATAACCCTTTCCACAGCCGTTTATTTTTTTCATAAAATTAAAAGCGACGACGTAACAAAAATATATAACATCTACTATTCAGTAATACAAAAGCTTTTTCACTTATGTGCCATGCGTGGTACACGCATAGGCGATCATGTATATTTCGATACATGACTGACGAGGCAGATTTTTTCCTGTAGTGGGTTGTCATTTCTTTCTCCGGTAGACCAGCTGTCATCCAGGTCTATAGAACCGGGTCTGTCCTGCTATTTACACATATCAGGGGTGGGGGAAGAACATGATTCATACCTTTCCCAAGGGTATTAGCACGTAAGTTAATGTAATGGATTCGACAGGAAGTCGGTTCTCCGATTTCTGAAACCGAGCCGCTATCAATTACTATCAAATAACTACAGTAGAAAGTTTAGTATCGTTTTGATAAAGACCAAGCAGTCAAATACTATACAAGGTCAATGATCGTGATATATTATCTATATATATAAAAGAGAATATGTCTGTGTGGCTGTGTATGTTCATTATGCATTTCCACATTTTTCAATCGATCCAACTCAAACTTGACACACTGATAGCTTATGATCCAAAAGTGCTCACACCACACTTATTTTTTCCGAACCCCCCCGTATAACGAAAAATAGTGAAACACTTTTTAGAAAACCAGTCTTTTGTCCATAAGTCCCTGATTTTTCAAGCAATTTTCTCCAAATATGACCCGATCATTACTTATGACACAACACTTTTTTTAATTAATTTTTGTAAGTTCATTTGCGCTAATCGCGAAAGATTCGCAAATGACTGCGTAAAATTCGATTTATTTTTTTGCCATTAATTTCTGACGTTTCCAATCAATTTGCTCTAACTTTTGCACGAACATTATTGCTGCTTCCAGCAATGTTTCGGACTAATTTTGTATCAAGTTAATTCGCTTTAATTTTGCGATTGTTTTGATTTTTCGGTTATTTTTTTTAATCTTTCTCTTAAAACAATTTATCAGAAAAATAGTTATCTCAAGTCCAGCAGCTGTTATCGCTCTTTCCACTACTGTAATTCCTCCCTAATCTTTTATTTGTAATAATGTGAAATGACAATTTGATTGTTTCATTACTTTCACTTCAGGTCACAGGTACTTGGCATTTTAGTTGTTGCTGCTGTTGATAATCCTCAAACGATATGGTTTGTGTAAGTTGGTACAGCGCTTTGTGATTATGTAGCGACAATAAACAATGTTCAAGAAATGATGGTCTTTGTCAAAACCCAAAGTCTTCACTAATTCTAAGACACTTTTAACCATTGATCTTATAATGCGGTTGTATACATCTGTTAATTTAGTGACTTCTGAACGGGTTGGGCGCCACGGATGACATCAGTATGAAAGTCTCGATCTGACGAGGCTATTTAAGCATATAATTCGAGTTTTCCGTTGAGCGCTGGTTCAGCCTATGTCCAATTTCCTTTTCTCCTATACTAAGTTTGTTATAACAGATCCAAAGTCCAAGGTATTTGAAGTGTTTTACTAATTCTGTATTTTGAATTTTTTTTAATAGATTCAGTGTATGTGTTATGACTGATTCCATTCCTATAACTAATATCGTTATTTTTTATCATTTCATCCGAAGCAAGGCAATAAAGGCTCTAACGCACAGATGGTTAACGAGTGTTAAAGAATATACAAAGAACATTATTATGGGGCCAGAACAATAAAGAACAAGAATTAAGAGGACAGAAAATGACATGACATTAAATCAAGAAACTGTAAGATAGTTCATGCCTGAAGCGTGAGAAAAGAAACTGATAGCTTAGAACTTATGGTTACCTCTAGACATTTGATTTGTAAAATTATATGAACTTGCCGCCAATCACGTACTGCGCCTAATAATGTCTAGGTACCATAAAGGATAATTCATCAGAACAATTTATATGGAAATATTTATATAACAGGGACATGGAAAGTGCATTACGGCAGTGGGAAAATAACTGGAGGCCTGTTGTCAGGTCAGGGCCAGTGACATTGCTGAATCTTCTTTGGATTTTATCAAGATCTCTAGTTAGCTCCAGACACTAAACGGCAGCAGTATTATAAGCATGGAAAAATGGTAGACTTTTAAATATGTAAGATTCGGGCGATAAAAATTGTCTAGCACGACATAGATAACCAACTTTCCTAGCAACAAATTTAGAATCTGATTCAATATAACCTTTCAACTTCATGCGCTAACCCGAGATGGTCCAATTTTTCCCTTGTCTGGAAGTTAGAAATAGCCATGCTTATGGAAGGTAGAAAGGTTATCTCGGACGGTTGATAAGAGAGCACTTTCGTTTTGGATGTGTTAAAATTAACAAGCCATTCTTGCCCCAGGTAACAACAGTATGTAGGTTATTTTTTTAGATCAGCTACTAATTTGAAAAAAAATATGATTAATACCGGATTTTATGGTGGATTGTAATGGGTTAATTCTTGTATCCAAAGTAATTTAATTTAGTAAAATTTAATACGTTTTCTGACGAAAAGAAAATGAGCAATGCTAAATTTAATAATATTCCTCTAGTCTATTTCGACTACTCAAAAAAGCATCTTATTGCCTTCTCAGATACACGTTTTTTTTTTTGCAAAATGTGAGAGCTCTTTATAGACTTATTGTCAACAAGATTATGTGGATTGGCCACTTACCAATTGAGAATGTGAAATTTTCTTCGGCATCTTTTACTTTAATCGTAATAATCAATATTATGAGTTCACTTCTTTCTTTTTCTACTTCGTCTACTGCTAGTCTAACACTTGTTTCATCTTGGTTGCCGCTTTTTTTATTACCAATGCTAGGACAACAATCAGATTGTCTGCTACAAGGATTAAAGTTTAAACTTTGCACCTATAACAAAAGAGTGTCACTTTCTGTGAATGGTAGCATCTTTGTATTCTTCACCTCTTCTGTTGTTCTGTTCCTCGATGATACTCCACTATTTCCTTCGTTTGGTGCTATCTGTGTCTTAATCTATACGTTCAGTCTCTACGTTCTACTCTCTAGTCAAGATCGATGCACTAAGTAAAGAGAAATACTTGCAGTAAGAAATAGAGATACGGGAGGTCGAGAAAGAAATAAACCTGATGAGAGATTAGGTTGTTAAGTGCATCGAAAATGGCTCGGCTCACGTCTTTCCCGCGCAGCCAATAATTAGAGAGAACGAAAAGATAAATAGTAAAGCACAGTTATAAACAGACAGAATGAATGGCAGACAGACAACAATGACAGTGGTAGGGACGGTGTCACGCTCTCAGTGAAATTTATACGCAGAGTTGCACAAGGAATAACACAGATCGAGAAAGAAAGACAAAGGAACTGAAACTAGAGAGATGCCCAAAGAGATATAGAAACAGTGCGAGACAAAGAGAAATAGAAGCATTTTAAAAGAGCATAAGACACAGTGGTATACTGAGGCAGTCAGTGATGGAGCTAAAATCAAACAGGTAGAAGCACTTACAGAAAAAGACAACAAATGACATAGAGATTGATTGAGTGATTTAATTTATACGTTTTATTTATAGCTATAAAATATTTTTAAATTGTAAGATATTTCTGGTAGGGTGGATAATAATGGTTTTAGAAATACAAGTATTACTAATAAACCCATAGCTGGGGGAAGAAAAAGATAGATTTATACCTTATCCAATGGTATTTGCACGTAAGTGAATATAATAACGAACCCATCGGGAATTGGAAATCGACTCTCCGATTAAAACGTCTGAGCCATTATCCATTACATCAACCGCACATCCAAGTTTACGGCAAGTGGTATTCCCAAGCGGTCACTCATCTAGGTCCTGATCAAGCTTGACGATCGTACAGAAACCGGTGTTTGATATGTCCGTAGGCCTGACATATATGGAAAAGAATAACAGTGCTACATTCTGTTTCGTCTTTGGATCCCAACGCTGCTGCATAGATGGCAACAATGAAAAGACGATTTCTTTTTTTTTTTTACTCGTTTTATTAGAGGTGAGGAACAGACGAAGCAGCGGAAGGAACAACTTCTAGTGAACGCATATCTCTAGTTGACTATGCGTCACTCCGTGTCTGGTCTTAGCCTATCTCACGAAGCTGGGTCTGGGAAGCGTGTCGATGCTTCAATATGCTTGCAGTCCTCTATTGGGAAATACGCAAAACACAGAAAAAGACAATTCAGAAATGTTTGAGGAAATCTGACCAATCGCTGATCATTCTGTCCATGGTCTTATTATTCTGCAGCATTAGATAGATAGATAGATAGATAGATAGATAGATAGATAGATAGATAGATAGATAGATAGATAGATAGATAGATATATAAAAAAATATGATGCACCGTCGCAGCATATAGGCATGCCGAGTCCTCACTTTGCACTCTCTATATGATTGACAATTAATGTTTCACGCTTAAATCCCTATCTCATAGAAGAAACACCGCAGACCTCCCGCTACTCATTATTCCATGGTAAGTGTCCAGAGAAGCTAGATTCCTAAACTTCATGTTTAATAGCAGAGATACTCCGCACATTGCAGCGAATCTTCGTATTTTGTTGGTTAAGCTGCTCGAGTTGAACTGTAAGTTCAACTCGATCAGCTTCATCTGACGTACCGTTAATTTGTGAAACCGCCTCACTACAATGTGAACCTGTTTAATCTAGGGTTAGCTGTTATATTCCCCATATATCCGCAAAAACTATGCCTTTTACTCTGTAATGCTCTACCACGTGTAGTACTCTGGCCTTGTACATAATGACCATCAATGTAAAAAAAGAACATATATATATATATATATATATATATATATATATATATATATATATATACGCACAAATATCACATCTATCCATAGGTGCATATATGTGTATGTGTGTGTATATATATATATATATATATATATATATATATATATATATATATATATATATATATATATATAGATATATAGATATATACACAAACACACATACACATATATGCACATATATATATATACGCACATATCTATATCTATCTGTCTGCCTCTCTCTTCATATATATATATATATATATATATATATATATATATATATATATATATATATATATATGTATCATCTGGATCTAATTTGTGGACCAACTCTCAAACGTGGGTGAATCTGCTTAGGACATTAAACTAGTAAATGCAATAAATACTGTTTAAAATAAACACGCACACACACACACACACACACACACACACACACACACACACACACACATATATATATATATATATATATATATATATATATATATATATATGATGGTGATGTGGAAAAGTCAAAGCAAAATCCAAATATGTGAGTTTACTGTTTTTTATTTTGATTCGGATTTTGCTTTGTCTTTTCCACATTTACATCCACATATTTGCTTACACACACACACACACACACACACACACACACACATACACACACACACACATATATATATATATATATATATATATATATATATATATATATATATACCTCATCTGGATCAGTCAAATTTGTGGATCAACTCTACAAATATGTCTGAATGCTTAGGACATTAGTGTTCGAACTATAAGATCCCGATTCGTTTTTCTCCCTGAATTGTAAATCAAGTCGCTGATTCTCTGATAATGAAATACGGGGTATATGTTCCCAGCGTAACCTACTCTTCGGAAGTGCCTGAAAAATCCTACCTTTAAAACTTTAGAAGTTTTTGTGAGCACAGTTTATTGATGATTTTCCACAAATTTCAGCGGTCTAGTTTCAGTATAGACCACAGTTTGTGTCCGTGGATATCAAAGCAACGCAAATATCCAAAATCCTGAAGTACTATCCATCCTTACAGCCAGTCATTACTTGAAAATATACATCTACCGTATATATCGCTCGATGTTTGAAATGGATCTATAGAGCTTGACAGTGCCAGAAAACCAATATTTTTTTATGTATTTTATATACAATGTTCTTTACATGGAATATATATTTGTTCTTTTTGGATAGCAATAACTTCGAGTATTTTTCTTTACTATATATGCTGTAATGTTTTCGGTTATTATCCATTAATATTTGTTTTATTTTAATGACGTGTTTGGGTTGCACAGGATGTGGTACTCGATAGCCACTTGTTTTCGGAAAGTGACACGTTGACCTACATGTATACTCGTGCAAATGGATGCAGCATCGCATAATAACATAATGGTTATCGCTGCAGAAGACATTGGTTGAACGTCGAGTCTCTGCTGAATCCGTTTACTCTCAACTAATTCCTTTCCGAAACAGTAGAGATCCAAGTTTCTTACCGTCAATGCACATTGCAAATATATCTTAGCGAAGATCTCTTCAATAGCACACCGCAGTAGAGAGTAACCTCGGTTCTCGAAAGTCTCATATGTCGAACAAATCGGTTTTCCAAAAGAAAATTCGAGATGAAAATGCCTCGGTTATCGAACAAAATTTCGGTTCTCGAACGGAGCTGAGCCGAGTTAACCAGAACGTAATCATTTCTAAGTCGACCGCTATGTTGTATGCATTCGTGTGTTGTATTGTGTTGTGATTTTCTTTTCCAATTTTATTGTACCGCGCCGTTTTCTTTTTATTAGCCCTGATTAGACATAGATCCAAAGAAAGCTAGCAGTGATACTGGTAAAAGAAAAAGAAAAGTTGTGAGAAAAACAATTGTTGATGATATTGTCTCTTCCTACACAGTTTCGTATGGCAAAATCAACGATCTATAATATTCTTATAAAGAGACGAATCATGTCTTTCCTTCCCCTTTTCCAAACAACAACTCTTTCCTTCTCCTTCAACTCAGCTGCCTCTTACGCTATTAACTCTCCTACTTACAGGTATGGTAAAATTAAAGTGTTTTCTATATTTTATCTATTTAGTATTGGGTTTACTTATTTTTTTCTTAGATTTAATGATTTTGTGTATAAAATTGTGAACAAATTACTATTGTAAACGTTTAAATAAATAATCATCATGGGTTGAAGAACGGATTAATCAATTTTACATTGATTTCGATTCGAAAATTGGTTTCGCTTTACGGATATTTCGGGTTACGAATGGACTTTAGGAGCAAACTAAATTCGTGAACCGACGTTCTACTGGAGAGAGTAGGAACAATTAACCTTTCTCAAGTAGCTTAGAGAAACATGCAGTAGCAACAATACTTTGTCCAGTAAATCGTTATAGACGCCAAACGGTAAAAATTCAATTTTCAATTTTCTGGATATTATGTGGTCCAAGATAGAAAATAATTTTCTAACCTGATCATAACAAATGCTAAAATGTTAATATTCAATACTTTATCCTGATGCGTTTAATACCAAAATTAATAGCACGATACAATTTCAGTGACTTTGAGAATGACGACATTTTTATATAGTTAGAATACCTGGGTTAGAGCATCTTCTAATCAGCAGGATATTTGGAGTGTCCAAGTTCTGCTCTAGTGAATGCAATGGTCTGAAGAAAGAGAAATTACCAAACACTAACAACCATAGCATTGGTCAGCCAGGGCTTATCAGTTGATTTATCATCAAGTACTAGTAAAGATTATGACCTTTATGATAGATATTGCAAAGGGATTTAATTAAAATGAAGTAAAGATTGCATTACAACACCGAATGCGATGGTGTCTGATGCTTATGAAACTAGGCACTCAGGGTTGTGGGAACATTATTGAGATTTAACTGGTTCACACTGGCTCACAAAAATAGTTACTGACCTAATGTAAAATTAAAGTTTTCGCTTAACTCTTACTTTATCCCATGAGTTAAAGGCGTGTTTTTTAAGAGGAGAGGTGTTTATTCTGAATTTCAACCTAATACATATAACGGCAGGGTATTTAAGGTTTTTGTTTAGTTAAAATAGCGCTTTTATTTTTGCTTTTCTTTCTATTTTTGCTTAATTCTTTGAAGCGAAGGGCCTGTATTTTCATGGTAAGTAATTCATAATTTAAACCAATATCAGTTATGAACTGAGACAGATGCGACAATAATATTTTGATAAGTATAGTAACTGTTTATGTAATATAGATATCTGAATCCTGATTTTGGTGGAAAGGAACTTCTTTAATAATTGTCTATGGTATATTAAATACACGCACAAAAACAAAATAGAGTATAATTTTAACTTTCTTATTTTTAAATTATATAATAATATTTTAAGAAATTTCGATAAGTTTAAATCGAATTAACATGGATCAAAATAGAATTTACAACATTTTGACAATAAAGAGTATCGTTAGGGAAATCAGCACTTTTCTTGCGTTCTGTGGACGTTTTTCAGTAAACATTCAATGGCTCCCGGTGCATTGATCCTGCAAACAACATTTGGAGGTCCCATGTAAGTCCGGGTAAAAATTAAAAACATAAAAAATGGAATTTCAAACAAACGACAATTAATGCATATATTAAGAGAAGAGAGAATTTACATTACTGTCTATACAATAGAAGATGAGAAAGGAAGACATTAAAACCTTAGATATTTGAGAATTGTGTGAGTTCAGTCGTCAGTTGCCCGGGGAAAGGAAAGTTATCTCGATGGGACGTCCTCTTCTGCGTACAGCAAAAGAAAGAAAGAGAAAGAGGAAAGAAATGTTTGTTTTTTCATAGAACTTAACCAGCGCCACTTCACGGCTGTTTTGGCGAAGTTTAATCTGCCTGAGCATGTATCGTCTTACTTTCAGAGTGAAGACAAACGCAGTGGTGGTCTCTTGCTTAATTTCTGAATGCTAAAAATACTTTTGGTAGATTTTGAATTGGGGTAAAACAGCTACGTTTGATTCAATCTAAAACCAATAAAAGGGATTCCTTCTAAATCCCGAGAAGTGTGTTTGGAGTCTACCTGTAGGGTATTTAAGTGTATTTAAGGGTATTTAAGTGGGATGGGCATCGATTTATATATCGGAGTCGACGAATTGCTGTTACAGGAACAGAGGTCGCCCCGGTTCACACTGAAAACAAGACAGAAGAAATTTGACAACCAGCATACAAGAATTGATAGGAACATCAAAGTCGCTCCCACGTCAAGAAAAACATCTTCGGCTCGTGTATTTGATCTATTCTTCGCTTTTACCACGAACTTTGCTTCGAAAATTGTAACAAATTATTCTTTGAAAAATAGTGAAAGATGTATTTTCTCTCTTTCTTCATTTTATGTCATTTAGTAGTTTTCTTTTCTGAAAACTTTCTTATGCAGCGTAATAATCTTTATTGTAAAAAGGCATATTTCATGTTCAATGATAATTTACATACGTTAGTGACCATCATTGTGTAATTCATTCTTTTTTGTGTGTGTTAACAATAGATATTTCGTCTGTTTTTATACTTGGCTGGTGTCGTCTGTCTTTATGTGCATAAATAAATGAATGTTACATCAAACACATGTTTTAACTATTTTTTGTATGTTTTTTTCAACTAATAAAAACATATAGGGCCAAGAAGGGTAAAACACAGTATAAAAAGCAGCCACCGAAGAAGTGTTTTACTGTCCACTCCAGTCCCTGTTGATATATATATATATATATATATATATATATATATATATATATATATATATATATATATATATATATATATATATATATACATATATATATATATATATATTAATGTGTGTGTGTGTGTGTATATATATATATATGCTTGACAACCTAACTGTCAGGGTTTCAATCCTCGGTAGTGGATGCGCACTGCTGATGAGTCCGAATTATAGGACGTAACGGCCGTCCATTGCTTTCTGCATTCTGTTGAGGTTTCTTTCAGACTGGATTACTTAATTATAATTATCAAATCCTCCTTACAATTTCTATCATATGTATATCATTGCTTGATCCGGCTTCTAATGCTTCAGTTTGAGCGGCTTGGAGATAGTAGTCGAGGCTCCGGGGGACAAACTTCAGTTGAGCTGCACCACGGAATATGTGAGCGAGCGGAGCTATATTGAGTCTGATTTGCTATCTCTTCTTCACCGAGGCCCGTTGGAACAGTTGATATGATGCTTGCTTGACAACCTAACTGTCAGGGTTTCAATCCTCGGTACTGGATGCGCACTGCTGATGAGTCCGAAATCAAGGACGAAATAGCCGTCCAGTGCTTTCTGTTGAGGTTTCTTTCAGACTCAATGAATTACTAATATATATATATATATATAGAGTGATCGATGTAATATGACAGAGTTATTACTAACAAGTATATATGTGTTTGTGTAAATGAACTACTACCGAAAGATTTTAGTATATTTTTCTTTGTTTTATAGTTACAAATATTTAAGCATATGCTCTGGTTATAATAAACAGTATTAACAACATTTACCGGTCTGAACGTCCGAGAAACCTCAAATGCATTTCTCCTCCGACAGGAATCGAACCTGCATCCTACACGGAATTATCATATATCCTGGCGTGCAGTACCATTTAGCTACAGAGGAAGAATCTGTTTAGGAAGTCGTGGGAAGTCTGTAAGTTCAAAAAGCAGGAATTTATCCTTGCTAGCCAGAAGCTAACCTTGCTAACCAGACATATTATAAATATATAAAATCGAGCACGTTAGGTCCGGTGCCCGTTGGTACCCTTGGCCTTTCTGTCCTGTGAGTGGCAAATACTCAACACATTCCTTCCTGATTATCTATCGTATAAATTTTAACTATCTCTTTGTGTCTCTAAGTATAAGTGTTATTTTTTCGAACTTTTTTTAACTCTTTCTCTTTCCTTTTATATTCCCCTATGTTATTCAAAACATCCATCCGTAAAACCACACTTTGATGTCTCAAATTTCCGCTTTACTAATCAGAAAATTATTCAGTATTAATTGCCATATAAGAGAACTGATTTGCATAACAGTTCAGCAATATTGTCATTCTTCTAGTGAAATTTTCCCGTTTCTTCTTATTTTTATAGTTTTCGCTGGGCTTCTTTTGCTACAGCAATGTGACTTCGGATTTGCGTGTCAGATCTGAGGCAGTAGATCAATGTGATTACACCAATTTTCGATGATAATAACAAAAATGTTGAATAATAATTGAAGCAAATTTAATTAATAGATACGTGGAAATTAGATTAATTGGGAAACCGAATATAAACATTCCGAATATCGCTAATTTTGATTTGGCGAAAGATTTTTACGTCGTCAAACAAAAAACATCGAATTGTATTGGTAGGACAATTTCAACATTTTCTATTGACTTCAACATTAGAAGAATTACCTCTATAGTGTAAATGACATAAATGAAGAGAGAAAATGAGAAAGGCGAAATGATTGTCAAATAAGTTTCTAAGCTTTTCACTCCAAACAATGCGGGAGTCCATTAGCACGCAAAGGTTTACAGAAAGTGGGAGCAAGAATAAAGAGGCGTGAAAGAGGAAAGGATGAAGAGAAGGACGAGGAATAGATCAAGGCATCTGTAGCTGTCGACTGTCGATGCATTTGCATAGTTGGAGATTATAGCTATCATGGAAGCAAGTAAGAGGAAGTGAGTTCCACAGACGGGAATTGCGAGACATGAAGCTACTGGAGTAGAAGAGACGGCTACATTTAACAGTTTCAACAGTGAAAATGGGAGGGACTGAGATGTCGACCTAGTATCACGTTTAAATTCCTGCAGTTTAGGAACTAGTGAAAATAGATTGTGGGGGCAGTTACCGTGAAAGTATTTGTAAAAAAGACAGAGGGGGGCATTTTTACCTTACCCCCCCCAAAAAAAAACAAAGGAATTGAGTTAATGACGTAGATAGAATAACATAGAGAATAATATCAGTGTATGACAGAATATGCTCAACGGAATAGGAAAAAAAATAGTTGCCGATGTCTCCAGTAACGCGTGAGCCTTGAAAAGGGATATTGAATTTTGAATTTTTACGGAAAGCAAATTAAAATATTCGATATAGGAGCAGCATATTTTTTGTGCCGTTCTCTTTGGTCACCCGAAAATAGTTTATCAGCAAAGGACGTGCCTACAGTCAAGCAACAGACAATAACAGTTCGACGATATCATAAAAAACTGCTGCAGTATGATAAAGTCTGTCTCGTTCTACAGGAATACCAGATTACACATCGAAGTACAACCTGCCCAAATATATATATATATATATATATATATATATATATAGGGAAGAGTTTATAGTTGTTTCAACGAGAGAAAAATGTGTATCTTTAACATATAAAAAGTGTACATCTTTACGTTAAACAGCAAAACTTTGTGATTGAAATGTGGATTTTTTTTTATTTAACAGTATGTATTATACTCTAATTCTGCTACACGTGTTTCTGTTTTCACGACTTTCTTCAAGCAAAAAGTAGATATTTCCATATATAAAAATGGATTTTTTGAGTGGTAGTGATGCAAAATATTCATTTTTATATGTGGAAATATCTACTTGTTTGCGGTATGTTTTCTTTTTAGTTCATATATATATATATATATATATATATATATATATATATATATATATGTGTGTGTGTGTGTGTGTGTGTGTGTGTATGCGTGTGTGTGTTTTTTGTGTGTGTATAACTATTAACCTAAAGAGCCAGGTAAACATACCTACGTTTCACAAACGCGGATCATCAGGGTGCATTGGCTAAAGAGGTAAAATTGGAACAGAACCTACAACATAAAAACAACCATGATAAAATCCGCGTAGGTGAAACCTTGGTAGGTTTACCTGGCTCTTTAGGTTCATAGTTAGATTTGCTCTTTACTTTGTTACTTTTGCTTTACTCGTTTTGGAGGGTTTTTTTCATTGGACTCTGAGCTTGGATTCTGGACGATTGTTTTCGCCTTAATTACATGTTCTTAGTTCTTTCCTTTTTATGCTTTATTTTAAAATAAAACAAACTATCATTGTTGCAATGTCTGCATAACCATTCTAAAACAGGAATTCCTATCTTTATTATTTAATTTATTATTTAATTAATTGTAATGTACTTGTAATCTCTGATGATGGCTTATGCAAGCCGAAAGCTTAAACAGGATTAACAGTAAATGCATGTATCAACATGGCAATTTTTTTCGTATTTCAGTGATAATTTTAAAGATCTTATTCGACGATATGAAAGGAATGTACTTAAAATATACAAAACTTGTCTATATTATTTAATGAAACATGCATTAATATATATATATATATATATATATATATATATATATATATATATATATATGTATATATACACACATATATATATATATATATATTACACACACACATATATAGGAATATAAATGAAATAATAATAATAAAAGCATAAGAATATTAATCTACAACCCAGTATGTCTGAAGATTTTAATTGATTTTTCTAATAATTTTTATCGTTCAAAATATATATATATATATATATATATATATATATATATATATATATATATATATATATATATATATATATATATATATATATATATATATATATATATATATATATATATATATATATATATATATATATATATATATATATATATATATATATATATATATATATATATATATATATATATTATGTGTGAGTGTATATATATATAAATTACGTATGATCGCATAGACATATATATGTTTTTATTAGTTTAAACGTTCCTATTTTTAGTGGAATTACTGGATTATCGTATTGTGAGTGGATGCTTTGCTATTTTTTAAATGATGATTATTTCGTTAGAAAATGTACCCGCCGACTAGATTAGAACCTGCGTCATCCCTTGCTGGAGGGAGAACGTCTGATAAAACTTTTTGGGCCGCTCGGTGCCACAGAGCTTCGCAGTTAAGCAACGCCATATTTGGCAGTAATCAAATTAATCGTTCAGATTTTCTCAAAATCGTATCCGAACCGTAAACAAAGCAATTTAAAAAGTGTAAATTAATGGATTTTATTTTTTTAATCCAACATATTTTTTATTGTTTCAGACGTTATTTTTAGAGGATACTTGCATTTGATTAGATGCTCTGATTTTTTTGTTTATTTTTAACAGCGTTCATTATGTTTACCGACATGCGCCCTTGAGACAAATTAATAATGAAAATGTGCACCCAGGTAGTATTCGAATCCAGTCCCCGCTTTGCAGGAGGAACCCCCATCGGATCTGGCGAGATTTTAGGTATTGGCTACGGAAAGCTTCCTAGTTGAAAAGGTTTCTATTTGCTTTAAAGGACATTCAAGCATTCAGACTTACTCGAATGCCATGTCTGCTCAGTTTTGTATCGGAAACGTAACGAAAGCAAATTCTAAAGAATTCATTTATTATAATTTTTATTCCGACATATCTTTATTAATAAAACGTTATTTTAGTCGATACGCGTATTTGAATAGACGCACTGTTTTGTTTTTAAATGTCTCATTTTTGTTTTATAATTAATGGAATAACATACAGTGTTTGTTGTTCTTTGAATGTCTTCAGATACCATAAAATATTCCAAGAATTGTGATTCATAAATTACTAAGGCATTGCTTTGAAATACGACACCAAATAGGAATTTTGAAAGGTTTCGAAGCCGTTTTCCTGAAAACGAATAATAGAAGCTGGAATATGTTCCTTGTGCCATTTTTATATGTAACATGCTGATCATAGCTTTCAATTCTTCTAAATACACTGACAATTTTTACTGTCAAACGTATCAATTCTTAATTGCCTTTAACTTCTAACTCTCTGTGTAATGAAATATTTTACAAAAATTCAAAGGTTCAAGATGCTAAACATATATGTCGGAATATATATGGGAAGCTGTCAATAACCTCTACAGTCGGCAACCGTTGTGAGAAGCGATGCAAATGTCAACATTATCTGAAAACATCATGACTTAATCATGAATTCCAAACGAATACTATAAATTCAGTTATGCAGTTTAGAAACAGACACCGATAGAAGAAGCACAATAAAAACATCGAACTTCGTCCTAAACCAGTCGAGGAGTTATGGAAAAGCAGCACTTGCTGATGTCGTCTAAATATTCTGAAAGGGTCACCGTAGCCTACAATCTAAGGAGGTTAGGATGAACTTCAGATCGTTCACGTCTCTTTGATACTTTTCGTTGAATTCTTGGAACAATTGCTGTATTCACATACGTATTCTTCTCATCTAAAAATAAAAGGTAAATTCCTTATTATATATCTCCGCGTTTATAGGTGTGCTAAAACCAAATTACAGAAGACCAAAACCTCCTCTGAGCTAGCCCAGGTGGCACAATGTGGGAAGCATTTGATTTGACTGAATTTATTTTACAACTTATCAATACATTGCAGGTTATTTAAAACTAGAAAATATTTTTAGATTGTGAGACATTTTTCTTTTAGATTATAAGGATTTAGCGATGCAAGTCTTACTAATCAGTCCATAGCTGGTGGTGAAGAGGGGAATTCATGCCTTTTTCTACGGTATTTGCGCGTAATTGAATATAACGAACCGAACTGAAATTGGAACTCGGCTCTCTAATTAACAATTCCTAGCCATTATTCATTACAACACAACGCCCGTCGAAGCTTATAGAACCTGGCATTCCCAAGCGCCCCCACTGACCAGGCTCGACGTTACGTAACATCGGTGTGATCGTACGGGAACCGCTGTATGATATGGACGTAAGGCATGTGGGAATGACTGGCTTTTAGAATTCAACGAGACCAAAACCTAATTAGTAACAATCCAGCATCATGACCGAGACGACACAAAATGCTCACGAAATACGATAGATCACTCTTCTCTGAAGGAGCCTCCTTGACGTAAACATCTATTGAAACGTTCTAAGTTCTCCCCAGACTTCAAGTGGAGCTCATATATACGTTATAATACTGAAGATGCTGGTAAATTAGTCCGAACATTGTACGTCTCTAGAAAGTATCTATCCCCTTTTGCAATATTTCATCTTCAAAAAAGTCTGAAAAAAAAAAGGAATTTGGCTACGATATCTGGGCGGTTGCTACCTAGTACTCATTTGATTGTCTTGACAGAGTTTAAAAGCGTCGATGCGACTTTGTAGATGATTATTTATTTTCCACGCCTCAATCGCTTTCCAACTGACGAGACGTCGCGAACACCTGTTACCATGGCATGTGTTCTGACGAGTTAAATATCTTTGTACCACCAGCTGTGAACTCACCATGGCATGTAAACAACTGTGAACCAATTCATTCACTTTGTATTCAATTTTAATCATTTCACCCCGAGCAAGGCGGAAACGCCACGAGTACACTGTAAGTGAAAGTGAGAGAAAAGAGTGAGTATAGGGAGGATTGCGGAAATGAGAAAAGCTGAAAGGCATTCAAGAAGATAGAAGATGGTGATTGATGTTGCATTTAAAATTTTGAAGATACTAGTAAACGAAGGGTGTTCCACAGACGGGAAGTGAGAGAAAATAAGCTGTAAGGGTAGACGTGTCAGTTGCATTTATGCTATTTCAACAGTAAAAGTTTAAGACCTAGGTCCCAATCTAGTACCACACTTAAATTCATGTAGTCGGGGCACCAGGGAAAAAAAGTTCGTTAGGTCAGTTACCATGAAAATATTTGTAGACAAAACAGTGGGAAGCAACATAACGTCAGTAAGAAAGTGACTGAAATCGAGATGCCACATCTGGATCGATTACATTGCAGATCCTTCTTTGGATTTTGTCAAGATAGCACAAGCACCAGATCAGATATGGCAGAAGTATTCAATGCACCGACAAATGGTAGATTTGTAAAAGTGCAAGACTAACTATGACGAGATTTTTTTTTTTTTGCAGGAGACAGTGTCTCAAATTTCATTGCAGTAGTTGTAGCTATTGACTGGATGTAATCGCTCTATTTCAAGTTAGTTGAAACGTGAGGCGAAAAAGGTGAAGTGTGTTGCTCGCCAGGTGTCTAGAGTAAGCCATGCTGATAGGGGAAGAAAGATTTCTCTATGATGTTTTAATGAGAACAGAAATTACGTTTCACTCGGATAATTTCTTACCAAAAATTGCTACTTTGTAGAAGAGACTCCCGTCATGATGTTTCCCAGTCGCTACAATCTTGACCTCTTCAAATCTAAGGTTAACCTTTATCTTTCCAAGACAACCCCTGCGAACTACACTACTTGGCTTTTCTCACACTCATGCAATACTACACAGTCACTTTCTACATTGAGTTTCTCTAGAACCTTGTATTGGTTGAACCTTAATGTAATATAAATAATGAAATATATTGAGCAATTTTTTATGAATGGCAAGTCCATTAATATATTGCAAGAAAATTAATTATCCTACTCTTTTGTCCTCACCTCATTTGCATTATATACATATATATATATATATATATATATATATATATATATATATATATATATATATATATACATATATATATATATATATGGTCCTAACTAGAGGCAGCCGGACGTCTAGCCACATTGATGAACTGTGATGCAGGGAAATAGTCTGTCTGTGAATGATTTTATATATATATATATATATATATATATATATATATATATATATAAAAGTGGACATGGAAGTCAGCACTTAGAGGCGACAGTCTGTTTCATGCTAGTGCAATCGTCAGGCGACGATTGCACTAGCATGAAACAGACTGTCGCCTCTAAGTGCTGACTTCCATGTCCACTTTTATATTTACACACGCTCTATCTCTGATATTGAGCACTTTACCCCATAAATATAGCACACTTTAAGACTATATTTCTGTATATATATATATATATATATATATATATATATATATATATATATATATATATATATATATGAAGAAATAAAATATAGTCTTAATGTGTGGTATATTTATGGGATAAAGTGCTCAATATCAGAGATTAAGCGCATATAAATATAAAAGTGAACATTGAAGTCAACACTCAGAGGCGACTCAGGTCCCGACGATTGCGCCTAGCATGAAACAACATTTCGCCTCTGAGTGTTGACTTCAATGTTCACTTCACAACCTGTATTGTTTAAGTTCAGTAAAAATGCTAATTTTACATATTTGGATAAATAAACCCACCTATTGTGTATGTATGCCTTATATAAATGTATAAAAGATTAAAACAAATTTTCCTACAAGCGTTATAAATTTATTTGCATAAGCTTTGGAAATGGTGTTACAAACTGAAATTTCCAAATATTCAACGCCGCTGCTTGGTAGATGTTCCATCGGGATAAATGTGTGATTGAAATTAATTTTTAGAAACCGGTAAAATGCCAAGACCTAAAGAGATTAGTGTTGAAAAAGAGCTAAAGTGGAAATTCTTTCTATAGAAGTGTATTCCGAACGTCAAATTCTAGAAATTAACAGATATAAAAAATGTGGTACATTATTGCCTGAAACGACATGCAGAAACCAGATGTTAACAGAAAAAGATCTGGACAGCCCAGATGAACATCTATTTTGAACGATAGAAACTTGCAATAGAGAAAATAAATTTAAAGACATGAAAATTTATTAATTTTAAGGTTAGAGGAAAAAAATAAATGTCGTTCCATACTTTTGGGCGATATTATATATATATATATATATATATATATATATATATATATATATATATATATATATATATATATATATATATCCGTTTCTATGGACACTAGCAAGAGATTGTGCTTGCGGTACTACTTCAACTGGATAAGTGGATGCAGCCGGTTTGTTCTAACTAAGCTAATATTTAAATCTAGGGGAAACCTGTTGAGGAAGTGTCTGCTTGTTGTCTATGTTTATTTGACAATGGCACAATATTATAAAGCGAACAAGTTCAGTTGACTAGCGAACCAGATGTCAACCGTATTTGCATGAATCGGAGTCGTTCACAGGCAACATTATTATTACTTCAGTCGCAATTTTGTTAAGTACTCGAGTAGTGGATATTTAATTAATCAGAAATCCTGCTCAGAAACTTAATAATTTGCTTGGATATGTTTCAGAAAATAAACAGTAATTCTACATTAATAGACACCATATTCAAATTGGGAGACATGCAATTATTAGAAATTTAACGTAATTTTATGATGTCAAATATTTTTGCACTATCTATCTATCTATCTATATATCTATCTATCTATCTATCTATCTATCTATCTATCTATCTCTCTCTCTCTCTCTATCTATCTATCTATATATATATATATATATATATATATATATATATATATATATATATATATATATATATATATATATATATATAAAAGAAAGAACAGTAACATATATAATCCGGTGTTCTCATAGGTATTTTTATTTTTACACAATAGTGCTCAATCTAAATGTACAGAGCATTAATATATATATATATATATATATATATATATATATATATATATATATATATATATATATACATCCCATTAAAAATGTAGAACTGTTGGCATTTATTTGGAAAACGAAGTTTTAGGCAGGTAGTTATCTATAGTTAAAAAAAAACAAAACAAAGCAAAACTTAGTTTCCCTTATATAGAATTATTTTTTCTCAGAGATCTTTACCTATTCATAAAAATGCCAAATCCCATGGATCTGTATGCGAGGCTACGTTTAGGTGGTGCCAATCATCTTGGAGTAATGGAAATACACAAATTTATGCACTAAGTTCGGCTGAAAAATACATAAGCTGACCAAGATACGTTCATGGAAATATAGTCCTCTTGCGGTCCATATACTGATTCCAAAAAGGTTGCAGTGCTTTGATCCCGATGGTGTTGATGCTTTGATCCTGTTGGTAAAAAGAAATCAGCAGAAGCAGATATGGTTTCAACCTAACTGCGATACAGATTCCCATCCATGTGTTATTTCATGTTCGGGATCAGATGTTAGTCAGACGTGAACATATCAGGAGAATATTGAGGGTGTTCAACCAGTTCAAAGACATAGTAAGGCACAGAAGCCATTGAAACCAATGATGTGTGTGCAGGAGATTTGTCCTAATGAAACGAGACACCTTTCTTTGGGTTTCCGCATCGTTTGGTTTTGATAGCCTTTCGCAAATGCCTCATAAAATTGGGGTAGCGTTCTCCATTGATGATGTGGAATTTTGAAGATAGTCAATAAAACAATGCCTTTGAATCACCCCCCCACCCCCCCAAAAAGAGGTCATTAACTTCCATGTAGATGACACGTCCGTGACCTTTGTAGCAGGTGCGGAGAGACATTTACACTGCATTGGTTTTCTCTGGCTCAAAGTAATGAACCCATCACTCATTCTGATTGCGAAACATTCAAAGATTCCAGCTGGAACTTCCTGGATCAATGCCAAATTTTCCAGTGATGGGATCATCCTGTTACACTTTTGATATGTTGTCAGAAGATAAGGCACTCACCAAGCAGAAATATTCGCCCTGATCAACACTTTCAAAACATTATTTGATTTATAATCAATCGCTTGTTCTCAATTGTCATCCCTCATTATGTGATGAGCACGACTAATATTTCCATCGGTGGTGGCAGTTGCAGGACCTTCAGATATTGTGTCATCTTCACGACTCTCTCTTTCCCTCCTTAAGTGAGCTGCCCACTGTTTATAAATTGGGAGCGTCATCCCCTAATGTAGCAACTATATCATCAAGAATGTTCTTGTTGGTCAAACACTTTTGCTGCAGTTAATTGATAACACCAACATGCCAAATTCTGTCCATTTTCCCGAGAAATCGCTATTAGATACTTTTGAAGTCTTCTTTCAACTGGTAGATGTCAGGTTACATCGATAGAAACAATGCAATTATTCATGAGAATAGGTTAAATTAATGCATAAATAATTTCACAGATCTTGCCTCACTCCTTCATAGTCCGACTATAAACTCGGTTGACCTGTTATACCTTATCCACCATTTTCATCTGACATTGCCCCAACTGAAAGGTTTTGGTGTAGAAATTTTCTGTTATGAAAAGCAAACGCATGTGTTCGTCTGCGAAATTTTCTTCAAGAGTGTAGGTTTCTTCCCGACAGCCCGAATACATGAATTTAAGCGTGCTACGAGATTGGCATCTTACAATTGAACTAGCTAGATACAACCGTCATTTTCAGATTTGCAGGCTTCTTCTATTTTTTTCTTTTTTTCGAATTTTCACCTGTTAAACTTCCGTCCGAATTCTTGCTTCCCTGCAACATTAATCGCCATCATTTATCAGTGTCTACTCTTTGGTTAAAAAAAAGAAATAATAGCGTTACATGTTTCGTGTACTACAATCAATATATATATATATATATATATATATATATATATATATATATATATATATATATGAAGAAATATAGTCTTAACGTGTGCTATATTTGTGGGATAAAGTGCTCAATATAAGAGATTTAGCACGTATAAATATAAAATTGAACATTGAAGTCAACTCAGAGGCGACAGTCTGTTTCATGCTAGATACAATCGTCAGGCCTGCATCTATATATATATATATATATATATATATATATATATATATATATATATATATTATGTCATTCGCAGACAGTAGCGTTTCACTGTATCACATCTCCTCAGTGAGACTAGACAACCGAATGCCTCAATCCCGGATCGAAACACAACCGATTTGGTGTCAGTCAGGGCTTCTATCACTAAGCTATCTTCACTCGACAGAACGGGTCAGCCAAATCTATGGTATTGTTTTTTATAAACGTAAACAAACGCCAGGCAACCATAGTGCTCCATTCATTTTATTGAAAAGCTTCGCATTAACGCAGGGGACCGTCGTTTTTAGAATAAGCTTGTCGTTCAACAGTGCTCAATTGAAAATATATTTTCAAGAATTAAATTATGTCATTCGCATATGTATCACGGCTCTTCAGTTGGACGAGACAACCGAATGCCTCAAGCCTGGATCGAAACCCAATCGATTTGGTGTAAGTAACATGGTAATGGTCAGAGTTGAATCTGACCAGGAAACAGTAGTATTAAAAAGTGCTCAAAAATATAAATAAAAGCAAAAATAACGTTGAGCTTTTAACTTTAAAAATCATGAGGTCAATTAAAATGCGCGACGTTGGCTTAGATCTGATGGTTTGTTTGGGCGATAATTTTAAAAATGCCTCCCTTAACGCTTTATTTTTAAAAAAAAGCACAAAAATAACTTACACACAGACAAAAAAATAAACCGCTACATAGTTATTTTTTCAAAAATTAATTAATAGGCGAATGATAATTATGTAACGTATTGTGTGTTATTTTTTTTAAATAAAGCGTTAAGGTGTTCATTTTTAAAAAATATCGCCCTTAGAGGCCGAGATCGCGTATTTTAATTGACTGTCTGATTTTTTTAATACATATATATATATATATATATATATATATATATATATATATATATATATATATATATATATATATATATGAGCATAGTATATATTGTCATATTGTCATATATATATATTGTCCGGAGTGACAATAGTCACTCTAGACAATTTCTACACTCTCTTAATCCACATAAAGGGAACAATATATGAACATTAGAAAACCTGAATAAACATCCTGCCCAAATAGACAATATATATATGTGGTGGACTCTCCTATGGTGAAAGATAAATGAGGGTCAGCATTGGATGGTGCCTTTCGTTTTACACTTCTGCTTGCTAGCAGAGGCTATTGTGGAGAAAATCAGGTAAGGGAAAGAAATATTTCATTTTCGCTTTCTTAAGTTGCTGCGAGTGTGAAAGCCAACGTAAGAGATGAGATTAATTAATGTAGGATTTTGATAATGTCTGTGCTTCAGAGCTGATCACGCTGCTTCGGTCTACTGTCTTCAAATCCCTTTAACATAATGAAACATATCTGACGTTACTCTTTTCGGTTTGATGCTTGGGCTTCCCAGGTTTTCATATCACAGTTGAGACGTTTCAATTTATCTTTCAATTTTTCTTTGTAGCTTAAGAGTAGACGTCCAACTGAACGCTTGGAGTTTGGTAGTTGTCCATACAGCACCATTTTTGGAAACATATGCTCATCCATTCACACAACATGACAAGCCCACCTAAGTTGTATCTTTGCTAGAATAGTTTCAATGCTCATGATATTGTGACATATCTTCAATATTGCATTATTCTTTACCCTGTCATCCCATTTTATATATATATATATATATATATATATATATATATATATATATATATATATATATATATATATATATATATATATTGTAATGTAAATATTCTCAGATAGTGTGTAGAGGTGACAAAATGAATAATAAGAGAAAAGAACTATACTGAGCCTACACTTTTAGACTTTACTCAGGCAATGTAGCGACTGCTAAGAATAGTTCTTTCTCTTGTATGTTTTAATCATATATATATATATATATATATATATATATATGTATGTGTGTGTGTGTGTGTGTGTGTGTGTGTGTATGTGTGTGTGGTGTATGTGAGTGTGTGTGTGTGTGAGTGTGTGAGTGTGTGTGTGTTTCTGTGTGTGGGTGTGTGTGTGCATGTTGTGGGTGTGCGTATTTGTGTGCATTTCACTGTGCGTTAGTTACACAGAATGGCATTTATACATTAGAAGAGGAAAACATTCTGGGGTGGATATGCAAATTCATGCTATTATTCTGACATTCAATCAAGGCATTTTCCTATGCAAATAATCCAGGTGAGCCTTGGGAAGTAAGGAAGTCTTTAGGGATTTGAACCAGATTATAAGGAAGGTGTTTTCAAAAGCACGGCCACAAGTTGTCAAACATGTCATTGGACTGGTCCCATGAGGGCATCTTCTTCACTCACAGACACCTCAACGTGACTGCCCAGGATAAACAAAGGGATATAATTATGTTAGTTTTGCCAACGTCCTTTCTTATTTTCATTCTTGTCGTTAAGGGAAATTGACGGTTTGATTAAGTAAACAAGAAAAGATGACATTTTTTCAGCACCATAGTAATTATCGGAAAATTTCCCATTATTGCCTGTGTACTAGTAAATTTAGGGTTACTAACTCACGAAATAACAACAGAAAAAGAATGATGAGTTGAAAGTGGAAGGGTGCCTAAATGCTATTATAATCGGCAGGAAATTATTTCAGAAGCTATGTAAAATAAACGTTTGGATATGTAACGTTGATTTTACATATGATAAGACTGCTGCTTGGAACGTTGGTTCCGTGTGTCGTGTCAGACAGATTTTACGCACCAGTTTCTACTTTATATCGTTATATATCTACCATTCCTCCATGGATTGAACATTTTCTTTCCACACCTGTCACCCGCCAGAGCGAAATCATACCCATATATATATATATATATATAATATATATATATATATATATATATATATATATATATATATATATTATAAACTGTTACATTAGAAAATTCAAGTTAATTCTACTAAATTGCATATTTTTCGATGTTTAACACGTCTCATCAGGTAGTTAGCACATCGAAACAGAATTGCATATTTTGTTTCGACGTGCTAACTACCTGATGAGACCTGTTAATGTAACAACTTATAATAAATATCAATTGTTGTAATCTTGTGTTGAGCCATTTTATAACTCAATGTTATAAACGTTTGAATTTTATTTTATTTGTTCTATTACATCTATATATATATATATATATATATATATATATATATATATATGTATATATATGTATACATATATAGTAAGACTATCTCGCTGAATAATTTAGACAATTTTTTAAAATTTTGAATTCTTAAATTTTATTTTTAAATATTCTATGAGATATGTCTTAATGAATACAGGCTTCCAAAATAAACACCCAAACACACACACACACACACACACACACACATATATATATATATATATATATATATATATATATATATATATATATATATATATATATATAATTGTGTATTTGGGCAATAATCGCTGTTTCATACAGGTTTCTTTAAAAACCAAGGACAAGTTACTGCAGTTAGTATCCTTAGTCAGTGTTTTATATATATATATATATATATATATATATATATATATATATATGTGTGTGTGTGTGTGTGTGTGTGTGTGTGTGTGTGTGTGTGTGTGTCTGTGTGTCTGTGTGTGCGCACGCGCGTAGATGTTGCCTGAAGATTGCGTTCAAGCATGAAACAATCTGTCGCCGCTCAATGTTGAATTCAGTGCACATTTTCATATTTACATACGGTCTATCACTGCTATTAAGCACAGCTACCCATTAATATAGTATACGTTAAATCTCTCTCTCTCTCTCTTTCTCTCTACATATATATATATATATATATATATATATATATATATATATATATATATATATATATATATATATATATACATATAAGTATAGGATTGGTGTAGACGGAATACATTTCCAATAACCAAAATCACTGATCTTAAAAGTACTCAATACAGAGTAGAGCAAATATCACTCATTCAAAAATTATAACATGCTTATATTATAATTTTTGAATGAATAAAATTTGATTTTAATCCTTTCCTCACCAACATAGCGTATCTTACCTGTGACTTTCTACATGGAAATTATTGTGATGATATCTGCGCTTTTTAGCTCGACTTCACCTGGGTTTTTTTTATTCTCCCTCATCATTAACACTATTTTATTGGATACTTTCACTCCCTGTAACCCCATGGAGGTCAGTGTCTTTATCACCTTGCTTGGACGGGAATGATTAAAAAGTAATCAACGGAGAATGACGGGAACTACTCGTTTAATAATGAAATCTGATCACCAGAGTACGAACAAATATCCAAAGAATGGCACAAGAGAATTGGTAGAGGGCATAGAAATTCAAAGAGAAATCCGTTTACCATGCCTATCAGGAGATAAAGTGTAGTTTACGCATAAAAAGAAGGAATAGACACATTCTTAGTAGATATCTTCAACTATGTAAATAAACATTTTTTAGTTTCTTCATTTCAACGATTCACAGATATCATATGCAACTCTACTACCACGAAATGAAATCCGTTATGCCTTCTGTATCCTAGGAAACTGTTATGGGTCTTTACCTATAACTACAGAATGAACTCTTCCTAATACTATGTATACTACGCCTCTCAAGAGAGAGAGGGACGAATCGAGTCGAGCCGATAGTAGTTCACTCCAAACCAGACTGACAGTCATACTAACACCTTCCACATCTTGTATTATTATTCCGTGTAATATATCTTCGTTATTTCTACTCTTGTGTTCGTGTTGTTCTTCCTTGGTCCTAACCTGGGCCATAACAGAAACAAAACTAGGGTTGCATTTTCTCCAAGAACTCCCACTCTGTTTAACTGCACGAGTAATTAACTAAAAACTTTATTCTTGTTTTCTTCAAGGGTAAAATTATATATATATATTATCACCAGAATCTCCACATCCTACAAGCTTCTTTTTTTATTTATATCACACATAGAATTCATTCATTAAAATCCGATTATATCGATCTACCAAATGTAGCTCTCAAACCTGTTACTCCGTGAAATTTAATAAAATAAATGTCAACAGAATGTGAAATTCTAAATAAAGTGTAAATTAAAAGGTTTACGTCATTACAGTTTGCCGTTATTTTGCTGGGCATGTCTGAATTATCTTATAAAAGGACTGGAAAAAGTGTAAATAATACATGACAAAAACAATACATTAATTCCATTAATATACAAATTAACATTTTTTCATAAAATAAGATCTCCTCTCTCTCTCTCTCACTCTCTCTCTCTTTCGCTATATATATATTGTTACTACATATAACAGACATCTAATGTCTATTATCTTTTATCATGAATCATTCCAAGAATTGTATAATAGTTTTAGTTTCAAGAGAAAATAAAGAAAAAAAAGGCCAACATTTCGATATGTTAGACAGTTTTTGTCTTCATTTTCTCTTAAAACTAAACCAAACTAAACTTTTAATCCTTAAAATATTGAATTGACATATATTGTTGCTTCCGAGAGGAAGGGTGAAACCCCCAAAAATGTAGGAAAGAATATATATGTTTACCAATATTTCAGCTGAAGAGAGAATATCTTGATCCTTTTAAATCACAATTCTCGTTTTTACATCGGCTCTAACACCGATCTCTCTTGTTGGTTGGAAATAATAAAACTAGTTACGCTACCAGAACACTTATTTTTTTTTGCTTAGTGTCTAATTTGCTTCGATGTGTACACTGCATTGTCTGACTTTGGAAAATAAGACGAATACATTGTAAAACTTTAAGGCTTATCCTGTATTAAATATCGGTAACTGAAATCCCTGATGAGTAGAATCTGTTCACATCCAGCAAGTCTCGCAGGGCCACAGCATGTGACCGTATCGAAGAATTTGATGAACAATTTCATCTAACCTAAGACACCAGGTATGCAGCATAGGGGACCAGGATAAACAACTAGTGACTCTGCACAGATTCCATGGAGTTATCCACCAGGTTCATGTTATGCCGGTGTAGCTGTTCCTTTGGCTTGAGATGATTACTTTTGAAATGATCTACGTGTCCCAGCATGCTTCGCTTCCTCCCAGAGGAACCACATTACCCACGAATCAATTATTCAGAATTTTCATGTCGTCGATATCAAATGGTTTGATTTATTCATGATTTTATCTGCGACCGAATATAAATCAGCTGCTGTTTTGGAAAACAAAATCTATTGAAGCGTAACTTGGAGTAAAAAAAAATGAATAATCAAACAGATCAATATTATGATACATTCAGGCTGTATAAATGAGAAATGTTAATCACAGACTATATATCAAAATGGCATTTGCTTGGAGACAATAATGGTTCATCACAGTTTTCTGTCTTCTGCTGTTCTAAGTAACCTTTGACATTTTCTTTTTTTCTTTGACCTTATTCTGCTATTCATTATTTCAAATTTAGCTGGCTACTCCATATATCAGCCCATTTCTATTGACCTCATTAGGGGACGTGAGTAAAAAAATTCGCCTGGGCCTCTTTCGTCATTGTTTGTCTTAAAGATATCAGCTATCTCTTTCTGTATTAAAAAGTTATTTAACAATTATTATATTTAACATTGTTGCAGGAGATATGTACGTTGGTGTTTGAGTTGAAAAACACTTACCTCCCCGAATGTTTATCCCACAACAAAAATGGTGGACTTTCATTTGTGCTCGGCTCATAAAATGACAAAATAATAACAAAACTATATATATATATATATATATATATATATATATATATATATATATATATATATATATATATATATATATATATATATATAGCATAATGAGAGGCCACGTATAATATAATATCTGGATAAAATAAATCAAACAAAATTTGATTTCTGAGGAAAGACCGAGGTGGTCTGAAATATTAAATATATACAAAAAAACACAGAAATAAATACTTAAAAAAAAAAACACCCAATTTTGTTTCATTTATTTTATCCAGATATTATATATATATATATATATATATATATATATATATATATATATATATACATATATATATATATATATATATATATATATATATATATATATATATATATATATATATATATATATATATATTGTTATTGTTATTGTTATATTCCGTGCTAAGGGAATGAATAATTAACACCAGGTGGATAATACAAGAAAGGTTTATTGTACACAACCAGTACAATAAGAAAAATGGTACAATTATACACACAGTGCCACTAATTAAAAGGTCGGACGTGCTTGCGTCATCTCACTCTCACTCTTCCCCCAGTCTCTCGTAGACAGTTGACTTTATATGTGTTTACTACCTATAGTGTAATCACTCATGGGGGCGACTGGTTATTCCATTACATCATATACATATATATATATATATATATATATATATATATATATATATATATATATATATATGACAAAATATAGTTTTATGGTGTGCTATATTTATGGAATAAAGTGCACAATATCCGGGATAGAGCGTATGTAAATTTAAACGTGAACATTGAAGTCTACACTCAGAGGCGACAGACTGTTTCATGGTAAACCCCTATCATCAGGCCTGATGATTGCCTTCTGACGAATGGACTGAACAGCTACCAATAAGGTTAGTCTAAAAAACTACGAAGCTGAGGTAATGAATATAAAATTAAACAGCTAAGTGACAATTTTTACGTTCATATTAATCCTATACTTTTCTACAATTTTTCCGTTTGACCCTTTCTCTAGGAAGCAACGATATATGTCAATTCAATATTTTAAAGAAAAGGTTTAGTTTCGGATTCAGGCAGTTATGTGCCATACGTGATTCACGCTTAGGCGATCATGTATATTTCGATAAAATTCTTCCTTGTCATGTATCCTTCAATACATGACGAGGCAGATTTTTTCCTGTAATAGGTTTCCACTTCTTTCTTCTGTAGACCAAGGCGATAGAACATGATATGTCCTGTTATTTACCCATAGCAGTGGGGAGAAGAGGAGTCATACCTTTCCCAAGGGTATTAGCACGTAAGTGAATGTAGTGGATTCGACTGGAATTCGAACTCGGCTCTCCGACTCCTCAATCCGAGTCGGTATCCATTCTTCCAACGTAATATTGTAGGATAGTATTAATATATTACAGAATAATAAAAACTGAATTCTAAGATCCTTTGATGGTTAAATAACAAGAAATAAAAGTTTACTCTCAGAAACTTATTTAGAAACAGAAATACTTGACAGAAAGTCGATGTATATTTACGGCAGTAATAAAGCTAATAGAATCTGTTTTGTATCAATCAGTCAATATAGAAAAGTGTCGATTTCTTATTATCAATATCGTGATTATGAAGACGTATGTAAAATGGAATCAATCGATAAGGGTATTTGCCTTTAAGTGATATACATTTAATTACTAACTAAATATACATTTTTCATATCGATCGGTGATTTTTCAGGTCCTTGACGTGTAATGTTTGAATTAACAATGACTTTGTTAAAATCCTTAATATTTTTTTTTTATTCTTTTAATCAATGTTATTTTATCAATAGACAAGAAAAAGGAAGACACCTTAAATGGATTTCTATTGATTTTTCACGAAAACAAATCTAAGTATAATTATTATGTTCAATGAATTGTTTACCTGCCGCATCTGTAGAACACAGTAGTGGTATTACTTGCATTAAGTATCGTGTGCTAAATCATAAGGTTTATCGATTTCCTTTTATATTTTAAAAAAGCGAAATTATTGTTTGTGCTTATAACGATTAATTGTTATTAGGGAGGACACACAGCACAGAAGCTTTTAAATTGATGGGAGTAGCTTTTAAAAGTGAGTTATAGCTAAAACGTTTCGTGATTGATTTTTAATTTTATATGTTTTTATTTCTTTAATATATATTAATGATTTTCAATTTAGCATTTAAACAAAGTTAGAGATAATAGTTATGTACGTAAATAACCCGTAAATTGCTTACTCAAAAAATGTTGAAACTCTTGAAGTTTATTTGAATATTGAATTAAGCCGTTTCGTCATTCGAAAAGCCTTTCAAATGTTTACTGTCACACTTTGTGTTATGAGCGATGCATTTTTGGCCTTCCTTGTGATTTGATATTATCTGATAACTAGATCGCATTATTCTGCAAGATATTCGAACACATGCTGTTTATATTACCATTCAGCCTGTGTATTCTACTTCCTTATTAACCATTTAAATTTGTATAATTTATTCAAATTATTCATAGAATTATTCAATCTAAAAGTTAAACCATTCTTGGTTAAGATTCATTTTCGCAGATATAATCTTCAACACTCTAAAGGAGAATTTTCCATCCACATTTCAGAATTCGCTTAAAGTACATATGCAGTCTAAACCTGAAGACGTTCGAAGAATCCCTCGACCGAAACGTGTATTATCAATCGCATAAAAAGAACATAAATGAATAATGAAAATATTTAACGCCATAAAATTGCACAGTGATATATATTATGCAGGTGTTTACTATAGCTAATTCAATAGAAGGTCCCAGAGACAAACGTTAGAGAGTTACTGAATGGTTGGCTGTTTTCTTATAAGGAAATATTTGGCATTCATAGATCGCGAAGCATAGGTGCTTTATATGAACATAAGATGGGCAAATGACGATTATGAGAACATTGGAGATAGATAACGATTTACCCTAGACATGGAGAGGTTATGATTGTAGTGTGTGGGCGAGAGTCTGTCCCACAAAGTACGGCGAGTCAACTAAATTAAAAATCACAATGAGAATGTAATAATAATAATAATAATAATAATAATAATAATAACAACAATAACAATAATAATAATAGTAAAAATAATAAGAAGAATACTGACCCCGTTCTATACAAGCCAAAAGAAGCGATATGATAATAAATCTGCAAGAATCATAGGTACAATATTTTAACAATGAAATTCACAAATTTGCAACATATAAGAACATGTATATACAAGTTGGTATGGAGACACCAGAAAAGATTGAAGTGTTATGTTTAGTTTGACAGAGAGCTAGGACATCCTGAGACTTTTAGAAAAGGAACGATTCCACACTGAAGAGGTTCGTACGAATACAACGAATATTGGAGAAAGATTAAGGTGTTTTTTGTTTGACTTGTTTAGGTTTTATATCATTGGTTGTCTTATAGTCGTTATGTTTCATTTTGTTAAGGAAAGGCCTAGGTTCGCAGTTACAATATAATAAGAAAATGTACTAGATTTTAAGATGGTAACTGAAATTGCTAGATTTCATCTTCTGGGGCACCATGTAGAAATACCAAGAATGTTGCACTCAAACACAGCCACACTTCCAGTAATAATATGGTCACCAGGAAGGATTAAAAATAATACTGATATATACATTAAGAAAATCCCATGATCTGAGATACAATAGTTTGTATTAACGAGTTCTGCTTGTATACACAAAAGTATCTTTCAATCTGATACGCCAATAAATTTCTAAGAAACAAAAAACTTCCTTTACCTCAGGTCTGATATATAAGATTTGGGAATGGATTGCGTAATACAACTCAAGAAAACTCGGACTAATATTTCTTTTTTTACTCATTTCATCCCAAGCAACGCGCGATGACTTACTCTGAGTGGAAGAGAATGAGAATTTAGTGATAAAATGAACAATATAAGAACCGTTTTCAGAAAGACATAAGATGGTGATTGATGATGCATTTAAACTTTTGATGATTTTAGGTGACAGGGAAGCAACAAACCGGAAGAGATTTTCAGAGAATCTTGGGAAAAGAAACTATTAGAATACACCTTACGGATAAAATTAGACAACTTAACAGTAAACGACGAGACCTAATAACCAATCTAGCACTAGGCGTAAATTCCTGCGGTTAAGAAACCAAGGTGGAATGTTTATTAGAACAACTGTGATGAAAATATTTATAGAAAAGTTAAAGGGAAGCCACCTCACGGGATTGAAGTCGAGATGCCAGATAAGGATCGATAAAATTGCAGACCCTTTTTTATAATAGCATGAGTTTCTGATCATGGTGAATAAACATAGGCTAAATAAATATACTTTCATTGCCAGAGACATGCTTGTGCGTAACAAGTTGGCCATATTCCTTAGGAACTGAACCACTGTGCAACTCTGTGGATAAATAGGCAATGGGCTTGCACGCGGACACTACCCAAATTACGCGGACACTACCCGAATGCATCTAGCCTGAAGCTGGAGCGTGTCATAATTTTCGAAGTGTTGGATTTGTCATGTTATGATCGCCTGAAGTTAATCAAAACTTGCACATTTGTAATCGTTTATTAGATGATCTAGATAGCTGATTTTTGGTTGAAAAAATCTGAATAGAATCTTATTGAAATGAACACTGTAAGAGACAGACAAGTTTAACCTGACAAAAAAAATTATAATAATTCAATTCAGTCAAATTAACACAATTTCTGCCATTTATTGCCTGCTTCTTTCGTATAATACTAATAGAATTACTATCGACAATTTTTCTCTTTCGTTATTTAAAGTCCCCAAATATTAAACAATTCAAATCTTCAAAATGTGAAATGAATTTTACTGGGAAAGGAATTTAAACGTAATCAGTTCCTTTCATACGTTAATTTGATAATGATCTGTTTTCGGCGCCATATTCCGGACAACAAATATTAGTTTTCAACATAATCTCCTCGTATTTATCAGAAACTTATTATCTAGACCTCTGTTTCTACATTTCTTTTAGAATCTTTGCACAAAGAATCCCAACAAAAGATGTCTAAATCGCTTAAATACAGAATTATTTTTTAAATTAGCATTTGCTGATACATTTGCAATTCGCTACTATGTAAATTTGTTTACAAAGATAAAACGAACAATCTCAAATTATTTAAAATACTGTTGAATGTTTGTAGTTGTTTAAACGATACTTTGAAATTTGCTAACGGTGTTAAACAAAGAGACATACATGGTCATACTGTTATCAATGTATTCGAAGGGTTTTCTTTGAACCCTTGTACAGTTGCCTTCAGCCATGGACAAAAGAATTGTATGTATTATTTAAAGATCTATTATATGCTGATGACTGTGACGTCATTACACATTCTCATTTCGATAGACTATTGTTGAAGAAGAGGTCTTCTGTAGCTTGGGAAATGTTTAGTTTGATGAGCAGATTAATACAAATAAAGTTATCGTATTTCGACACATAAGACTGTTTTTGTGAAAACTAAAATCTGTATTGAAGGTCAGATGTTGGTAGCTTTGAAAGTGTCCATACCTCGAAAGTACATTAATCTTTGATAACACTTTAGATTATATTAATCTCCACTTGCAGAAACCTGTTGTATTTTCAATTCATTAGATACTTTGCTCGGTATCAATGAAGATTTTCGGGTCAGACTATGCTAACGGACAACAATACCTGTTTTATACCAGCCGTCATATATTGTTATAAAATATTGGTCCTCTTTTGTATATCTAAAGCAGTTAGGTGGTTTCCATTAACAATGTCCCAGATAAAATATTAAATATATATTGCTTTTTCATAATTTCAGATTGTTTCTATTTGACGATTCCACTCAAAGTATATGGAAGCGATTATCCACAAACATCGGTTACGGATAGCAAGGCATGCGATAAGAGTTGGGGATTATACTTCATCTAAGAAAGCATTCTATGAAGAACTTTCTTTTACTAAATTTTTACCAAAGAAAGGCCCAAGAGCCATTCAAGGTAGATGCCTACTGAGTGAAATGGTTTTATAAACGTAAATGAAGCAAGCAAATGCAGATTCTGATATGTATGTTAAATAAATGTTAAACCTTAGACGAAGAGGTTAAGAGTGTCGTTAACCGGGATGCATCTTCACGGCAGTTTGCTCCAAAACGCAACATTTCTGGGTAAGAACTTGTCTGAAAAGTTATTCGTTCCGACCAAAGAATACTAAGGGAATGAGCAGGAATTAAGTAAAGTAGTTTGTCTGAACATTTGCCAGGGAAATGGCGATAGTGTAGCGGTTGGTATGCGGCATATAGCCATATGGGAATAGGGATGTACGTTTTAAAATTATTAATCACGCACAATGTACAAATGCGGCAAACGACTGCAGCACAAATCTAGAAAATTTTCATAAATTCACTATACGGTTAATATTATCCATTAAGTCTAAGTAAGAAATCATTTGTATTTAGGTTCTAATTTTTAAGAAGTTCTCCTCACTGAAGAATGCATTAACCAAGCTAAAATAAAATGTCCGCTTAGAAACAGAGATTGTAATGATACAGATGTGACTCATTGTATTTAGCCATTATGTGGCTGTATGTGCTTCTCATTGGCTAGGCTAAAATGTCACATTAGGATTCATTGGCAATGACAGCAGATTTAAATATAAATGCTGATGTCAACAGGAGGAATTGATTTGTATCTTGTGCTTTAAGCAGTGACCGATATCGCCAGACATGAGAAGGTGCATTATATCAAACATAAAAACATAGGAGAAAAATACCTTTTTTAATTAATTTGCCCAATGAAGGCGATAATAACACTAAGATGCAAGGGGGTCACTGGGAGTGAAAAGGAATGAAAATACTTTAGAAGGAAACGGAAATGATAATGAGAGCTATTTTCTTACATATGATCAGTTTGTTATTATATGTTATAATTTTTTATGAATGTATTATATTTACTCTGACTGAAAACGTAGGGCCCTAAGATTTAATATGTTATTCTTGTCTTTAATCTGCAGATAGGCAAACACATACTGACTGTATAAGCGTGTTAGTATTTGAAATAAACTGAAAAAAAAATTTTTTTCATCATTTTAAAAGTGTGCAACTGTGTTAGTCGTTTATATTTCTTTTGTTTTATGTTCAGATAATACTGACGCGTAAAATTCATGGAAAACAGCGAAAATTACATTTCACAAATTTATTGAATTACACATTTTAAAATGTTCACCGTCGCCTGAAACGTATAATCTTTATCATTGCATTTTTTTCAGCTATTAGATAATTTCATTACGTGTAGAATATTTAAATCATAGAAGAAAAATAAAATCCGGATGCAATAATATTTTTTTTATGTACGACGTATGAAAACAATTTAGAAAATAGCGTCCTTGGACTTAATTTCTGTCAAATTATTTGAAATACAAAAAGAAATGGAAATCATTAATTGAAATAATTATTCAAATTAAAAAAAAAAAAAAAAAAACGAAATAAATTCCTATCTTAATATATCTAATAACCATCTCCATATATTTCCATATTGGAACACAAGTCTAAAGGGTATGTTATTTGCCTCCGGTTCTAAAGTTTGAATACACGCTGTATTTTTGCGGTTTCAACTTATTTATATCTCTTTCGTGAAATAAATATTTGCGGTTTCAACTACTTTACATTAATTTTCGCTAAGTCAATATAAACTCAGGTGTTAATCATGTCTTTAAACCTTTTTGATATTTGCCTATTATTTTTTGAAATGTTAATTTCATTAACTTACCATAGAAATAGGAGGCACGGTGGAGTAGTGGATAGCGGCTCGGATTCAGGAATCGGAGAACCGCGTTCGAATCCATTACATTCACTTGGGAATGTAATACAATGGGAAACCAGTTGACTTGACTGGTTTCTACAACCTTGGATGACAACTGGTCTACAACTGGCAGAAAGAAATGGCAACCTACTACGGGAAAAATCTACCTCGTCAGTCATATATCGAAAGATAAATGATCGCCTAAGCGTGTATCTCATAACTGACTGACCATTACGCAGACAATCTACGGCCATTAATTAACAACGATGACTGGAAATAGGTTATAGTAGACTGATTGGAAGTACAGTTTCTAGGTAATGCGAGGAAAGAAAACTGAAATTAAAATCAAAGAAATTCTAGTCAAAACAAAAATAATTGACTGACAATGTTTCATTTCATCTTGACATTCCGACGATTAAAAATAATATTACTATTTTAAAATTCACTAGTGTTTTAGTTGTGTTTGGCTTATTTTATTTTTTCTTATCAAACTAAATTGGTTATTTAATGCTGATAAGATTTTTTAAGATAGATTCGTAAGAATAGAATATGTATTCTTTGTAAAAAGATCATGTTTCACTGACGTTATTTTGTAAAGAGGGTTTTTGTCGTGAGTCAAATATATTGCTGATCGATATTTTTTTTCAAAATTGTATTGCTGGCATTTTTACTCTAATAATATATTTTTATATTTTCATAGTACTTTGACACCAGTTTTTTGGGGGGATGTTTAACTATTTGACCATAGCTGAAACCGGAACAGTAGCTTCCACCAATGGTCAGGGTGGACCTAGGAACCACAGCAATTAAGAGGTGGTTCCACGCTCCTCAAAACGTGTCTATGAGACACTGATGTTTTAAAATTATTTTTTTAAGAATTAAGTTACGTGTTATTCGTAACATGCTTAGATGATCATACGTTTTTGATTCATGACTGATTAGGTAGTAGGTTGATGTTTCTTTCTGCGGTTGCCTGGATGATATTCAAGACTATCGGATACAGTTTACATTACTATTCAAACCACAGGTGAGGGTAGAAAGAATGGATTTCCATCTTTCCCAAAACATTTGCGACAATTATTTTAAGACATTTTTTATATCCATATAAATATATATAGTTATAAAAATATATATAGATTTCGGTTAGCAAGGTCGATTTTACTTTTCATGGAAAATGTTAGTTTAAAAACAGTAAAATCGACCTTGCTAACTGAAACGCTCCTCTGTGGCTCAATCGGTAAAGCACGTCAGGCTATATGACGGTTCCCTATAGGATACAGGTTCGTTTCCTGTCGGAGGACATATATTTTCTTCGAAAATTTCTCGGACATTCAGGCCCGTAAATGTCGTTAATACTGTTTATTATAAACAGAGCATTTACTTAAACGTTTGTATCTATAAAAAGAACGTATAAACCTAAAAATATGTCTTAACATATATATATATATAATATATATATATATATATATATATATATATATATATATATATATATATATATATATATATTCAAATTAATAAATAAGGCAACTTAATTAATATTGTATGATGGTCAATTCAAAGAATAAATCAATAAAGTTAATGTAATTAATGGCGAATTCACTTCGCTAACAGATGAAGAAGGCATTAACTTACTGACCACACGCTGAACGACACAATCCTTGTTTTTATTAATCGTACAATGTATTAAATGTTCGGTCCATATTGTTTGCAAGTACTTTCGGTGAAATAAATCACCATCTTCATGCATAGATGTCATTTTTCCCTCAACTTCGGGTAGTCATACATGCCGAAAGATGTTCAGCGAATGGTCAGTAAGTTAATGCGTTCTTAAGTGAATTCGCCATTAATTACATTCACTTTGCTGATTTATTTACATATATATATATATATATATATATATATATATATATATATATATATATATATATATATATATATATATATATATATATATATGAGTGCAGTTCTATTGGCTCAACTTTTATGGATTGGTACAATTCATTGTGAATCAAATCTAATGTGGGTCTACTTTATAGACTCTCCATTGAATTCAACAAATTATAAGTAAATCACTTATAAGTTGACGCTCCAACACCATACATCTGGTTGATTTTCCGTATTCGATATAGTGTAGTTAAGGCCACTTCAAATCATGCAGTAGACACATTCACAATTGCTGACGGGAAATCAATTTTTTCCTGATATTGAGGAATTTTTTTTATCGGAGTAGAAACTGGTGATAGTGAAACCCGAGAAATCCACATACTTTTTCAATTTCGATAAATTGTATTGAAAATGCACTTGAATTTCCTATGCTTAGAAGTTTCATAATTGTTTTCAGGATATTTTCCCACCAAACACACACTGCACTCAAAGGTAAGTATACATATATTAACATATATGTTTTACAGGTTCGAAATATACACATAGCTAAATATTTACCTGAAATTTATGTGGATAAATTATACGACCTGAATCAAATTGTTCCCGACAGTTAGCAGGAGGTTACGGTCACTTGAAGCGTCATTATAGAGCAGTACGAGTGTTCGCTAATGATTAACAAAGGTATTCAACGAGACTATCGGAAGTAGACATCTGAGAGATATCTTGCTTTTATCAAAAACAAAGTTTCGCAAATCCAACATTTCACTTAAATGCATTTACTCTTCTTCTTTTGTATCAACCGAGACACACGTCGTCTTAGGATTTACACTATTTCCTTCTCTCTCGCTGCTTTATCCTGTGTCAGGTATTTTAATCTTTTTATTACACGTCGTCGGCTGGTGTTTTCCTGAGTTCAGGAGAAAGGAACACGGTTTAAGTCTTTCAGCCGAGATGAATTTCTTTGTCCTCTTCTGAAGCGTTTTGGCTAAAGACAGAGGTTAGGGAATATCGACAAAGTCATCAGACAAAGAAAGATGGTTATCTTTTTATGGTTTCTAAAATCCTAGTTAGACGGAGCAGAGTTTTTCTTTTTTTGACTGAAATGTGTATCTATCTGATACACATGAATGCCTATCTAAACTAAAGGTATCTTAATTCCGACCGTAAAGAAAATTTTGCTCTGCTTAATTAAAATAAAGTTTGAGCGCTCTTTGTGAATCAGTTTTAGCATATTTCAAATTATATATATATATATATATATATATATATATATATATATATATATATATATATATATATATATATATATATAGGGTTAGGTAAATCAAATGACCAGATATAGGAAACATTATACGCTCGAGTTCGCGTCTCTACACAGGCAAGCAAATAAATAATCATCAAATTTATTCATGAGGTGTAACATAACAGTGCTCGGTGTGGTTAGACATAGCAAAGATATATATTAATAAAAGTACATATAGAAATACCTACGTTTAGATGTGCGACT
>OZ038475.1:65369098-65429098 GCA_964036315.1 Acanthosepion esculentum | reverse complement strand
CGAAATTTTTCATAGAAAAATCGAGTTAAAACCAGCAAAATGAATTCGTCAGAAGACATTTGGTCAAAAATAAAATTTATTTTAAAATGTTGATGGAAACAAAATTAGAAAAATCTTGATTTTTCTAAATTTAAAAATCAGCCAGTCAATTATGTGATACACGCGTAGGCGACCATGTATCTTTCGATACATGATTGACGAGGCAGATTCTTTTTTTTCCCCGCAGTAGGTTGACATTTCTTTCTACTGTAGACCAGTTTCCATCCAAGGCTACAGGTCTCTCCTGCTATTAACACATAGCTTGGGGAGAAGAAGTGGATTCATACATTTCCAAAGAACGTATATGAATATAATGGATTCGAATGGAATTCGAACTCGGCTCTCCGATTCCTCAATTCGGGCTGTTATCCATTACTCCACCGTGTCTAAAATACGCTTATTTCTCAATGGAATCTGTTTTTTGTTTTTTAATTAGCGAATAAATTTTAATTTTTTGTGTGGTATTTACAAAAAGTGTGTCAATATGATAAATAATTTTAGACGATGTGTTAACTGCAACTAAATTCATGTAATTTATTTTATAGCGATTTACAAAGCGTAGCTTAAACGTGGCGCAACGAAGAAATTATTATGAAGCCCCCAGTGAGAACTGAACTCTCTATTCAGTCGCAAGTAATCTAGTAAAACAAACATTTAGGCACCTCGTCGTGGTTATATCATTGACTAGACAAAACATACTCGATCGCAACGCTGTAGCAGGGAATAACTCTGTCAGGGATTAAACCAATTTCTATTAATTAAAATGTAAAAAATCTATTCAAATCTGCGCTAGCATGAAGTCACAAGTCAGCATGACAGAGAGGTCGATCACATTGCGCAAATACTGATCATGACAGGCTATGCGTTCTCTCTCTCTAAGTTGCCCAAATACATGCAATTTCTAATGAATTTTATTAATCATTCGACTCCAATTGGTTTTCTTTTTAAATTTCAAACAATACTGACATGCCCAGATTTACACTATCATCGAGATATAGATAAACGGGCTTTCAGTAATCAACACTAAGTTCTCATCTTTATCATAAAAATTATTAGTCAATGCGTTGCTTCCTTGATAAATGCTCCACATATGTTAGAAAGCTGAATGTCTAAATAATTGACCAATAATGTATACAATAATAACAGTGATGAGAATCCCATCAAAATTCAGTCATTTGAGAGCAGAATTTATTTGAGGAGAATCAAGTAATTTGAGGAGAGTCAAGTCATTTGAGGATAGTCAAGTTAAAAGAAATGTTTTTCCTGTCTTCCACCAGTAGCTATTTTGGTGAGTAGCTGATTTCAGTAACTGATAATATGCTATACAATGACACCTGTATCAAGCCAACTCTTCTTCTGATATACTTGAGTTTGGGTGAAAATTAAAATTGGGCAAATTCTTTCCAAAAAAAAAAGAAAAAAAGAAAAAAGAAATAATATAATGCTTCTGCTTGTTCCTCTTTCTCCGTTCTTTCGTTAATTAGTTTTTTTAACGTGAGCATTACTGCCAGTCCTTACCTCATATAAGTAATAGACCATACCGTTTTGAATACGTGTAAGTTCGAAAGAAAAATATATAACATAGATGCTGTTTACATTTAATAGATAATAATAAGAATTACTTTGGTCGATGATAATGAAGAAGAATTACTGAAACAGTTCCTGTTTTTAACGCCAGTTTTATGGACTTTTCATTTGTACCTTCTTGTATAAATAATGGACATACTAACGATTATTGTTGTAATATTTTAATGTAATATTTTAATGTCAAATATTTAACGGCGCAGTATGTATTTTATAGTACTGGAACACTCAAGTAGATTATTCGATCAATAAGTTAAGAATAATGATTCATCAAGAATTTCAAATAGGAAAACGGTGGAATTTTCATGAAAATTGAGAATTTAGAAAAACTTTGCAACAGGAGGAGAATTTTCTTGTGATAATTTCAGATATTGAAGAAATGTGATTCAAATATCGTAGCATTTACTATCTTCGTTGAAAACTATTATTGTTTACAGATAGAAAAGCGTCTCTCCTTGAGACAAAAGACATTTATTAAGAAGCATCTATTACCTTGAGAAAGCAGGCACGTCTGTGCATGTGTGGTTGGAAGGAAGAAAATAAGCCGCATTTTCACTAGACGCTACATGTAATCCTATTAACCAGATGCATACGTATATATATATATATATATATATATATATATATATATATATATATATATATATATATATATACACACTTACATGTGTGTTTTAGCATAATATATATTTCTGAAAGTTCTTAAATTTAGAAATGTATGTATATATATATATGTATATATATATATGTGAACATATATATATATATATATATATATATATATATATATATACACTTACATGTGTATGTGTTAGCATGATATATATCTATGAGAGTTCTTAAATTTAGAAATTCTTAAAAGCTAACGACATCTTTACTTCTGATTCTAAAACGAAATAAAATAGAAACCTTAAATTTGCTTCGATAAAATCTATCATAGAACAAAACGCGTCGGTTAAGTCTTCCTTTTGCCGCTATTTATATCGTCCTTTTACAAATAGTTATATCTGAATGTTTTTTTATGTAAATATACATATGTTTTTGCTTGTATGTGTCTATAATATATATATATATATATATATATATATATATATATATATATATATATATATATATATATATATATATATATAATCGACTTTCCCGTCGATTTTCTATGTATGAGGGTAAGCAGATCAGTTCATAGGAGAACTGACAGCCCAACACCAGCACATGAGTTTGATTATAGTGGTGATGGTTTTGTGCAGAACCATCTACACTTTTTGAAGGGCCGAATACAGAGACTTGGTGCACTACGTACCACTGTGTGTTTATTTCAAAGATAAATCCGCTTAAAGTCACCTTTATCTACGCCGTGCCCCAACGGTTTAGTGGTAGAATCTCCGTCTAACGCCAATTCAGTCGGCTTTAGATCCTAGCAAGAGGCAATCGGACGTCTGGTCACACTGATAACCTGTGATGCAGTGAAACACTCTGTCTGTAGATGACAATATATATATATATTTTTGTCATCCACAGACAGACTGGTTTGCTGTTTCACAGCTCATCATATGTATGTATGTATGTATGTATGTATGTATGTACAGAAATGTTATATACCTATGAAAACTGTGTGTATAGCATTGCTCAGGGATGTAAAACCTGAATCTAAAAAAGATCATCTATTTATCTGAAGGTCGGAGAAAGCGAGCGACCACATACGAAGACTTATATTCGTAACATCGTTTTGACAAATATCTCTGCAAGCGGGAGAAACGAAAAACCACAATCATTTTGGATTTAATCCAGGAATGATACTTCTCGAATTGTGAATTTCTGCCGGGTTTACCATTACTGATTCATTTTACTTCTGTTCTTTATTGGCTGCCGTTTTGGACATCCAGACTCATAACTGGGTCTTGGCAAAATTGCAGAAACCCCAAGCTATATTGTTTAATGGAGATTTTAGCTGAGTTCTGCTTCAATACCATGTGAAACAGTGATAATTTTATCACACTGCTGATAGGTAGAAACGTGCCATTTTTGGTGAGTGTTTAAATTTAAAAAATAAATAATAGCTTAACGCTAAATTTGAGCAAGCTAAAAACAACGAAATGTTTGGCACAAAAATCAAAATGTGAATAAGAATACCGAAAAAAAATTTATGTGTGTATGTATAATTTCACCTTTGTAAGTATAAGGCTTGGTTAAATATATAGTCTTAACCTATTATTATATTAGCATCCTGAGTACTAAGTTTATTCCATAAGACATTACTTTAAATGTTATATCAATAGTATTTTATGCAAAAAAGAAAGTTATCTCCTTTGATCCATCAAGGGCTTACATAATATCAAATATTTTTTATTTAAAATGATTTTTAATTTTTCTTATTTTTTCTCGTCTTCCAAACATAAGAATTGGAATAATATAAATTATAAATAATTAATTATAATTTTATCGGCAGAATTAATCAAATAAACAAGTCTTAACACACAATTTTATTAAGCTCAACGAGAAAGCAGATTACATAACACTCTATTGGTGGGTCTGTATTTTTACCTGAAGATTGCACGTTTGCATGAAAAGTTGTGCTATCGACATAGGATATTATTTATAATCAATAATATATATATATATATATATATATGAACTCAAGGATATAACACAAGGTCTTTTTTATGTGTTGAGCCAATATTCATGTATATGCATATGAGTCAAGGTAAAAATATCAGTATATGTGATCACTGTCATACCGGTATTGATATTACACTGACCCTACATTTCTTAGTGCAATGTGGAAGGTGTTGCCACAGAGCCAGTATCTCCAGAAGGAAATTAAAGAAAATATTCAGAAAAACATCTCTAGGCACTGAAATGTTAATTTATATTCTCCTCCTACCTGGAGGTGGATGTTGGATAATCTCTTCGCAAAAAACAAAAAAAGGAAAAATATTTGTATCAACAGAGACAATCTACTAAATAAATAAAAAATAAAACTGACAATTGTGAGCAACGAGGAAGTTGAAAATAAGTTAGGAAATAAAAAGAAATATATTTAAGATCAATATATGAAGGCTGAAATTTCTAGGGCACATAATGAGAAAAAGAGAGATCGGTGATTTTAACACTCATAGAAAAAGTAGTGACGGCTAGAGAAGTAGGATGGAAATAAAGAGTAACATAGTTAATATGAATGGATAGAGAATATGGACTGGCAGTCTAGTAAGGAGACAGATATCATTTAAACAAAGAATGATAATGAAGGAACAAAATTTACAGCACCAGAAAATAGTAATTTATGGAAGTCAATAATCACCCACTTCTTGAATGCGAATTTTATCGCGACATTCAAATAAAGACACTTTAGTGAGACTTTCATTCGTTTTCTCTATCCTAGTAGTTGTTGAAATCCTCCATACATCATTTACGGCAAACTTCTTTACAGTGTCCTTTCAGGGCGTCGGCGATCATGACACTCTACATCTTCACGTCTCGAGTCGCTCTTAATAAGTATTGTCTTTTTGTTATTTCTATCAAAACCTGTTCTGCCAGCCATTTGCTCAGTAGCTTCAAGTATGTTATTCGCTGCTTTCTTTGGCCCTTCTTTTCCTCAATATGACCTAGGTGTATCAGGTTTTCCAAGCCCTCCTTCCTCATTACGTGGCTAGAAGTTTCAACTGCCTCTTCCTGATACTAAGTATAAGATTCCTTTGTGTTTCCATTTTCTCCAAAAGCTCGACGTTGAAATAACATCCTGCATGTGTAGTCATAACAGCGTAAAAAAATTCAGACTGATGAAGTCCGAACGTGACACAAGTAAACTTTTTCAAATTTGTCTTACAATATCCTCTATACGGTTTATATATAAACAAATATATATCGTTATCGCATATATATATATATATATATATATATATATATATATATATATATATATATATATATATATATATATATATATATATATGCACATTTCATTAAAAACGACTGACAAGGAGCTATTATTTAGTTTTTTATATAATTTCTCGTGCGATCTAATAAGGTTTTTCTTTTCAGATGATAAATTATATAAAAACTGTCCGAATATTATTTTTATCCGAGCGCTTTCGGCTATGCATTTAGCCATTTTCAAGGATTATATTTCAACTGTTAGAATTAGAAATAGTTTGTTATATGTATGTTTTATAAAATGTTCATTTTTTTTTGTTTCAAAATACGGTCAAGGTATTATGTCCATGTTCAAAGTTAATATTATTAAGTGTTGGTTTGTTTGTTTTTATTAATAAGGCTTCCATTATTTTTAGCCTTTATTTTGCATGTGGATGATTCTATTATATTAGTGTTGTCGACAAGTATGTTCCGAATAGTGTCCGGTAGGTCTCCATGAATATTTAAATGTCAAATTGTCAGAAAGGTGTAGAGTTAGTCGAAGGAGAATTGTTGGTCTCTCGTGCAAGTTGAGGAATACAATTCCTTAATGGGCATTTGAATTCGTAAATAATATTTGCCCTATTTAATTTTGTTCTAGGAGGTGAATTGTTATTTTTAACTATAAGGTTAGAAGTTTTAAATCTTTTATAATAAATAATTAACCTAATATTTTGCTATTATCAAAGAAAGATTGCTGCCTAAATACACACGCACGCACACACACACACACACACACACACACACACATATATATATATATATATATATATATATATATATATATATATATATATATACTTATTCTGACAGAGTCGAGATACGTTGAGTACACAGTTCACAAAGAGATAAGTTGAGAGAGTTAATTGCGGCTTTACTTACAGAGACTTGTACATATACTTTGTACTAAACCGTATTCCTGGACTACTAATCTTCATTTCAAGTTTGTATTCTTACGTTCAATACACTTATTTTCCTATTTCAATTACTGGCGTTGTTTATTTATTTGGGCAGGATTCCCTCCCCGGAATCCACAACACACACACACACACATACACACACACACATACACACACAGACACACACACACACATATATATATATATATATATATATATATATATATATATATATATATATATATATATATATATAAGTAGACATTGATATCAAAACCCAGACGCGATTGTCGGTTTCATGCTAAATGTAAATACAATTGACTGGCTATGTGAACATGACCTGAAGATTGCATTTAGCATGAAGCAGTCTCTCCCGTCTGGGTATTGATATCAATATCTCCTTTTATATTTTTATCCGATCTATCCCTGATATTTACCCCTTTAACCAATGAATGTAACATACCTTAAAAGTATATTTTATCATATATATATATATATATAAAAATATATATATATATATATATATATAAATATATGTAGCAAAATACAAGACTATATATAGGAGGGAAGGGGGGAAAGTCCTTATTTCATTGGCTGATGTTGACTGACGTATGTCAATAAGAACGGTCGGAATCCTAGCCATATTTTATTTATCTTTTTTGCAATGTCGAAGTGCGTAGCAAAACGCTATCAAGGAGGCGGCCTGAATCTTGTGGAATTAGGTCGGGGTTGCTGTTGGAGCCGATATGATGCAAAACCCGAAATCGGCTATGAAGACAGTGCATCACTGAAGACCGTCCTTGTTGCATCTGAAATGTATTACTCTTCTATATATATATATTATGAAATGGACTACACCCGACAGTTATTAAAATATATTTTTTTGTTTATACGTTAATAATATACATACAAGTACTTAACTAAATTCTGTTTATAATAAACCGTATTAACAACATTTACCGACTGCATGTCTGTCAAATCTCAAAGAAAAGATAAATGTATATATATATATATATATATATATATATATATATATATATATATATATATATATATATATATATATATACAAGGTATGTGATAAGAACAACTCATTTTGTTTATTTGAATCTAAAATAGCGATGTATTACTGTTCTGTCGACATTATCAACATCTTGTATGAATATGGCACATTTGTATTTTTAAACGCTTGATTTACTGGTTTCTTAAACAAGCCTTTTTATTGTTAACTATAAAATATATGTTCCATTAGCCATACGTTTGTTTATCTTGCTACCCATCGCATTAGGTTCTTATAAAATTGAACAAGTTACATTTGTTTCATAATTACAATACATGTTTGCCACTCGCGTATAGTTTGTATTAATTTATTGTCTGCCACTTATGAACTTGTCTACGATTTTCTTTCAAACCACATTTTACAATGTTCACCCCCACTTTTTTTAGTTTTTTTCAATTTAGCGTATGCCTGACTCGTAATTGTTTAATCAAGGTAAAATCACATGCCTCATTTTTATTTTGATTTGTTGTTGTCTGTTTTGAAATTTAAAACCAATTTTAATACTCACTATTTATTTACCATCGTCTGAGGAGGCACACTTTTAGTGCTGAAAATATATTGTGTAGCGATTTTTAACATGTCTTTCTTAAAACTCTCATATAATAAATTATATATATATATATATATATATATATATGAGTGTGTGTATGTGTGTGTGTGTGTGTGTGTGTGTGTGTGTGTGTGTGTGTGTGTGTGTGTGTGTGTGTGTGTGTGTGTTTGTAGTTACAGGTGCAAACGTCTAAATTACGGAAAAAGGATTATTACGCTGACATCTCATTTTAAGAGATATATTTACCAAGATTACAAAAAAATATCTTGATATGCAAAAAAGTAAATTTGTTCAATAAAATCGCCATTGGCATCCACCACAACCTCCAGACGACTTTGGAATCGCCTTCAAGACTTTCTGGACGATCTCCTTGTTTAAGTTGGTGAATGCTACTATAATCCTTGCCTTCATTTCATCTTTGGTGTTACAAGGAGATTTGTTGGTCTCTCGTGCAAATGCGTCTACACATAATAATCAAAGGGTTACAATATGGGGTGAGAGGTGGCCAGAGTAAGGGGTGATGTGGTCGCATATTGCGTCTGTTCGTATTGGATCTTCCTGCGCAAATGGCAAGCAGTACAGTACGCCATTTCCAAATTTCTGACAGAATTAATTGCATCATAGTGTTCTGTTTCTCACAGACGGCGCCCAGCTGATACTACTATACTGTGTAGTCGACAAAATAAAAAAAAACAAGCAAAGCGCATACGCGACATTCAAGGTATAAAATGACGACAATTTACTCATCACACCCAGTATATATGTGTGTTTGCGTCTCTGTGTGTGTGTTTATGTATGTAGGAAGTTAATAAATACATCGAAAATCAATAGAACATCGACTCCATCGATAAAACAGAGATAATATGTCGATAAAAATTTATCATCGTAATAATGCTTTTATAGAGAAGACAGCTATGTTGCTTATTATCTCAAATAACAAATGTACTTTCTTCAAACTAATATTAGTCTGAAGAACAATGCTTGTCGACACGTAACGATATATATATATATATATATATATATATATATATATATATATATATACACACACATATATATATATATATATATATATATATATATATATATATAATGTATATATATATATCGTTTTGTTCGATCCTAGCAGCGTGAAAATTGACTAAGGATGCAACCTTTGTCTCATTTTTAGGTGTGAGGCTGTGAAACATTTTTCTCTCTCTTGATAACATAGACATTGAGAACTGTTGGTTATTGTTTAGATAGGTGTCTGTCTTTTTGGCTTTTTTGCTATTTTTAGTTCGTTTATTTCCACGTATTATTGTATAGCTATTGTTTGTTATTTGTTGTTGGATACATTTCTTTTATTGTTCTTTTAAGCATCTGACAGACTTTCTGTTGCGTGTACTCACACTTTTGTGGTATATATATATATATATATACAAAAGACATATATATATATATATATATATATATATATATATATATATATATATACACCACAAAAGACATATATATATATATATATATATATATATATATATATATATATATATATATATATATATATATATATATATATATATATATATATATATATATATATATATATATATATATTTAATTAAAAACGACTGACAAGGTGCTTTTATTTAGTTTTTTATATAATTTCTCGTGCGATCTAATAAAGTTTTTCTTTTCAGAGGATAAATTATACAAAAATTGTCCGAATGTTCTTTTCCGAGCGCTTTCGGCTATACTTTTAGCCATTATCAAGGATTATATTTCAACTGTTAGAATTAGAAATAGTTTGTGTGTGTTTTATAAAGTGATTCATTTTTTTGTTTCAAAACACGGTCAAGATATTATGTCCATGTTCAAAGTTAATATTATTAAGGGTTGGTTTGTTTAATAATGGCTAAAAGTATAGCCGAAAGCGCTCGGAAAAGAACATTCGGACAATTTTTGTATAATTTATCCTCTGAAAAGAAAAACTTTATTAGATCGCACGAGAAATTATATAAAAAACTAAATAAAAGCACCTTGTCAGTCGTTTCTAATGAAATGTGCTTGAAAGAAGGATTGCTGCCTAAATACACAAATATATATATATATATATATATATAATTTTCGGATATGAAATCAAAACATGCAATAATCGATACAAAATTGCAGTCATATTTCAACACATAACGATGCGTCTCCTCAGACGATTGTAAATTACTAGCTAGTGAACAATTAATTTGGTTTCAAAAGCAAAATATATCTTCATCTTTTTTTTTTAAAAGTCTTACAGGCTCTACCCTGATCAACTAATCGAAAATGGCCTACGTTAAATTCGCAGTAAGCGAAAAAAATATTAAAAATTATTATCTTACAAAAGTGTCATGGGGAATATTTGAAATCTAATAGCAGCCACACATTAACTTAACAGATACAAATGGTTAAAACAAATGAACATGTGTCAGACAGTCAAATTTTATATGACATAAAAGCATGTGGGGCAGAGCGGTAATTTTACCAAATGTCCAACTAGTTATATGCTTTGTAGATTTCCTACATATTTTTGTAGTTTAAAAAAAAGAAGCCGCTTTAAGAAACTAATAAATAATCTAAATATATAGAATTATAGAACGTTAAATATATTGAGACCTCTTTTAAATTAAATGTTAAGAATGATGTAAGTGTAATCTATTCATTCTCATCGTATCTGTATATATATATATATATATATATATATATATATATATATATATATATATTTACTACAGCTCAGAGGTTTGAGGCTACACCTGATAAGTTTTTAAATTAGCTCAAAATAATTGTTTTGTTTTTTTTACTTTAAATAATAGGACATTATTTTACATGACTGAAAATAATAAGACATTCATTTTTATCACAAATATTTTTATGAAAAAAAGAAAGAAAAATCATTTTATGATTTAATTTGACTCTCGGGAAAATATCCTCATTTAACTTTGATTGCTACAGCACAGACTTTTGCCATTCGTTCCAAAAGTTTCTCAAAGTATAAGTTTCATTACTGACCACATTCTTTTTTCACTGAATCTTAATTTTTTACACTATACACTCAATTCCATCCCATGCTAATCCTGGGTCCTGGGGTGGTTTCAAACTTTTGAACAATAGTATGCACACACACACACACACACACACACACACACACACACACACACACACATATATATATATATATATATATATATATATATATATATATATATGTATCACTAGCAATCGGTCAATATTGGTTAGATCACAAAATTGTTTGCCACAATCCATTTGAAAGAGAATGAAATATTACACTTTTCACAAACATTGTGTGACTCAAAACTTACATCTCTTGACGTAGGTAATGAAGCTGAACCGGCATGGTCTGCCTTACAGAACATACTGTATAACTCGGCAAGAGAGACACTCGGCTGTTTTCAGCGAAAACATCAAGACTGGTTTGATTCAAAAGTCCTGAAATTAAATCTTAAAATTTGAAAACATGCATGTCATCAGGTCTGGATGGTAGACAAAGCATGGCTTTCAAAGAAACGGGCCTTTAAATCAACCAATAGAAAGTATCAGGCAAAGTTGAGGGAGATAAAGGAGGATTGGTGGAGAGCAAATTCTAAACCTTTGCAGGAGGCTGCTGACAGATGCGACTATAAATCATTCTACCAAAACCTGAAGGGTCTTTTTGGTTCCCTTCCCAGCGGTCTATCACCAATCTTTTCTTCAGATAACACTCTTTTGACAGACAAAGACCACATTATCAAACGTTGGGCAGAACACTTCTCCCCAGCCCTAAACCAGGATTCGTCTGTTGATGCTGAAGTAATAAACAATCTTCCTCAGACACCTGTTGTACAAAGCCTTTCTGCTAACCCTTCAACCTTCGAGGTAAAAAAAAGCTATCAAATAGCCTTCGACTCAAAAAGTCGCTGGCGAAGTTGGAATTCCAGCTGAAATATACAAATGTGGCACCATTCTTTTGATAAGCAATATTTGTGGGAAAAGGGAGAAGTGCCACAGCAGTATAAGGATGTTTCAATTGTCCATTTGTATAAGCGTAAAGGGAAAAGGTGTGAGTGTGACAACCATAGAGGAAGATCTCTTCTTTCGGTTGCTGGCAAAATCCCTGCTCGTATCATCCTAAATAGACTTAATGAATTTGTCTCAGAATCGGCATTACCAAAGACCCAGTGCGGTTTTCGAACAGACAGAGGAACAGTGGATGTTTTATTTATCTATGGAAGGCTCAGGAAAAGGCACGAGAACAAAACAAGGTTCTATTTGTTGTTTTTGTAGACTTCACAAAGGCTTTCGATACTGTATCTCGAACTGCTCTTTGGAAGGTTCTCTCATATTTAATGCCCAATCGAAACTTGGTCTCCAGCTGGTACGCAATCTTCTCTTTGCATATGCTGCTGCTCTATTAGCACACAGTCCAGAAGACATTCAAACTATCCTTGATAAATTCTCTGAAACAACGAAAGAATTGGACTCACTATCAACTTAAAGATGACTGAGATAATGTACCTGCCAGTACCAGGCAATCCATCTCTCATAAATCCTTCCGTATTAATTGATGGTACGACATTAAAAACTGTGGAGGCATTCATATATCTTGGATCAACAGTCTCTTCTGATTGAAAAATGGACATAGAAGTCCAATCCAGAATAGCCAAAGCCGGCACGCCATTCAGTAATCTTAAATATAGGTTATGGTGAACCTAAGACGTGTCTCTCAGAGTAAAGATCAACATGTAAAGATCAGTCTTTCTCTCAACCCTTCTCTATCGTGCCGGATCGTGGACCCTGTACCGCAAGCACATAAATTAACTTGCGTCTTCTTGCTATATGTTAAATAAAATGGGATGATAGGGTCAGAAATAGTGCAATAGTGAAGAAATATAACAAATCACTGGCATTGAAACCATTCTAGCAAAGATACAACTTAGGCGGGCTCTTCATGTTGTGAAAATGAATGAACTGATTGGAAAAATACCAAACCCCAAGCGTTCTGTTGTACGTCCACTCTTACGTTACAAAATCAAATTAAAAGTCAACTTGGAACGTCTAAATTTTGATCTGCCAATCTGGGAAGCCCAAGCATCTAACCAAAAGCAATGGCGTAAGAAATGTTTCATTAGGTTAAAGGGATTTGAAGACAGCAGACTGAAGCACCGTCATCAACATCGTCAAGTTCTGAAGCAGAGACGCTATCAAAATCCTGCTTCAACAAATTTGATTTGTCAGTGTGGTTTGGTCGCCCGTAGCAAAGCTAAATTCGCATCGCACTTAAGAAAGCACAAATGAAATATGCCTTTCCCCTACCTGATTTTCTCCACAGTAGCCCTCTTCTAGCAGGCATAAGTGTAAAATGAAAGGCACCATCCAATTCCGACGCTCATTTATCCTTCACGATAGGAGAGTCCATTATATATATATATATATATATATATATATATATATATATAGATAGATAGATAGATAGATACTTTTTTTACAATATTATATTAGTAAGACGCAAAACGAAATAAAAGTTACCATAATATTTCTCTCTTGAGATTTTAACATTTACTTATATTTTTATATGGTCGACATTTTCTGTTCATAATACAACATTTATACTTCTACAATTTGCGTTGGTAAAATCCCTTTCGAATAAAATCAGACGCATACATAAAATGTACATTGAATCCTCATCATCCATCATGTAGCTATGCAGAAAATCTCTACATCCATTAAGGAATCATTTGTTTAACAAACTTGTTAAAACTTATTTCCAAATGATAATTTAGGCAGTGCGAACATACAAAAATATCCTTGATGGAGAGTAAATAAACGAACGATAGTTTGAGAAATACCACTCTACACCAATAATGTGCCACTACGCCATGAATAAATAATCCCTTTATTCTGCAGTGTGCAATATATTTAAAAACTCACATGTGGAAATCTGAACTAGTAATCACTTGATAAAATACGCCATTATTTTTTATATTATGAGTAAACTTTAATACACGGGGAGTTCTTGCAAACTCGCTTCCCAAAATCTGATCAAATGATTAACCCTCTTATACCATGTGTAACAGCCAAATTGTCCAAATCATGTAACAGCAAAATTATACAATTGTTAGATTAACTCCGAACTGTTATATCTTAGAAATGATTAATGCTATCTTACGGAAATTCTCCGAGGTTTTTTATAACACTATTGGAATCAACTTTGAGCAATGCGAATGTATCATTTCTCTCCAAGATTAACAGACAAATCGTGATGAAATCGAAAATGACATTTTCATCATTAATCATAGCTAAGGATCGGAAGCTTATGAATGCTTGAAATAAAGTTCATATATATATATATATATATATATATATATATATATATATATATATATATATATATATATATTATTTCAGGATCATTTTCCAACTTATTCTTCTTCTCTAACCTTCTTTCTATCTTGGAGTAACAAAGTGCTACAGAGGTTTCACGTACGAATTCATTTTCAAATCTTTTTTCACTTATCTTTGGACTGTCATAGCTAAAACGCTTCTCTTGCGTTTCAGACGTCTTATGGGTTGAATTGAATATTTTCTAATTGATCCTTTCAGCTCGATGTTGGAATGCTATTCCTTCTTCCTCCTGTGACCTCTGAATCAGTTTTATCCTCCACTGTTCCATCTTTTATAAACTTAACTGAACTCTTGATGTTTCTTGAATGGACTTTAAAGATGGAAGCAAGTGTATGAATGTTGGTACGATTACGGAAGGCCTGAATGATCATTTTTCTCTCACTATTGCTCAGTTGGTAAGACAGTAGATCTGTTTTTCTCAAAGGATTTTTCAGTGATACGTTCGACAAATTTTGAAAAGGTAAAATTAATAGTTTTGTGTTTTTTTTTTTATTTAGATATTACACATTTTTTGGAATTGACAAGTATGCTCTTACACGATTTGGACAATTTTGCTGTTACACCCGTTATATTTTTTACAAGTTAATTTTCTGTTTTATTTTTTAAACTTTGAATAAGTTGCTGTACACATGTCAAACTTTAGTGCATTTAGTTGTGGTGTATTGGTTAACAAGCATGTCTCGCTCGATCAATTGCGGCTTAATAGAAAGTTCGGTGTACATTGTGTTGTGAATATGAATATGAGTATGAATATCGATTTGGAATTTAAAAATTGGAGAGCAGTGTTCAAATTCAAGTCGTGTTCGTTGCATTCATGTACACGAAAACACCCTTGGGAAAGGTATGAGTCATTCTCTTCTTCTCCGCCCAGCTATGGTTTGAATAGTAGAAAAGATTGTGTCCTCTATCCTTGCTTGGCAATCAGTCTACCGCGGAAAGAAATGGCAACCTAGTGCAGGAAAAAAAATCTGACTAGCCTGTCATGAATGGAAAGAGACATGAACGACCACGCGTATATTACGTATGAAATTTAACTAAGAGATTAAGTTCGATCCTGACTTGGTGCTCTACTGTTTTATCCATGTCCACAGCTACACTTAGAAAATCATCTTCGACATGCTTTAATTGTTAACAAGCTTGTCTCACTCGAGCAATTACGACTTAATAGCAAATGCAATTCTCACTGGGTGCCCCATAATCCTGGCCTTGTACCCCGAGCGCAGGTCAATTTTGGAACCGTAGTATTGCACTCAGGTTAAAAGTTGTTGTTTCATATAATAAAAAATAACACAAGATATCGTTTCCAAAATCGATACCGTTTTACAGAAACCGCGTTTAAAGTTTAACTTTAGTTTCAAAATTGTAGCGTTGGAATTTCATTCCGGTGATCATTGAAAACCCGATAGCACAGTCTCATAAAATTTTAATTTACTGAAGCTTTACAAGATAGATATGGACTAGATTGAAGGCACACGCACATTATTACTAAATCATTGTTCCATCAAAAAAGATCCTCATTTACTTCAAAGGGAGATTATATTGAACAATTTAACTATATTATGATGTAATATACACTGCAGTAGTTTTAGTGCGACTTTCACGAAACAATGCAAATTTTAAAATAAATTGTTTTATAATTTGTGCCCAGCAGTATTATGTTGTTACACTTTTATCTATTTATGTAACAAATCTTATTCATTGAGTAGTCGTTTTTGTAATCTTTCACATTTTTTTACAATTTTAGTCAACGAATAAATCGCATATTTTGCTTGTAGTGATTCATAAGTAGAATTCTGGTTTCAATATATTTTCCATTCAATGTACTTAATACAAAGGTTATTAACTTTATTTGGATTATTCTTGACATAGAAAAATTTTAAAGTCAATTTATAAAACAAAACATGCGGAAATTAATACCTAATTTCTGTACATTGTTATAGACGATATTTGAAAATAAATGCTCGAAAACTGGTAAAGTCTATAAATTGAACATTTGGTGTTACTACTTACCACATCAAATCCAAGCTTTCAAATCGAATGCATGTTGATTTTCTAAGGAAAAGCGAAAAATCACCCTGCCCTATTGTACTACATCTAAGCTACGCTTTAATGTTTTGCTCAAATTGTTCAATGTTCCTGTTTTTGTCCTGAAGCATGCATAGATAATCCACATTTTTTTTCCGATACACAACAATTTATTCGACTTTCTAGAAATCACAAACTAAAAACCTTTTGGAAAATAGTTTGGTATTATTTTTAAATGAATACACGTACATACTTATAGAAAAACACTGAGGCATATACGAGGATAATTAAACACTTCTGTCCGCTCTGAACTTAAACATACCGAATCAGAAATAATTTCATTATTACCTGCCTTCATACAAATAACCGAATAGGATGCATTGTGCTTCCAAAGTCAAATGGATATCAGTGTAAGAAATATTTTTCTAAAACTATTCCACATGCAGTAATGGAATTTAATATGATTTCCTTTTACCACGCGAAATATAATGTTATTTCACTTATAATTTTCATTACCTTCATAAAATATAATTCGCTTTTTCTGAAAGCAAAAAATATTAATAATTTCAATTTAACCATGTTAACTAATTCATTTGGAATATCAAGTAAATACACTTGTATATTTCAAAACTATGAAGGAATATCTTTTATTGATTATTATTGATAAAATATGTATATTTTATGCGTATAAAAAAAAATGTAAGAAATTAAGTTTAATCACAAGATGGATGATTTAAATCACATCTCATATATCAAATCTTTACACTTTGAAAATATTAATATTTTTCCTATTATATACGTTGGTTTAAAGATCAATGGGATTTCTATATGTATATTAAAATTATATATATATATATATATATATATATATATATATATATATGTGTGTGTGTGTGTGTGTGTGTGTGTGTGTGTGTGTGTGTGTGTGTGTGTGTGATCGAAAAGGCAGCACGAACTGAGGCTTGAAAACGACCTACCTGCAATTATCCAGTAAGGATAACTCAAGAAAATCAGTTGATCATTTCTTACGAATGTGAAATTCTCTCAAAAACATTCAAAATAATCTGAAGCTTAGAAAACTTAGTAATCTTAACGAAAGTATTTGCATTAATCTTTAACCTAACTTCCAGAAATAAACAAAAACAAGTGACCCACTAGAATCAGAAAAAAAATTGATACAATGACAATTATTAATGTTTTATCGTACGACATCATGTTTTTACGGGTTATCCTGGACGATTTTCTTCCATATATCGATGATTCTTGAAACAGCAGAGATGTGGTTCTGCGGAGGGGTGCTGATAATTCAATGGGACCAAAATGGGATGAACAAAGTTTTGTTTAAAAATAATTATTAAACACGTGAACATAAAGGCACTTGTAGATAAACTAAAAAAAAAAAAATTTTGGGGACACATAGTGAGGAAAGAGGTCCTAGAGAATTTGACACTTAAATAGGCAAGATGTGAAAACAGGAAAATGATATGAGCAACCTGATAAGTTTGTGTAAAAGGATGACACAGCAGAGACTTGAAAGTAAATAAGGAGACAAATATGGCTTACTGATTCAAAGGATAAGAAATTTCCGTATCGAGAAATTTGTTCGAAAATAATTGTTCGGAAACACTTATTCGAAAAAAGATTATTCGAATTGTAAACTGTTTAAATGAGAATTAATCGAAAGGACAAGTACACTACATTATAATTATTCGAAATATCTATGCATAAAATACTTATGGGGTCTGGATTTGAGCGCGTATCATATAGGAATAAAGTGTCGTTGCCGACATTTGGGTTTGAGCAAGGTCGACATCATCTTGAAATAATATGATCACGTGACGGCTAAAGGAAAAATATATAAAGGGTGTTCCAATAACTTGGACCGATTTTAAACTTAATTCACATTTAAAATCAGTCCAAATTAATGGAACACAATTTATATGGGAATTCGCGGCGTCCGACCGAGTAAGCTTTCCTATTATTGCATCTGTGATTTACAAAGTCTCCCGGACAAACAGACATTACAAAAGAGAGTCAATGCTGATTTACCTAGAACTCACTTGAATTATGGCATAAGGCTTTTTGCAGTAATTGTCATCACATAATCCCACAATATGGAAATTCTTAGACGCTGTTAAAAGATAAGAGGACTTTAGAGAAATTCATATTGCAAAAGCAAGTGCAGGTTGCCAAAATATCAAGAGCCCGAGAAATACAGCCACGGAAATTTAAAACTTAAAACTTTAGTTAACGAGTGCTCTTCAGTAATTGACTATTTGCGTGGAGTGTCATATAATTTCAGGTTATAAGGAGTTTTTCTTACTTAATTCTTTCTTAATGATATTTGTATTTCAAATAATTATCATTTCTCTATTGCCTCTTTCAATTTATATAGTTTTTTTTATTGTAATAAAAATTTTTGTCATTTCCAGTAATTATCATTTAGTATAATTGTCCTTTCGATTAATTTTCATTCAAACAATTTACAGTTCGAATATTTTTTCGAATAATTGTTGTCGAACAATTAATTTTGTACAATATTCACATAATCGAAGTTTCTGAGATATATGACCGCCAAAGTCCTGACGGAACTCCGCTGATAACAGTGGAATTCGCGGTTAATTTGCAGTGTTAAAGCCTCACTCAGTTCGCATTAAAAATTTCCAGAATACTTGCATTTATGTGTAATTCTACATATGTATATTCCGTTTAGATCTATTCTTTCCGTTCTTTATTAACGTTTACAGTTTTCTTCTTCCCTTCTATTTCATTTTTCTGTCGTTTTTAATATATTGTCTTGTTCATTTCTGTTCAACTTTCGTTCATTCTATGATATTTCTTTCTTTTTTCCTATTATCCCGTTTTTCCCATTGCTTTATTTCCTGAGGAATTACTGGGGCAATCAAAGGGGAAAGAACAATTGAGAAATGTGCAAAAATTCCCGGAGGAACCTAAAATACAAGTAAAGATTATCACGTACGAAAATCTCTGAAAATCGTTACGTGGCACTCATTTTGATAAAAAAAAATTGACCGTTTTAACATGACAGAGTATACTAGAAAAAAACCCCCAGTAAATCCGTCCGTGTGGAGAAATAGATAACAACTATAGTTCTCTCAAAGAGAATGTACGGACAAAGACACGAAAGAAGAAATTGTGAAAACAAATTGGTCTTGATTAGCTAAATGAATGATATAAAGACATTGTAAGAATGTATTTGATCTATATCAAGTTGTATGGGCTTTTCAGGCGAAAAACCAAACGATGCATTCATATTTGAAGATTTCTTCTCCTTCTATGTGTTTTGTTTTTTCAAGAAGTTATGGTTCATGATTCTCCAGAATATCATGTAGCTCTTAGCAAGTTTTATTATTTCGTTATTTCCATTAATCCCAGTTCTGCCATCAATTTGAACAAACTTGTCAGGTAGGTTTTCCCTAATTGTGTTATTTTTTTTTTACTTCGTAATGCCTTTCGTAAAGCATCTTAAGAAGTGTGACATACATATATCTTGTAGAATGTCTGACTCATTTATACTCTCTATATTTGCCTGTGTTGGAAAATAACGCAACCCTCATCTATTAGCAAGATTAGGCAATGTAACGGTTGTCTTATTTTAAAATAATCTGTTAACTCAGCACTCGCTAATTGTAAACTGCATTCCAGTGTTATTTTGTCAGTTACGGAGATATCTGTAATACGCCTGGATTAATTCAACTACGTAGCGATTACAGCGGATCATAAATTTCATTCCATTTCAGACGAAGAGAGAAGCTACATGTTATTAAGTAGAGGTCTCTCTTCTATTTGTGACAGATTATTTTATATTTTGATTAACTTTTATCTGAAACCAACGGTTATTCAATCGGAACGCGAGCGCTCTAGTATAAGTATTATCTGTTCTGTCAAATATGTCGTGATTACTTTCATATATATGCACACTTCTGATGTATCAGTGTAGAATTTCTGCGATCTGTGATAAGTATGAGAAACACCCCCGCACCCCCATATATATATATATATATATATATATATATATATATATATATAATGTCTAAGCAAAACATATATAGAAGTGTTGCTATGAAAAGAAAACTAAAGCACATATCAATTCGGCATTTAATCCCCTTTGAAGCAGTCCCTTTCTGAAGCGACACACTTTATTAGGCGTCGTGTCCATTGACAGAAGCATTCCTGGAAATACTTTCTACGGATAGCAAGCAGCTGCCTCGTCGCATGTTCTTGGTTTTCCTCGACGTCTTACAATCTTGCTCTTTTCAAATGGTATTTGATTTTCTAAGAACAAAAGTCGCAAGGAGTAAGGTCTGGAGAATATGTTGGCTGTTGGACAGGGGAATGTTTCTGTGCCAAAACCTGCTGCACAAACTATGGTCACTGACGGAATCTCTGTGTTGTAGTGAGACGACCACGCTGCACATTTTCCTTCCAAACGCTGAGGTAATCAACGGAATCGAGAAGGTTATATCTTAGTGTGTATGCGCGAAAGAGTTCAAAGTATATTTGTGTCATTAGCTCCGTTACCATAGGAACTTTCCTCAGTTTGGATCGGGCCTCTCTCTCTCTCTCTCTCTCTCTCTCTCTCTCTCTCACACACACAAACACACACACACACACAAACACATATGTATATAAATGAAGAAATACACACACACATACAGGGTGTCCTCGACTTATGTCGGAGATCAGTTTCTAAGTCGCGACGTAACCAGATTTTCCAGGTGGGTCGAAACTCACCTACTTAAGCACGAGTCTGCCTTACACTTGGGGACATAATTAAAGACAAAAGTTCCCCCCAAAACGACACTAACGAGAGATAGCGAATGTAGTACAATCCAATATGGTGTACAGCCGGTGAAGAAACAACGCCGTCTTCCTCATATAACACTGTGTGACTACATATTATATTCTGGGAGATGTCGCCGTAACCAAGAAACGCCATACGTCGGGTCCGACGTAACACGATGACCTTCTAATATATATATATATATATATATATATATATATATATATATATATATATATATGTGTGTGTGTGTGTGTGTGTGTGTGTGTGTGTGTGCGAGCGCGTTATGAGCTAACATTAACTACTTAGTCAAAAAATGATAGTTATATATATATATATAGAGAGAGAGAGAGAGAGACAGACAGACAGAGGGATAGATAGATAGATAGATAGATAGATAGATAGATAGATAGATAGATAGATAGATAGATAAAACTTTGTAATGTACTTTATATATAAACTACGATTTACAATAATTCAATTTCAATACTCCAAAGGAACGAACACGCTTTTCTGCATTTTGTAAATTCTAAAGTTTTATTTCACACAAATAGCATGAGTAAATATTCTATTGGTTTTTGATGTGAGCATTTGTCGTGTGTGTCGATCTGGAAATTTCATATAATTTATATTACAGAATTTGGTTCTGAACATGTTAGTAGCGACAAAAAAAATGGAAACAAAAATCATACTTGCGCTTAAAATCAGATCGAGAAAGATGATATTTCCAGGGCACATAATACGAAAATCTTGCTTGGAGTATCTTACACTTATAAGGATATATTGAAGCTAATAGTGATATTAAACCGGCCTAATAAGCTTTTTAAATGGATGCCAGAACAGGAATTAGGAGAGATGGCGAAATGATAAAACATAGTAATGGCTACAAAAGACATGGTATTCTGGATAACTGTGAACGATAACTTCCTGAAGGAAGAAAGCATACAGAATGAGAAGAAGGCTCCAAATATGGACGTAGAGTTAGGTTTTCTTCTAAAAAGATCATACAACTTGATAGAGACGAAGGACATTCTTACAATGTTTTTATATAATTCATTCATAATCATAAGGCATTTGTTTTCACAATTTCTTCTTTCGTGTCTTTGTTCGTACAATCTCTTTGAGATAAATATAGTTGCTTTCTATTTCTCCACACTGACGGCTATTACTGGGGTTTTTTTCTAGTATACTCTGTCATTTTAAAACGTTCAATTTTTTATCGTAACGATTTTCAAGGATTTTCGTACGTGATAATCTTTACTTGTATTTGAGATCCCTCCGGGAATTTTTGTACAATTCTCAATTGTTCTTTCCTGTTTGATTGCCCCAGTAATTCCCCAGGAAATAAAGTAAGAGGGGAAAAAATGAATAACAGAAAAAAAGAAAGAAATGTAATCGAATGAAAGAAAGTTGAACAGAAATGAAAAAGACAATATATTAAACACAATAGAAAAAAGAAATAGCAGGGAAGCGAATCATAAAAATGACAAAGGAAAGAATAAAAATGTAAACGTTAATAAAGAACGGAAAGAATAGATCTAAACGGAATATAAATCTGAAGGAAACCAGAGAAATAAAAAGGATTGAATGAAATAAAAGGAAACCATTAATTAAAACAAAACTGATGTAAGACGTAGAACAGGAAGAACTTCTGAGAATGATAGAGGAATAACCGCAAAAAGAACATATTTAAGTATTACTAAGAAAAGAGGATAAGTTATGAAGAAATCTTATAAGGTTTCTTTAAAAAAACGACAGAGGAAAAAATGAAGTAAATATTAAGCATTGAAAATGAATTGAGAAAAAGCTAAAAAATCAGAGTCAAAACTGAAGGAATTGTAGAGGAATAAAAGGAAAAAAGACATTCGTTGAAATTATAAACGAAAGAGAAACTAATGAAAGTAAAGAAAAGAAAATGCTAAGAAAAAATTAAATAGAAATATACGAAAGACTTAAGTATGTAAAAAAGGAAGAGAAAATTCTGGGTGGCAAAAAAAAATCAATGAAAAAATAAAAATTAAACATGAAGGCAATACAGCAAAACAAAAGAAAAAAGAAGAATCTGAGTAAAAACAAAAAGGAAATTCTTTAAGAATATAAAAAAGGAATGGAAACTTATTGGAAAAAAAGCATGAGAAAAATAAAATAGCACACAGCAAAGAAAAGCAGCAAAACTAAAGAAAAAAAATCTCTAAGAAAAAAAATGAAAAAACAAAGAAAAATATGTAAAGATTTTAGACGGAATAGATGTTAGAATGAAAAGATAAAGAACAAATGCTATAAGAAATAACAGATAATCTCACAACATAAAAATTATTTAGAATAATAAAAGAACAGGGAAAGAAAATTAGGAAAATATTCTACGATCGAGAAAGAACTAAAAGAAAAAAAAACTAGATATTATATCAGGAGTAACTAATCGAAGAAAAATAATATTAAGAACGAAAGAAAAATATCTCACCATGAAAAAACCAATTTGCAAAACTGAAAAACGGAACAAATGACAAAAGACATAAAATGTATATGAAATGGAAGAAAAAAGACATTATGTAAGAAAGTTAGAAGAAAAAGGATCTAATGGAATAAAAATCATTAATAAAGAAATGATAAAAAATCTCACAACAAAAAATAATTTGTAAAAATGAAAGAACAATAGGAAAACAAATGGAAAATTTGTAAGAATGAATTCGAAAAGGAAGAAAAAAAGAAGACATTATATAATAATTTTAGGAGAAAGAGAAACTAATGGAAAATTAAGAAACAAAGAAAAAAACTTTTACAGCTAAAGAATGATTTGTGAAAAGAAAAGAATGGTAAGGGAACATGTAAGAATGTATAGCAAATAGGAGAAAACACAAAAAGACATGTAAGAAAGAAAAGAATTAATGAAATAAAAATGATATTAAGAAGGAATGGAAAAAAAACTCAAAACGGGAAAAAAACATTTATATAAATGAACGAACGACACAGGAAATAAAGGAATATAAGAAAGTGTTGTGGTAGGATCCACCTAATCTGCATAGGTGACTACCAACTATATAAATAGTGGTTGGTACCGGAAGACGAGGAGGAGGAATCCCGAGATCCAACTAGAGACTCTGATCGACTGCGACTAGTCAACACATTCTCCAGGAACGTCCACCCAGAAATATACAGAAATACTATATGTACTTATTGTGTACACTTTCTTGTTATAATACATTATTGTTCTAAGTACATTTTGTGTTGCATTATTATTCCATGCATTAGGCGAGATTCAACAATGTGTCAAGACTCAACAGAAAGAATAAAAAATCGAAAGAAAGGAAAATTTCCTAGGAAATAAAGAAAGGGAGAAATAAAGAAATAAGTAAATAATGAAAGAAAATAAAACAAATTATAAAGAACAAATGAAACCTGAAAGAGAAGCTACATCTGATTACTTAGCTGTCTCCTACTTTTTGACATTATCTTACATTCTGATTAATTTCTATCTGAAACCAAACATCATTCCAACAAATAACCATCATTCTATTATTATTAGGATACAACATGTCACATATATTGAGATTATTCTCTGCACTTTCGTTTATGATCGAAACAGATTTCCTGCATTTTAAGAAATGTGTTAGAAACAGAAACATATATGCGTTCATATAGGTTGTTATATATAAATATATACATATCAATATATAAACAATAAGTAATTAGGTTACACTTATTGAACAAAAGTATTGGTTGCGTTTTATATATAAAGTCACAAAATCTTCAAATCTTCTTCTTTATGTTCAATACTAATTTAATCTAAACCAAACCAAAAAAAAATTGTGAAGCATTGCAAAAATTAGGAAGTTTTATTTGACACAAGATGCTAGAATCAGTCGTGTTTGCGAGAACACAAAGAAAGAAAGAAAGAAAGAAAGAAAGAAAGAAAGAAAGAAAGAAAGAAAAATGATTAATAAATAAAGACAGAATAGAGGAAATTATTTTTTTTTAGAAAATAAATTTAGATCCTTATGGACAAAAAGAAAGATAAAGAGAAATGTTGTTTTGTGAATAAAAAAATCTTCACAAAATATAAAATTAAAATTTTATACAGGATGTATATTTTTTCATATTTTTTAATACTAATATATACGTGATAGAGAAATCTGTAAAACCAGAAGATTAATAATAAAATCTGTAAGAAAGAAGGAAGAATTATTTGAATCAGTGGCTGACCGCACTATCCGAAGATACCGGTTTACTAGGGCGGCTAGGCAATCCCTATTGTAGACGCCTGTGCATTTGTGTTTGTTCAACACGTACTGGGTGCCTACCTGTGGTTTATACTGCAACTATGTTGAGCAGGTCGATATCACTAAGAAGTAAACATTCTGATAAATCTAACGTAAGGAGATACGAACCCAGGTTTCACGGACGGAAAGCAAACGTTCTAGCCTATGAATAACAGTAAACACTTCATAAAATAAAACTTGAAGCGCAATAAACCTTGCAAAGTAAACATGTTAAAAAGGAAGAAGAACGGGAGATGAACCAAATAAATACATCATATGAGATAGTTCAACAGGAAGATTTAAAAAATTGAAAGTGTAATAAACTATTAAAAATTAAGGAAAGAGAAACAACTAAACAAGAATAACGGCATAATGAATGAGAAAACCTATACGAGGAAAATGAGGAACAGAAAAAATTTAAGCAGTTATTTTTTTTTTGAAAAATAAAGAACGATTGAAAATAGAGTAAAGAAAGAAGAACAAGGAATAATATGAAAATGAATAGCCATAAATACCGAAAGAATTTATAATCGGAGAGAAAAAAAAAGGAGGAAAAATAGCTGAAGTAAAATAAACTTATAGAAAAATGAAAACGTCTTTAATAAACCACTAAATAAAGAGAAACGAATGAAAACGTTTAGGTACGAAAAAAAAAGAATAGACAAACGGAAAACGTGCATGTCTAACGAGAGAAAGAGGAATGGATTAAAACCGCAATTAATTAATGAGTATGGAATTTTAAAATAATAAAAAGAATAAAGGAAGAAGTTTAAGAAATAACTTGACAATGAAAACCTGAAAGAAACATAGAAAGAAAGAATAATCAGAGAAAAATAGTGAAAATAAAAAAAGCAGCAAAAAACGAAAATGAACCCATAGAAAAGGCAAAAGAAAACAGAACAAGCCCCCTAGTAATGAGAAACGGATTAAAACCTCTCAAAACAAAATATAACTAATGGAAGAACAAACGGAATGTTAGAAGGGAATTATGACATGTTGAAAAAAGTAAAGCTACAATCAGAGTATGAGTATGAGATTTAAAATTAAACAATAATTACTGAAAAGAATTGAAGCTATTGGGAAAACAAATTCCACACTAAAAGAAGATGAAATGGTTAGAAAAAAAGGAGAAGCGAAAATTAAGAGAATGAGAATTAAATTTAAAAAAGAAACAAGAAAGACCGAAAGGAACAGAAACAGTTTGAAAAAAACGACAATAAATAAACAGATATGAATGAACGACCGAAAACTACGGAAACGTGTGACAAAAAGAAAAGCTAATATAAAGGAGAATTCTAAAGGAAAAATAAAGTACAAATTGTACGGAAATTGGCGGAAAAAGAAAATTTAAAATAAAACAATGAGTAGGAAATTGAAATGCATAAAAAATATCAAATGAAACGGAAATATTTATAAAAAAGGTAAAAAGACACTAAGATAAAGTAAAAAACTTTTGAAATGAAAGGAAACGGATGGAACAAAAGAAAGCGATAAAAAAATAATAATATTAAATTTAAAAGGAAAGAAAAAGATCGAAAAAATTGGAATGAATGCAAAAATAACAGCCACAATACACGAAAGGGTATGACTTGTTTGAGTAAACCAGAAAGATCGTAAGGAACCATAACTGGTCGACAAAAGCGATAAGAAAGAAATGAGCGCGAAAATGAAAGACGTACGTTTGAAAGGAAGGGAAAGAGATGGCAAAAGTAAAAGTAGCAATAAATGATAGTAAATACAATTTAAATCAAACAAGAAAGATAGAATGGAACTAAAGAAAGATCATGGAATTTAAAGGGAATGAAGACAGATCCTAGGGAAATATACGATTGGAAAAATAAAGCTGAGAGTTAAAAAAGAGGACAGAATTTAAAACGAATCAGGAAGTTTGAAAAGAAAGGAGACGGATAGATAAAGAAAAAGGGGAAATAAAAAAATGAGTATGAAATTTTAAAAAAGGCAAGAAAGAACGGGCGGAACAGAAAAGTATGGGAATACAGAAAAGTGCTATCAAAGAAACAGTTAAAAGTTTAATTCGAAAAAAGAAAGAACGAAAGATATGGAAAAATGAAAAGTGACAATAAAAGAAAGTGTATGCAATTTACAAGGAAACAATACATTTCAAAAGGGACGGAGATTTGTGCGAACAAAGAATAAATAAAATCTATGAAATTTAAAAAGAAAGAAAAAAGATCGTAAGTTACCGAAACGTATAGAAAAACAGATAATTTTAATAAGAGAAAAAGTATGAAATTTAAAAGTAGACTAGTGAAATCATAAGAACTGAAAAGTATGGAAAAAGAAAAGTTACAACAAATGAATGAGAATAAAATTTATAAGAAAAAAGAAAGAAAAGTCGAAATTAATAGAAACTGATGAAGAAAAAAGAAAAGCGAAAATAAAAGAGTATAAAATTGAAAATGAAACAATAAAGATTGACGGAAAACGAACAGATGGAAAAATAAGCAATAAGATAAACAGTATGAAATTTAAAAGAATTCATGAAACTAAGAAATAAACATAAACGGATGGTGAAAAGAAAGAAAATTAAAAACATAGCAGGGAATATAACAAAAAAATGAAGATTTTTAATAAGAAACGGAAATATCAGAATAATATTGGAAGAAGATAGGACAGTTGAAAATTGATGAAAGAAAATTTCTAAGAAAGAATGTATGGAAGTTTAACGAAAGAAAACCAAACAATTAAGAACAAAAAATTAAAAAGTGAAAAACATAACTCCATCTTATGCGACAAAATATACAACAAGCATAAAACAAAACTAACAAGATTGTGTCAAGGGAAAAAGAAGATAGGTTAAATAAAAAAACTTTAAAACGAATGAAAGTAATAGAAAAAATGGCGAAAGAAAAATATGAAAAAAAAAACGAAAGAAAGAGAAATTAGCAAAAAAATACATCAGTAGGGAAGAAAAATCGGTGAGAAAAAAACAAAACAAATTGGATGGAATGAAACAAAAGAAAAGGTAGTAGCAAAGAAAGAACAAGAACGAATGAAACAAAAGCTAAGGAAATAACGAAATAAAAATACACTAAAGAGATATAAATGTTATGATAGAATGAAAACAAGGACGAAAATTAAAGAGGTAACTTGAAGAACGAAATGTATAAGCAAATGGAAGTGAAAAAGAATGTCGTAGGGCAAGAAGAAATGGAAATTAATTCATGTAAGCATAAGACAAGACGGATGAAGAACGGAGTAAACAAAACCATTATGAAAGTAGTAAAATATAAAGAAGCAAAAAGAAAATATTAAAAAAAGAACAGCAATATAAGAAATAAAACATTGGAATAAGATTCTAAAGAGAGAGGAAGGAATTAAGTAAATACAAAATGACAAAAAAGAAAGAAAAGAAAAATAAATTCTATAAGTATGCACGAAAGAAAGAAGAGAGAAAATGACAAAATAAGCTGTAGAAAATACGAAAGAAAAAAAGTAATAAAAAAAAACAATTACACAAGAAGCAATGAAGTAAAAGAAAAGAAAAAAACGATAAAAGAAAAAACAAGATATGAATGGAGTAAACAAAATAAAGATGGTGAAGTTAATTTAGAACAAGAGGTAAATAAAACCAATGAAAAGAACGAAACCTGCTGGAAGACGAAAGAAAACACGTAGGAAAGAAGGAAATGAAGTTCAGTAGATAGATTAACAGGAAATGTATGCAAGAGAAACACACAAAGTAATCTGTGAGAATAAGCGGAAAAAGAACGAAACAGAAATTTATAGGATGGAAACAAGTACTTAGAACCAATGAAGAAATGTGATTAAAATTAAGAAAAGGAAACAATTTAAGAAGGCAGAAAAATGGAAAAAAAGAACATTTAGAAATGAAAGAAAGAAGGTTTAAGGAATTAATATGGAAAAAGAGGCAAAATAAGTGACGAACGGAAAAACAAACTTCTGTTTAAAATGGAAGAAAATCAAAAAATACGAATAAATAAGAACGGGAGGAAACACTGAAAGAAAGAGGAACGAAATGAAAAACGTTCCTGTAAAAGAGAACGAAAGAGAAAAGAATAAATAGAAATTACAAAAGCTAACAAAATAAGAATTAAAATGATGTTATAATTAAATCTTATTAGGAAAAAAACAAAAGAAAAATATAATTTGTGAGAAAAACGAAAAATGAAGAATGAATGAAAAAAACAACTACAAGAAACAAAGAAATAAATAGGAAGGCAAAGAGGATAACCCGCAGTAATAACAAGAAAAAAAAGACAAGAAAATAAACAAATTCTGTAGAATAAAAAGAACAAATGAGAAACGAAAGAACAAAAGAAACCGTATTCAAACGAATGAAAGAATTACGTTCAAAAATAAAATTTACAGGAATAATGAAAGAAGAAAGAATGAAAGCAAAAAGAAATCATTTCGCTACTTAATGATAAAATAGGAATACAAATGTTGAAACATTTAAAAAGAAAAATGAGATATATACCGAAAAATAAAACATTTAAAATTGATCTAAATTTAAAAAATAAAAATAATAAAAAGAAAACACCTAAGATAAAACAAAGTAATATACAGAAGGTAATATTGTACATATTTGCAGGAATTATAAAAAAAGAAATAAAAGTGATAGAAATTAAATATAAATGAAAGAAAGAATGGGAAAAATAATGTAATAAATAACGAAATAAATGGGTGGCATTTCAAAGATTTATTAGAAAAAATACGGAAAAAAGGTATAAAAAATGGAAAAAAGTAACTTTAAGAAAAATACGAAAGAACGTGAAATAAAGGAAAAACAAAATTTATAAGAAATAAAGAAAAAGATGAATAGCGTATTAAAAAAATCATTCATTTTTTATAGAAATAAACAAGATGGCAAAAAGAGATATTAAATCCCGTAAGAACGAAATCAGATGAACGAGTGAAGAGGCAGATGAACAAATAAACAAGCAGTGATCTATAACGAAAGAAAAACAAGTAAACGAAATAAATAAAACCGTATAAAAGAAGAGTAAAACAAAGGAAATTAAGAAAGGTATATCTTTAAAATATAAGAAAAGTCATAATTTAGGAGAAGGAAGAATTAACTGAAATGAATAGAAATAATTTTAAAAATAGCGGGTAAAATAATTATCAATAAACAGGAATATGGAAAATTTGTAAGGAAGCAAAAAAAAATGTGAGGATGAATGAGATTTAATTATGAAAGTGGTAAGTAAAGAAATATGTAGTTAGAAACGATAAATTAAATTAAGAAAGCTATAAAAAAAGAAATAAAAATACCATTAAGTGAGATGAAGTCGAAAGAAAGAGAAAAATAGAGAAAGAACGAGAAAAAAATGAAAAATACAAAGAAAAAGAAAAAATGTAAAAATGAAAGAGAAAATAAAATGATGACAGAGAAAGTGAGAAAGAGAATAAGAATGATGCAAAGAGAAAGAAAACGAAAAAAGCCAGTAGAAAGAAAAGACATGAGGCAGATAGCAATGAAAATGCGAAGTACAACATAAAATATTAGATTGATTAATTTGTTCTTCCAGCTTATCGGTATTTTGCAGTTTATTTAAAGAGGTGGTTCATAACTTTCCCAAATGTATTTGCTCGTTAGTGAATATGAGTAACCCGACTTGATTTGCAACTCGGTTCTCCGATTTTGAATTCTGAGGTGTTATCCATTACCCCACCAACACATCCAAGTTAGCAAAACATAGTATTCCCAAGTGGTCACCCATGTGGGTGCTGACTAAGCTCGACGTAGATTAACTTCGGTGACCTGACGCGAATTGGCGTTTCAAAATGATATGGCCGTAAATTGAAAAACAGTTGTTAAATATAGAAAAAAAAATGAAAAAAAAAGAAGAAAAAGAAAAAGCGAATGTATAGAGAAGAGAGAGAACAGAAAGAAAAGAAAGAAAGAAAGAAAGTGAAGGAAAATCGACGAAAGTGAATGAGAATAGAATGATAAGGAATAAACTAACGAAAAAGAAAACAATGACTCATAAAAACATGAGACGTGACACGAAAATAAAAAAAAGAAAGAAAATCTAAGAATAAAGAAATGGAAAGGACTGATGCATTATGAGAAATAACAAAAGAAAAAATAAATGAATTTAAAGGGGGAAACGAAAATAAAAGTAAAAGAAAGAAATTAAAATGAAGAAAAAAGAAAAAAACGCAAAAGTCTCAGATGAAGTAAATGAAATCTCATAAGAAAGAAAAACAGGCAAAAAATGGGGTCAATTATAATAATAGTAATGATAATTGCTAGCCACTCGTATACGAGCCAAACCCTATTGCAGATCCCTGCTCAGGCACATTTGTATTTGTTCAACAACGACCACCTGTGGTTTATACTGCAACTTCACTTAGCAAACCTTGGTTACAGTTTCTGGGAGAGAGCGCATTATCTGGCGGGATCAACAGTCTGAACAAGGCCAGTACGTTCAAACACTCGGTCACGATGACTTGCAACACCATGCTAGCACAACCATCAAGGGATCCCAAATATTTCCATCAACCCAATTTCACTCCCAAGGCTTAGCTCAATCTGTAGTATGATTTTCAGACACTTTCCGCATCCTGGGATCGCCACTACGGTCTTTTAACATCACAAAGTGATAAATTAACCATAATATAATCCAAATACATATCACATGGTCGGAAAGCGAATGTTTTAACCACTCAGCCACGATTATTATTATTATTATTATTATTATTATTATTATTATTATTATTATTATTATTATTATTATTTAAATAATAAACAAAATGATGTACGTAACTCTCCCAATATTTTTCAACGGGTAAGTGAAGAGCACGAATTAAGAAAAGATAAAGAAAAGAAAAAAAACATTGCTTGACAATGTTAAACAATATTTCAACAGAATGTCTGTCTTCTTGAGGTTATATTTAAACAATTTTTTAAGTATAAAAATATATAAATCTATAAAAATTACAAGAAAGAAGGAAAGAAAGTGAAGGAAAAATGTCAGTTTTAAGAATATATAAAAAAGAATGAAAGAAAGTAAAAAGAAAGAAACTAACGTTGCTTGTCTACGATTTATAACTGATTGAATACAGTAATGGTGGCACAAGGTTAAAAAATGGAAATGTTTAGAGTTGCACAACGGAAGAATTAAATAAAAGATTCAGTGGACGTAGGTATTATGTCAGACACAATAATATGACATCAACGGAGCGTGAAGAACATTTTATTACTAACGACCGTAGTTTCGAAAAACATCTTAAGGTGCACATTCTGAAAAAATATTCAGAATCTACCGACCTGTCGACCCTTAAAACGCATGAGGCTGGTTACGTAAGCAAATTATTAACTTTCCGGCCCGGGAAAATAAACAGAATGACAGGAAAGTTCCATAAGATTTATATTAAGCTTTTTGATTAATTCCTATTAGTAACTAATCAACCAAGCGAAAATTCCAAGATGAACAATATCATCATCATATTAGCAAGTTTCAGTTTCATGCCTTCACGTGGGCGGCGTTGCATTCATGTAGACACGTTAATACCAGTTCAGCAGTTTTTCATTACATAATAAGAAACGTTTGTAAAAAGACTTTTTGTAGATTTATATATTTTTATATTAATAATAATAATAATAATAATAATAATAATAATAATAATAATAATAATAATAATAATAGCTGATATATAAAAAATGAACGATAAGTATCAAACTCGTAAATAGATTAAAAAGCATACAGAAAAAATAACTTCATTTATTTTTGCCCGGAATACTGGGTAAAAATAACAAATGAATTAGTTTTGAAACTTAAACTTTCTATTCATCTTCATGTTTTACAAAAAATTGTTTGGGTGCAAGCGTGGAGCAAACAGGGAAGGCAGTTTTTTTATTGTTCTCTTTAACATGAAATCTGTTTTACATTTTTATTCTTTTCAACCGCGCTAATGTTTACCTGTTTTAGCAATTCTATGTAACGCATTAATTCATTTCTTCATTAGAAACTTGCAACGTGTTTTGATTTCTTTGTTTCTTTTACTGATATTTATTCAGTTCCTCTCGTCAAGAGGCGAGAATCAACTGTACAAATTCTCGCCCTGCGATTGGATGAATTTGTCTTGAAGTGATAGAGTGACGTAGCGGAAGGAGAAAAGAGAAAAACAGACAGGTATTGATTATGGAGAAGACATGGAGCATAAACGGAGATATGATGGTTGGAATGATGGAGAGATGTGGACTGCGAAGTTAAAAGAGAGAGAAACGGAAAAGGGGGAGAAAAGGTCAATAAATGGACGGCAAATAAATACATCGCCTTCTTTTGTTTTTTGTAAAAAATTTAAAGAGAGAAAGACGTAAACATGGAACGGAGAAGCATAATCATCTTTTAAAAAAATGATTAAAATTCCAAAGAAAAAATTTTAAAAAGATTATGAGAAAATTTTTTAAAAAAATAGAGAAAACACATGAAAACAGGAAGAATAATCAAAGAAAAATAGATAAAGGAAGAGAAAGAAAATAGAAAAAATAAAAGTTTTCTTTGAAGAAAAACAAGAGCAATCGATAAAACCGAAAGGGAAAAGAAAGGCCAGTTTTAAGAATATATAAAAAAGAAAGAAAGAAAGTAAAAAGAAAGAAATAATATCTGGTGAAATGAAAGAAAAAGAGTACAGAATAAGAAAATAATGATACATTCCGTGGATATATTAAAAAGAGAAAAACAAATAAAAATGACTATCAGTTAAACACAAAAAAGAATCAAAGTGAAAAAGAGAAATAAGCTAAGAATAAAAAGACCCGTTAAAACTTAAAAGAAAGAAAGGAAAGGTAAATAAAGAGGTGTAAAAGCATAAAGAGAAAAATGAACAAAGAAAAAAAGAAAGAAAGAAACAGGAAATCAAGTCGAATTTCATGTAGTAACAAGATAGGCAGGCAATGAAAGTCGCCATGTTACCTACAAGCAAGGATTTGTTAGCCGTGTACGGAATCAAATGATTGCAAAACTGAAAATAGACTCAAAGGTACTATGGCGCCAAATGTGTTGTTGACAATGGCGGGAAGAGCCTAGCCGCCAGGAATGTGTCAACTATGGCGGCAAAGTAGGAACATTGGGTAGGGTTGATGATGAAAAGTAGCAACAAATACCATTACAACGATAACAAATTTTACATTAACAAGAAACGTAGCTAATACAAAGCCATAAAAACTACAACAACGGCAAAAAAGCATCAACATATCAAAGTTAAAATAGTAAAAACAAAATGGCTCCGTAAGAGTAATGGCGAAGATGATAACATTAAAGGAGGTCGAGGAAAAAGAAATTGTAAATGAACTGCAAATAATCAAAGCTGATTAGGTCGTTTGTAAAACTTGAAAATGATGGAGGGGAAACAAGTAAAGAAAGAAATGACGAAGCAAAACTTGCAGAAAAATGTAAGGAACTTACAAACAAATATCAAGTTAGAACTCAGACAACAATCAAGTTTGATGAAAAGAGAAAATGAAAAAATGGAAAATCTTTTTGCCCCATCTTGCTTTTAGCCTTCAGGTCCTGGCGTACATGGTGTAGAAGTGTTAAAAGAAAAAAGTCATTAGAGGAGAATGCAAATCAGCGATAGAAAGAGAATGGAATATAAGGCAAGCTCTAGCCACCGAAGAGACTGGTGCAACACAATCTTCTTACGTGTCTCGATAGATCTAAGGCTGTGTGGACGATTTTAAGTAAACTTTATGATGGAAATAGATTGCTTATCGCTGTTAATCAATTGTTGGTATTTGAGCTCAGGATATACATATACAGGGTGTCGATTATTGATATACAAGATTCTGCCCATATACAATCTTTCTGTCAACAAATAACCGCATTTTTGTCCCGTAAAAATCCAAGTAAATATCTATGTAAATATAAAATTTCTATACAGACAAGAAAAATGTGGAAATGACGGATATATCTATATATCTATCTATCTATCTATCTATCTATCTATCTATCTATCTATGTCTGTCTGTCTGTCTGTCTATCTATCTATCTATGTCTGTCTGTTTGTCTGTCTATCTATCTATCTCTTTCTCTCTCTCTCTCTCTCTCTCTATATATATATATATATATATATATATATATATATATATATATATATGTGTGTGTGCGTGTGTGTGCGTATGTGTGTTTGTGTGTGCGTGTGATAATATACGTTGTATACGCAGAAAACAAAATTGCGGAAATTTCTCGCAATATATATACTTCTCTCTCACTCCTCTCTGTCTCTTTGTCTGTATCTCTCTTTCACTCTCTCTCTCTCTCTCTCTCTTTCTCTCTCTATCTGTCTATCTGTATATATTATATTTGTGAGTAACGGGTATATAATCTGCAAATGCAAAATTGTCCAAATCGTGTTACAGCAAAATTGTAAGTAAAGTAAGGTAAACAATCTGTTGGTATATAATACAGTTGGATCCTAGTAATATAAGAATATTAGAACTCATCCACAAAAAAGGACCAGATATATTTTATTTATACAGAGAAATTTAATTAATAATGAAACAAATCCTTTTGCCTCACAGTTAACCCCTACTACTTCCTATTTCTTCTAACCTAATCATTATTTGAAATTTATTTTTGGCCTCATACATAATTTATTCTTCTGATTATATGTAATATTGCGGTCTTTCTCCCCCTTTAAGATAATGACCTACCATCCTCCTTAACACCTGCCTCGTGCCTAGCGTTTCGACTGAAACAGTGAAAAGTGTAAACTGGGTATTGAACTTAATATTCACATTTATATTATATTTGCATATGCTTTATCCCTGATATTGAGCATTTTATCCACAAATAAATCATACCGTAAAATGATATATTTATCACACACACACACACATATATATATATATATATATATATATATATATATATATATATATATATATATATATATATCTTTGGCTCATAGCAAATTTATTGTGAAAATATTCACCAGTTATATTACATAATGAATATATATATATGTGTGTATATATATATATATATATATGCATTATGTTGTAATATATATATATATATATATATATATATATATATATATATATATATATATATATATATATATATATATATATATATATACATATATATGTATGTATAATGCATTATGTAATATAATAATTGGTGAATATTTTCACAATACATTTGCTATGAGCCAACGAAAGTTAAGATTTTCAGATTATAATTATTATTGTAATATATCATGTGCCTTTCTGTGTATAATATTAAAAGCATTAATATTATCTTGATTAAGAGGTGTCAGCATCTCTAACACAGAACAATTCAGTTAATTGCAACATGCATTCCTTATTTAAAAATGGCCCCAAAATGTAGGCCACATGAACATATTTTAATTAAACATCATTTCCTAGATAAATAAATTAGTTTATTATTTCAAATAATGTTATAATTTTCGTTGACATTTATCAAACTTGATCAGACTCATCCAATAACATAAGATAATTCATTGTAATTACCTTGTCTGCATCGTCATCATCGTCATTATTAACGTCTTCATCATCATCATCTATAAAAGTATCCATAATTGTATTTCCTACAATACGAATCCTAATCGTATCACCACTGGTGTCTTCGAATTCGTATTATCTTATAGAAGCAAGACCATAACTCCATTTTTACCGATTTGAACACGCGCGGTGTCGTAAATGAAAATATATAGTTTTAAGATATGCTGTATTGATTGGTAAAAGAGCTTAACATCTGAGATAGGGCGTATATAATTTTTTTAAAATGGACACTAGTGTCAGCGTCAACCGGCAAAAGTCTGTTTTATTCTTCAACGCAATTTTCAGGCCAACTTAGATATATGACATGAATATTGTGTTGAATCATGAAACAGACAGATGCCGCTAGTTGCTAAACTCAGTTTCCTCATATATATATATATATATATATATATATATATATATATATATATATATATATATATATATATATATATGAAGAAATATAGTCTTAAAGTGTGCTATATTTATGGGATAAAGTGCTCAATATCAGAGATAGGGCGTGTGTAAATAGAAAAGTGAACATAGAAGTCAACACTTAGAGGCGACAGTCTGTTTCATGCTAGATGCAATTGTCAAGCCTGACGATTGCATTTAGCATGAAACAGACTGTTGCCTCTAAGTGTTGACTTCTATGTTCACTTTTATATATATATATATATATATATATATATATATGTGTGTGTGTGTGTGTGTGTGTGTGTGTGTGTGTGTGTGTTTGTGTGTGTGTGTGTGTTGCAATACTTGTTTTACCCGGAAAAAAAACGAGTTATGTGAATACTCAAAAATAAAAAGAAGTATAAACATTGGTGTGTTTTCTTACCGCATTTATTTAATGTATACATCAACATATTCCTAAGAGAATTAAAATACCATCTCAGAATCTATTTTTGACGGACATAATATTAACAAACTACAATACATTGTGAGGAGTTAGACTCAGAAAATTGAAAGCTGTCTTACATAAAATAGTTGGCAAACATGGATAAACATGCCTGTAAATAAGACAGAAGTGTCAAAAGGACGTTTATTCACATAACACCGCTTTTTTTTAACTACCTTCACTCTTCGGTTGTGTTTATTGTTTTAAAAAGAGATCTCTGATTCATTGATCCATTAATTACTCCTGGTATTATATAATTCACATTTTGCCCAATAAATGTTCATGTTTGAAATGTCATTAGTATAACAGTGAAATGGAAATATCTCTCGGAAGAGAAAATTTAGCAACAGAACCACAAAATCGGAAACGGCCAAGCCTATTTCTAGACCAATTTGAAGCAAGACGATGACTTAATAGACAAAGTTATGTGAGTGCCTCATATGCAAGGCTTGAACAAATAAGACTGCAATCTAAGAATGAAAGAACATGATTAATGAAACGGTTGATTCGGCTCCGGGACCAGTTTTGTCTAAATGCAAATAAATATTTAATTTTTGTGGATTATTAAAACGAGTAAAGAAAATAACCACTCATAAATTGACTAACTTAAGTTGATTTACCTCCTTTCCCAGTAAAGATGAAACAGAATATATATATAAACAAATACACATTGATAATTACTATACGGTTGGGTGAGTATTTTTGTAATAGACGATATAACGTATGATACAGAAATCCGACAGTTCATAATAATAGCAAGAAATGATTTCCAGAGTCTAAATAAAGTATTCGAAGATATCTTTAACAACATAGGAAAATATTTTGAACATCTCTGCAGCATCTGATCTAATATTAAAACGAATGCTAGACACTCACCTGACAGATGAAGATTCTACTGAAGAATGCTGAAGATAACCATTAAAAAAGTTGGAACTACAAAGAATCTGATACTCAATGGCTGGAATACTTAATGAGGAAAGAGATTTTGGGAAAATTTAAAACTCACTGAAGATATGTACGCAATAGTAACAGGCGTAAACAGTGAGAAATCCTCTTAAAGATGCTATGTGAATGGATACTGTCGTAATAAGAATCGTATTTCGTATCCAGAAGGCAAATTATATGGTTAAAGCTATTCGCTGATCTACCGTGCCACGGGCGTGAAAGATCATGGTTCTCCCCATTTCCCTGTCTTTTGTAGGTGTTAGTAATATTTTTTTGCTATCATTCCTACTTTCTGTTGTGCCAACCAATTTTTTTTTTTAAGCTTTTCACTCCAAGCAAGGCTAGAAGCCACTAGCACACAAGGAGTTACAGAAGGTTTGGAGGAAGAGCAGATAGGAGTGGTAAAGGAGAGAATGTGGAGAAAGATAGTGGATCGATCAAGGCAAGGGGTTTACAGAAGATTCGGAGCGAGAGCAGATAAGAATGAAAGGGGAAAAGATGTGGAGAAGGGAAGTGGATAGGTGAAGGCAACTGGAGAGGTCGATTGATGTTACACTTAAATAGTTGGAGATTATATTTGTCAGGGAAAAAGGAATAAGGAAGGGAGTTCCACAGGCGAGAGATGCGAGACATGAAGCTATTGGAGTAGAAGAGACGTCTACATCTAACAGTTTCAACGGTGAAGGGGTGGGAACGGGATGCCAGCCTCGTAGGACGCTTAAATTCATGAGACCTGGGAACCAGCGAAAGCAGCTCATCGGAGCAATTACCGTGAAAGTATTTGTAAAAAAGACAGAGCGAGGCAACGGCGCGTCTGTGAGAGAGCGACTGCAGACGAGATGACAGATCAGGGCCAATTACGTTGCATATCCGTCTCTGGATCTTATCAAGAACCCTGAGGCAAACAGCAGGGGCTTATACAAGCTTTTTAAAGTAGGTTATTCGCTGCTTTCATAATATCACTCTTGTCTTCAATATGCATTCACTAACATATAAGATGACCGATATTATAGAACATTTTACCACACTTTTCTTTGTCTTCTAATGAACTGTTCTTGTTTCTTAATACGTGGTCTAAATTTTTGAAGCTTTCTCTCCCTATCGCAAAGCTCTTCGCATTTCGACGTCGCATTTCCCATCTCCCGATAAAAGAAATCCTTCATATTTAAACGAAAACAAATGTAAATATGCGCGAAACATCTTAAACTTCTGAATCACATATATAATGCATGAAAAAAAGAAATCTTGTTCCTTATTTGGGAAGAGAGAGAGACAGACACAGAGACAGAGGGACAGAGATATAGAGAAAAAGTTGTGAGAATGATACTCTTCCCCTCAGGTGGAGATTGCTCCGAACTTTTGCTTGGTTGCCCGTTCTCTTTTCTTGTCAGTTTATTTCGTGCAGTCCACTAATCAGAAGAAACCACGAGAAGAAAACGTCTAGAATTATTAGTCCATATGACTTTATCTTGCAGTATTTACCGACGGTATGGAATACATCGCGATCTTGCCTAGTAGACAATTAGAATTGTAAATCATTACTAATCTGTAATGAGTTTAATTTAATCTTCACAGAGACAGGATTATAAGAGAACTGGATGACTGACTAGAATTTATTATCTATGAATATGGAAGGTCATAAATCGGTACGCATTTACATATGCACATAAGTCTGTCATCTAAACTTAGTTTGTCACAAGACTGAACATATATATTTATACGTTATCATTATTATTATTGTGTGTCGTAAGATCCTACTAGAGAGTAATTTTATATGCCTAATTACCAAGTCCCTTCGGGGTCTCTGAGTAAAAAAGGGCGCTGTAAGAGAGTTATCTATGTATATTTGAATGTTTCGTTTAGATAGAGAATGGTTTTCCGAACATGTGTGCAATTCCGCACAAACAGGGTGCTGTAGCTCTGTGATGCTGATATCAAGGAATTTTACTCACATGATTTTTGGTATCCTTCATTATCATACGCAATAGTCATATCACAAGCGGAATAATCTTAGTTTTAAATTTCTACATTTTTGTTACTTCGATCTGCAAGTCCTTATAATTTGAAACTTTTTTAAATTTATTTTTAGCAATATTAGTATCCTCTATGCATGTCATAGAAGGTAGGTTACGTTTTTGAAGTCCTTTATTACTATACCTGGTCTATTTCTCCTCAATTTTCTGTGAGGATTGCGAAATTCCACAGTATAGTCACTCCATTTACATTATTCGGGGTTGTTTTTACCATTTATCCGGAACTTCAATGTGATAATTCGAACAGACATTCCAATGAATATATTTTCCTAACATGTCATATAATCTTTTGTATTTAAGACGTAGCAGGATTTCCTTCAATGAGTCTATCAGAACCTATTCCAATCAATTCGAGCTCCGACTACAACTAGAATTACTGATGTCCTCATGTGCCACATTTTTTAGATTTCCACAGCAAGATCCTTGTATTTTGATAGACTTTTTAAGAGCTTCAAAGATACATTAAAATCTGCAGCGGCTACCATGTCCATAAGAAAGCACATACTATGTTTTGCATTCTTTGATCACGATATCTGCGTCATTAGCTTGGATTATTCTGTCTGTGTGCATTGTAAAGCCCCATGTTACATTTTTTTTTATCTCGGTAACCTGGTCTAGCATGCCATTTCTAATGATGTACTCCTTCGCAGTAAGGATTGGGCATCTTGATATTATGTGGTCAACTATTAAAAATGATGGTACGAGCAACAGGCGGATTTTGTGTCATCTTTAGGCTTGTAGGCATTAGTTGGAAAATATTGGTCTTGCGCTGACATAATAAAGTCTTCTGTCTAACCCCTTAAGACCACTGCTTGAAAGTAATTGATGGCTTTGGCGAATATCCATGTCTGGTTCAGCCAGATGCTTTGGGTATTTTTCATACACGAGTTTAATTCAAGAGTCTTCATATAAAAAGCTTTCGTCAGTAATGTAATTTTCTTTGCTGCAGCAGTTGGGAATTATGGATATTTGCCCTCTTGAGAATCTATTATATATCAACATTTTCGGATTACATGGCTTTATTTTAGTCATATTAATATTATTTCCTTTGTTTTTTACTTCTATACACATTTCTTCTGGATCTCAACCAGAGGCCTAAAGTCAGAAATGTTTTCATAAAATTTTTCACTGATCATTTTTATAAAAATAGATAAATTAAAAAAAAAACTTGACATGCCACATATTTTACATAGATAAATCTCTTCGTAACGTGTGAGCTGTACTTGTGAGTATAATATTTTGTATTTCTTTTAGGCGTACCAGGATCTTCTTCAATGAGTCTATCGGAACCATTTCCAATCAATTCGAGCTCCGACTACAACCAGAATTACTGATGTGCTCATGTGCCAGATGTTTTAGATTTCCACTTCAAGATCCTTGTATTTTGATAGATTTTTGAAGCGCTTCAAAGATACATTAAAACCTGCAGGGACTACCGTGTCAATAAGAAAGAACATACTGTTGTTATTGTCTTTGATCACGATATCTGCGCCATTAGCTTTGATTGTTCTGTCTGGGTGTATCGTAAAGCCACATTGTTATAGGTTCAATCTCTGTAAGCTGGTCTGGGTAATGTTCATAACTGTTTCTTGCAGTTTCCTTCCTGTAATTGTTGTATATTTTCCAGTGGAGATATTGATCTACTCTATCATGCCGAGTGTTATATTCAGTGGGTGCTAATATCATGCAAAATGATACAAGATGGGCAATTGTTTCTGAATATTTCTCGCAGAATCTGCATTTCCGGCTAACATCTCTAGTTGACTCTGAGCAGCAAGAATAAAACCTTCCATTCAGTTTTATTATTATTATTATTATTATTATTATTATTATTATTATTATTATTATTATTATTATTATTATTTATGCATGTTATGTTTCCGGCTTTGTATCCTATAGAAACTGGCCCAAACTTTAGCACTTAGGTCCTTTCAGAGAATTGTCGTTTAACATTTCTTAATAGATGCGATGTTCCTAGTCGGGCGATGTCTGGGAAACTTGTCAGTAAAATTTCCATTCCTTTTCTCACGAGCTCCAGTGCTCCGATTACTATTGGTACAGTTTCAGTCGTCATTCCCTCAATCCTGTTAATCTCGATCTCCAGGTCATTGTATTTGGAGAATTTCTCGATGATTTTTATGATGGTGTTTCTCTCAGATGGTACTGCTATGTCAATGAATTTCCTGAATTTCTTTTCTTTTATGATAATATCATGTCTGTTGGCTTTTATTTCCCTGTCAGTCTGAATTGGCATGTCCCAGAGAATAGTTACGTTTTTATTTTGGGTAACTGTGTCTAGTTGGTGCACATACCATCTCTCAGTGGATTCAAGTTTTTACTTCTTGCATATCTTCCAGTGCACATATGTCGCTACCTTCTTTGTCTATTTTTTACCAGTTCCAGACATCCTGCGATAATATGGTCGACCGTTTTTAATCATATTTTCCGTAGATCCTGCATTTGGGTTAGTTCTATCCTTGATCATGCGACTGATAGGATCTGGTTGCGAGGCTTTGGTCCTGAGCTGCAATAATTAGGTCTTTTGTTTCCGTGTTCATTCCGGTGCTCCTCAAACACTGTGTGTTTTCTGTTCGTCCACATCTGCTTCTTTCGTTCTTTTTTATGTACATGCCATGCAATGCCTTGTCCTCCCTCTGTTTTTATAACTTCATTTGGCCAAGTTATTTTGCTTTCTGTTTCACTCGTTTGACGCATATGGTATTCGCTTCGTTTTTTATTGGTAGGATTTCAGGTATATTAAGCTGTTTCTTGAAGAGTGCAGGTTCTTTGTTGATGCAACGGATTTGGTGTGTTACTATTTTTATGAGAAGCTCATTGTTTTTTTGTGAGGTAGGCTTCCAATCCGTTGTTGTTGTTATTATTATTAAATTTTGTCTCTGCTTTTGTTTTTGTATTAGGCGTTTTCCCAAATCTCAATCAATGATATCAAGAGACAACACGGTTTTGTATCAACAGTTGCAAATGCATGTGGTGTCATGCAATGAGAAACAATATTCATTGCAGTCAATGCATGGAGAATGATATACATCGAGTGCTGATTTCTAATAGCGTATACTATACTGGGTCGAAGAAATTTCTTGGCGTTCTTGGAGGGAATTTCAAAGAGAGTATTTAAATAGCTGTACATAGATTTATTTCACAATATTTTGTTGTGTTTAAGCAGTAAAATCTTCTTCTTCTTCTTCTTCTTCTTCTTCTTCTTCTTCTTCTTCTTCTTCTTCTTCTTCTTCTTTCACAAGGCTTGCTAGCATGGCTCTCCGCAATTTTCTCTTATTTGTAGCTCTCAATAAATCAGTTTAGTAACGTCAATCCCCACAGAGTGTCCCTGTATTGTGATCAAGGTTCTTGTGGAATATGTATTGTCTTCCGTTTTCTAACCTGCTTAATTTCATCTTGTACAAAACTAGGCTAATTTTGACAAATATCTATAAATAAAAGTTTTTATTTTTAAAAGTATTACGTATTACACATCTTAAAATAAGCCATATAGAATTGAAGAATTGAATTAATGTATTCAAGAACAAACCGCATTTATAGACATTAAGTCTATGCACAAATTCGAAAAAAGAAAAGGTTGCATAAAAACTCAAAATTACGTTCAAGATATTCTCATAAATACAGGCATTTATTTTATTTTTTATTCAATTTTATGTTCTTACTATTTTTCTAATATTTTTTTCCTTTTTAATTTTAACGTTATTCTTTTCCCGTTGGACGAATTCAAATTTTCATTTTGACGAATATTCATACAAAGAATATTAATTAGATAAAACATTAAAATTATATAAGTAAATTGGATCCAATCATTTACGTTTCAAATTATCATATAATGATGGTTAAAAGAATATCGTACACAAGCATCGAATATTAAATCCAATGAAAATAATTTTTGAGTTTTTACATAAAATACAGATTAGAAAGGAAAAAATTAAATACGGAAGAAATAAAGGCTGTTTTCCGTGCGATATCTGATCTATTCTCTGACTTAGCTCGCATAGGTCAATGGGGGAGCAAACTGGTTTGTAAATTCAATGTGGCTAAACCAAGCAAATAATATTACGTCATAACTCAGTAATCTCTTAGTTTTATTCCAGACATGATAAAAGGTGGTAAATTCAAAGAGGTCACTTGAGCGAAATGTCTGTTAGAAGTAAAATGCACTCTAGAACTCGTACATATGAATCATCGCTAAAGATAGTGGTAAAATGGTCAGTTACTATACTACCCTAGAAGATATCTGACTATGCACGACTGGCTCAGATGCCAAATTTCAGATCAGACGAAAAATTAAGTACTGATCTCATATCTGACCTTGTGCCACTGAATCCTCGCGTTCCCACACCATGCAGAGAGTAAACAATATTACACAACCTTGTAAGTAAAGTTTTTCCACCTTGCGACTACATTCCCATAAATGATACATTCTTACATTCTTCAGATGAACAACATTCATTATTTCCACCAGTTCAGATATTCAATACGATGACCTGCCAGACTATGAACACACCGTGGACATCCTAATTCCCTCCCTGTTCGATTGGTAAGAAGGGAGTTCTACTCAGTGAGCTTCTTCCTCGGAACTGTTGCCTTCTGTAACTGACTAACGAAAGGTATTGCTCCCATCGCTACGATCTTAAACACTTCATGACTAGTGTCAACCATTATCTTTTCTACAAATTCTCAAATTATACACTTCTTAATCTCTACACCCTCACACTCTCCATTGAGATTTAAATTAAACGAAAAATAGTACGAAAAATGCATTTTGTACTAAATGCGTTTAGTTTGTAGACATATTTCAGATATAAAAGTATACATTTTAAGCCAAAGATGCAATTAGTTAATGTTAAATTCTGTTATATTTTTGTATTTAAGCGCCTTGTAATCAAGTGGCAAAAACAAAACAAAGATTTTAAGAAATAACTAATCAGTTGATTACAAATTTTAAGTAATACGTTCGTGATTTATTTATTAGTGTTTGGAATTATTTATGGAAAATTATTTTGCAATAAAATTCAGTAGCTTTCTTCTTTTAAAATTCCTTTTTCAATATTTTGGCAATATTTCGGGAATTCTCGGGTTGACAATTTTATTTATTTATATAGAAAGCGAAGAAACATGCTGGTGATACAATAATAGTTTTATGGGCTCAACTTCTGATATCGCCAAAAAGGGAAATACATAAGTAGCAAGAGTATTTTTGCTGCTGTCTTGGCGGGAGAACTGATATTTGCGGGGCATCTCCAGATTAATATGACCTGCCCAGCAACATTCTGTATCGCCGCTTGCAGATACATTGTTTGATTACGAAAATTTGAATAATCCAATATTACCAAAATAATTATTATTATAATATTTCTGTAAATATATTGTCTAAATTTGGCATATAAACGATTATATACGCACAGGAGAATCATCATTTTAAAGAATCTATTTTCTTTATTAAAAATATTTAAGTGTAAAGCGATAAAGAATTTTATTAGGGTAAGGCCTTGTTTATGGATTTTAAAAAAGCAACAGGAATAAACTTTCAACGTTATAAAATCAAATGTATTTTTTAGTTGCCTCAAGGCCTGTTTATCTCCAATCAATTCATTTTATCTGTAAAGCCAACTTAACGCTCAAAACCTTTGAAATATAAATGTTCTTTTATCAGTATATTATTGTTAACATCTCTGCATAAAATATTTTTAAAAATACCAGAATCGTTAAAAATGGTAATTCTCCAAAAATCTATGTTGTTACTAACAGTTACGCTGGTTTTTATATGTGAAGTTTTATATTAGTCATCATACCAATGTTTTTGGAATATTAATAGGAAATAAATATTCAGATGTTTGTAAATGTGGGAAAATAACGTTATTATTAAATGCATGAATAATATATTGATTTTATTATTAAATATATAATAAGCGGAAATATTTTAGTCTGAAAACAAATGAACTCAAAGAACACGATATCTGTGTTTAAATCTCGCATATGTGAAAAGTTTTATGCTCATTACTGATATAGTCCAGGATTGTCCTCATCAGTGTAATGCAAGTAAATAATTATAATCTAAAACATATATAAGGTAATTTTAAATTAAAATACAGCGTTTTTTAATTATTATATTTGTTTACAAATAAACATGAAAAGTACGTTATATTTAAGTAAATATTATTAAGGAAATAATATTTGGATTAATTTATTCGATTTTCTTCAGTTTAAACAACCGATTCACTATATATCGAGTACAGAAGTTGTAACACTTGTGTAAATTAAGTAAATCTTAATTTAAATGAAAATCGATCAGTTTTTTTTAATAGATTACAATTTTTAGCAACAATACCCTATTATGATAATTACGCTAAAGTAAGAATTTCACGTAGTCTAAAATGGGGCAGTGTAGAACTGGCCTTCACTGTCCTGTTACAGATTTCGCTAAACCCAATCGCTGGCCCATCCGCTCCAATAACTTATCTTTCACTAAAGAATCTGAGCAGTCTTACAAATGACACTATATTATCGCAGTTGCTCTACGAATAACTAACTAGTCCCATATGTACATTTTTTGTGAAGGGCGGCGATTAATCGAGTTATATATGTTATCCATTTAAATTTTTATTGGTGTTGAAAATCCTCAACAGTTAATTGGTAAAATTCTTCGTTTTGGATTCTCTATTAGTAGTACCCGTGATTCGAAGAAGGGTGATCCTTGCTAAGCCCTACAGTGTTCAATCGCTAGAAACCCTTTTAATCATCGATCTGAGAAAGTAGTTATATATTGGTAAACTTTTTTTTTCGGAACGAGTTTATCGTCATGCATGACATTAATATGAAGGCGTCAAACTGACGAGGCTATTTAAGAACATAACATTTCTTAAATGAATAACAACATTTAAAAAGTTTCCTAAATTATTATGTACAATGATCTAACATATTGACAAAACCAAATAAAATGTTTGCATTTGAAATAACATTTAACTAGCCTAAAATAGGCTCTCTTACTGCCACAAAATCAGTGATGCAGACGGTCAAGCCAGTAGACAAAAAGTCGAAATCCATCAAGCACCTATCTGTGAACTAAAATATCTGCTGCTTAATGGGGAAGGGTTTGACGAATTAAACTAAAGAAAATCAATATAAGAATTTAATTCAACCCTCTGTTAAATTGTATCTGACTTTAACAGATTTTTACTAAGCTTAGTTTAGATGGGCGCATAGTTGCAGAAGTAGAGTTAGGAAGATTGTATTCTCTTCCTTTCTGAAGGTGGGCGGGGGAGGATCATAATCAGAGCTTATTACATGAATGTTGTAGGAAATAAGGAAACATATAAAACACCAGTAAGACTTTGGTATATATAATAAGAAAGAACATTAATCATTTTGTTTGTTATTAATATTGACGGATGTGATTAATTTCTGAAAAAATATATATTTTTGGTAAGAATAATTTTCCAATTATCATGTCAGGCAAATATTGATTAATTTACAAAAATATAAAATATGTTTATTCAGAGATATTTAGGATGGATATAATCTATACAAACTCAATTTAACATGTATTAAATACATTTACAATTATAGTTCTTAATTATACATACACACACACACACACACACACACACACACACACACACACACACACACACACACACACACACACATATATATATATATATATATATATATATATATATATATATATATATATATATATATATATACAGTAGCGGCCATAATATAAGGAACGGAAACAACAAGGACATAAATATGTGTATTACTTAAAAAGTAATGAAATTAGCAATGAAATTTTTACCGAATAAAGATTAGGGTGTAATGCATAAATATTATACAAAGTTACAAAAATTTACATAATAGTTTTTTTTTTAAATAAAGATTAAATGGAACAAAGTAAATAAGCTACTGGACAAAAGTTAAGGAACGATCTTGTTAATACTTGATTGTGAACAAAATATCAACAAAATTTAATATTTGGTAAACATCCCCTAATTTTCAATGACTTCTCTGCATCGTCGACCACATGATCTAATTAATTTCTTGCAAAAATCAGCAGTAATTCCCTTCCATTCGTCTTTCAATAACTCCCATAGGTGATCCTGGTTTTTCGGGTTTCTTTTCTGAGCCCTTTCTCCAATTATCTTCCAAACATTTTCTATTGGATTCAGGTCGGGATTCTAGGGCTGGCCACTTCATTAGGGCGATTCCTTCTTCTTCAAATAAAGCCATAACCTTCTGAGCCTTGTGGCAAGGTGCATTGTCCTGCATGAAAACAGGAGATTCATAAAGATTATGATGTAATTTTGGTACCACATGCTGCTGAAGAAGACTTTTGTAAATCTCAGCATTGATATTGTCATGTACGCAGATGATAGGGCCAACTCCTGCAGGTAAAATCATTCCCCACACCATCACAATGCCGCCACCAAACTTAACAGTTTTCTTGACACATTGAGAAGACAGTCTTTCACCTGTTCTACGGCGTACGTAAGTTTTGCCCTAAGAACCAAATATAGTAAACCTGGATTCGTTACTGAAATGAACTGTATCCCATTGTGCGTCAGTCCAAACAACATGTTCTCTCGCATACTCCAGGCGTGCCCTTTGGTTTCGCTTTGAAATAAGATGCTTCGAAGCTGGAATACGGACATGCAATGCTGCATTTTTTAACCTGCGAGCAACCGTTTTCCTTGAGATCATATTATCTGTCTCTTCATTACATTTACGTAGCAGTTTCAAAACATTTTTTTGTAGATATTCTAACTATTCTTCGATATTCTCTTTGCGATGTTTTTGGAGGTTTGCCGGTTTTGGTTATGCATCTAACGTTTTATCGGTTTTATACCTGCTAATTACACGATGAACGACACTTTTAGACCTATGAACAATAAAAGAAATTTCTGAAATTGACTTTTTTTCTTGATAGTTAGCGATAATGAGTTTTTTTTTCAAAAGAGAGCGTTTTGCGTGAATAATTTGCCATATTGCTTAAAAATGAAGTCCTAATGATAAATGAACTTTTACTTATTGTTGAAAAGCTCCATGGAGTTTTTTAACAATGTAAATTAAAATTTTATGTAAATTATTAACATCGGTCCTTAACTTTTATCCAGTAGCTTATTTCCTTTGTTCCATTTAATCTTTATTTTAAATAAACTATTATGTAAATCTTTGTAACTTTGTATAATATTTATGCATTACACCCTAATCTTTATTCGGTAAAAATTCCATTGCTAATCATGCATTACTTTTTAAGTAATACACATATTTATGTCTTTGTTGTTTCCGTTCCTTATATTATGGCCGCTAATGTATATATATATATATATATATATATATATATATATATATATATATATATATATATATATATATATATATATATATATATATATATACATGTATATATATGTGTATGTATATGTATATATATATATATATGTATAGACACACAGACACAAATATATATATATATATATATATATATATATATATATATATATATATATATATATATATATATATATATATAATGAAATGAAGAGGTTATAATGGGTCCAACGAGAGAAAAGTGTGTATATTAAAAAGAAGAGAGGTATCGCAAACTTTTTTGGTTGTAATGTGGGTTTTTTAAAAAAATATTATTCTTTATTTTTCATAGTTTTACAACACGTGTTTCTGGTCTTACGACCGTCTTCAGGTAAAGGGTGGAGATTCCACATATTATTAAAAATAATTATTAAAAATAACTGACTGATAAATAAGTGACTGATAAACACCTCCGAAAAACCCGCTTAGAAGAACTACATAAAACTCTAAAAAAACGAGGCTAACCCACATCTCTAATAAACAAAGGTTTTGAACTCGCAAAAAAAATCCCTCTAGACCAACTTAGAAATAAAAAGAAACGTAATGTCGAGCCAACTCTAGCATATGTCTCAACATACAACAAAAACAATCCAGAAATATTCACAAAAATTACCAAATATCTAGACCGACTTAGCAAGAATAATAAACTGAATAATATAATAATAACAACCAAAATAATTAAAAGCAAACGCCAATCTAAAAACCTAAAACACATATTAACCTCATCTAAATTTACCCAACACACAATACAAGGAGTCACAAAATGCAACAAAAAAAGGTGTGGGGTTTGTGACATCATTATAGAAGGAAACTCGTACACTTTTGAAAACCCCAAAACAACGTTCACAATAAACAAAAACTTAAACTGCAACTCCAAAAATGTGATTTATGTACTTAAATGCACAAAATGCAGGAAATCATATATAGGCATCAGCCAACAACTGAACAACAGGGTCTCCCTACACAAAAGCAACATAAAGTTGCCAGACAACAGAAAACTTTTTGTTTCACAACATATCTTTGAATGTAACCAGGGTAAATTTAATATCATGCCGATATACCAAACAGACAATTATTCCTACCTACAAATACAGGAAAAAACTTCATAAATAAATTCAAAGCGGAACTGAATAGATCATGACCCCACACACAAAAGCACACAGCATGCACACATGGTGACCAAATACAGTGATCAAACCGCTCTTATACATGCACGCAAGCTCACATGCGGGTATCTGTGGAACACGAAAAATGTATATATGTACGCATATGTGTGTATGTGTGTGTATGTGTGTGTGTATATGTATATGTATGTATATATATATATATATATACATATATATATATATATATATATATGTATGTATGTATGTATATATGTACATATGTGTGTATGTGTGTGTATATGTGTGTGTGTGTGTATATGTATGTATGCATGTATATTCACGCATATTGGCGAAAGCAGGGGAGCTACTCACACAAACCCCACACAACATAGTAAATTCGTGTGTATGTATATGCGTATGTATAAGTATATATGTGTGTGTGTGTGTGTGTGTGTGTGTGTTTGTGTGTGTGCGTGCTGGTTACATGTAACTTGGGAAAAATATGTGTGTTTGTGTGTGAGTGTGTTTGCGTTTGTACAGATTCCTTGTGGTGGGATAATGTACGTGTGTGCATGTGTATGTGTGTATGTTTGTGTGTGTGTGTGTATGTGTACAAATGTGTTTACTAATTCTTCGTAGTGAGACAGTGTATGTATTCAGGGGGAATGTACACACACATATATACACGCATGCTGACAGGAACACCCGAAAACGGAAATAGGTCTAAGGGATCTAAGAACACACAGGGGTTATTAAAACATTAAAAGATAAGACAACCCGATTCATCACTCCTCAAACCAACCTTAATTGTTTTATGACCCTTCGCTCAGAACTCTTCACTACCATTTAAAGAAAGACATTGGAATGACCAACACAAAAACAGAGAATGTCTCATATAGAGAAGATGTAACATTGAAAAACATAAAGGAAAAAATTAATTATCTTTAATAATTATTTTTAATAATATGTGGAAATCTCCACCCTTTACCTGAAGACGGTCGTAAGACCAGAAACACGTGTTGTAAAACTATGAAAAATAAAGAATAAAATTTTTTTAAAAAACCCACATTACAACCAAAAAAGTTTGCGGTACCTCTCTTCTTTTTAATATATATATATATATATATATATATATATATATATATATATATATATATATATATATATATGTATATATACTGAAAATGGTTGTTGTAAAATCTCGAACCATCACAATTACAAGGGGTTGAGAACTTTTCATTATTACACGTGTACCCACACACACCCGCTCACACACACAGACTCACACACAGACACACACACATACACACACAAAAATGTGCGCGCATGTGCGTATGTATGAAGGTAGATAGTTCGTTCTCATTATATTAGGATATATATATATATATATATATATATATATATATATATATATATATATATATATATATATATATATACATATCTATATATACACACACACACACCCACCCATATATATATATATATATATATATATATAACCCAATGGGTAAATAGTGATCGATCGTCTACATATACATATAAATACTCTATAGTGTAAAAAACCATTGTTCAATTTTAAGTAACAAAGATAATCAATAAATATGTATGTATATATATATATATATATATATATATATATATATATATATATATATATTATGAAATATACATAATATCTTACTTTAATTGCACAAGTCTGAGTTTCATTTAAAAATGAATATAATAATATAATAATTCAATCATTTTCTAAATAAAAATAAATATAATAATTACATTATATTTTTTATATTTAGCTTATAAATAAAAATGTGTATAATATTTCTGGCACTTAAAAATTGCTTTAGCAAGAAACCGAAGTTTTTTAAATGAATGTATTATATATTTTATATATATATATATATATATATATATATATATATATATATATATATATATATATATATATATATATATATATATATAAGGTAACATCAATAAGCTAAGTTACAACACCTTTACTTTAATATTAATTATATAGAAGTAGATAGATAGATAGATAGATAGATAGATAGATAGGTAAAAGACATGAACTCAGTACTACCTTTTTGTTTCATCAGCTGATAGTAATTTCGACACGTTCTTTTACCTGATAGCAAATTATATGTTGTACAAGGCGAAAATTCCGAAACATTAACAATCATTTCTTGCCTGTTTCTTGAAATATGTTTACACGAAAGATTTCTTCCTAATTATTCGATGTTTAACGTGTCTCCTTGTGTGTGTCTCAGAGAGTTAGCGCACGAGTGTGTGTATGTTTGTCTTGTGTGTGTGCGTGAATTTAATTTCAAATCATATCTACGAAGTTCCTTCATTTCCCATTATTTACACTAAATTATATTTAATTTTTATATATTTAATTAAATAACATGCAATTTGATTACATTTTTTTAAATATATTTACCTTTGATTTTAGGGTTTAGATAAATGTTACTTTTTCCTCATATGATGTGATTGCATTGCTTTACGAATTACATATCAAGATTCAATCGGTTCTTTTTAATTTATCTCTTAAAATATTATTTATTCATAAACATGCAGGCATTTTTCTTGCTCGTTTCTTGTTTTGAATAACGTTACATTTTATACATTACAATTTTAATTATGTTTTTTCACGCTAGATTACAAAATCATATATTCAATAAAAGGTATAAATCCATTAGACTAATAAAAATGAAAAATACACGAATCATCTCGATATATATTACAAAAATAGAAAACCTTTCCTAGAATTCTTGCCATAGTACATAAGAAAAATTTTAATGCTTTTTCGTATGACATGTACTAATGAGAAAATAATTTACTTAATTATATTTCAAATGCTGTAGCGAGAATTACACATCACATTTTGCGATAATAAGTTTAATAAGTAGAATTAATCTTATACATATTTTATATTATGATGTCTTACACACAGACGGGCACGTATGTATAAAATAATAATGTAAGGTATTGCAACATTTACGCGGGAAGACAATAATTTTGCAGAATGACGAGAATCTAGAGGGAATATTACATGATAATTTGCTATATATTTTCGACTGATGAGATAAATAAATATTCATCACTGACTTCAGTGTATTTACAAGAAATGAGATATGAAAATATTTACTGTGTATAGAAATCCATACATATTATGCACACACATACATATATATATATATATATATATATATATATGAATATATATACATATATATGCACACATATACATATATATATATATGTATATACATATATATAAATACATATACATATATATATGTATATTTACGAATTTATATACACAAAATATTTTTATATTTCTTAATCAGTGGTGTATATTTATTTTGCACATATATATTTTTTTTTAACACACAAAAACACACACACATACATATATGTGTGTGTGTGTGTGTGTGTGTGTTTGTGTGTGTGTGTGCGTGTGTGTCAGTGCCTTTGTATGTAATATATACCTTAAAATTAAATTTATTTCATATTTATCGCCTGGTTATCATTCGGTATATATATATATATATATATATATATATAAATATATATATATATATATATATATATATATATATATATATATATATATATATATATATATATTTAAAGACATTTTATGTTTAACATTGTTTTTATAGATAAAAGTATTTAAGTAAATGCTCTGTTTATAATAAACAGTATTAAATAACATTTACCGGCCTGAATGTCCGAGAAATTTTCATAGAAATATTTATTATAAACAGAGCATTTACTTAAATACTTGTATCTATAAAAACAATGTTAAACATAAAAATGTCTTTGAATAATTGTCGGACTTTGTCCATTTCATAATATATATATATATATATATATATATATATATATATATATATATATATATATATATATATATATATATATATATATATATAGCTAGATTTCTCTAATGTTTACCAGGAGCTAAATAAAAGGGATAGATCGTATGTAAATATAAAAGTGCACATTGATGTCAACGGCTATAAACCTAAAATAAAAAAATAAATAAAAAAATAAGTAAGTATATCAAATCAATGTAACTCAATAAATATGTAAATAAAATAGGTATATAATAAACAAATTAACGAATGCCCGCATAAACAGAACTAAACGTAATAATAACAATCAACAAAAAATAACAAAGAAATCAATAATAAAACAGTAAAAAGTCATCCCTATAAAATTGCAACAAAACTGCATTCGAATCCACAATTATTTCCACTAAATAACACCTGAGATAATTCGAAATATTGTTGTGGTTCTACAGTAGAAGGAACTCTTCCTCCTCTCATAAATACTAAATTCGAGAGTCGGTTGGGAGCGGGTAGACACAGTGTTAACCTACCGTTCGGACGTACACCTCTATCTGCTTATTACTAACACTCTTGCTTTGTATATATCTGTTATTTCAATACACTTGTCCAACCTACCTTTGTGTTCCGTGTATTTCTTTCTGGCTCCTAAACAGGCCACGACAAGTATGACCCCTACCGCCCACTCAATAACTCTTAGAATAATACAATAGACCTATCCAAAATGCATCAGAGGCCAGCATATATGCCAGTCGAACTAAAACTCAACTCCGATGGTCTGACGATTGCGTTTAAGCATGAAACAGATTGTCGCTGGTGACTGTTGACCTCAATGTGCACTTTAATATTTACATACGTTCAATCCCTGTATCGAGCACTCTAAAGCAGAAATATAGTAACCTTAAAACTATACATTTATCATATATATATATATATATATATATATGTGTGTGTGTGTGTGTGTGTGTGTGTGTGTGTGTGTGTGTGTGTGTGTGTGTGTATTTAGATAGATAGATAGATAGATAGATAGATAGATAGATAGATAGATAGATAGATAGATAGAAGGGCGTGAATGCTGAAATTTTCACAGACCGACTACGAAATAATTCAAAAAGTAATTCGGAATCGGTCATTTGTTTACAATAATGTTCACACATTACAAGGCTGAAGCTTCACTCGAGTAAGAGTTACAGTTTATAGAAGAGATTTGTGGAAAATAACGCTTAATCCTAGACTCGAGAGAGCAAAGATGATAGTTATCGGGAAAGCACCTTTTTTGGAGTCCCTTCCATAAAGCAGTATTTGTTCAGATATTGGGAAGTACATAAGACCAAGAGTTATTCAGCAATCGTATGCCTATATTTATCTATCCATATTTGGCAACCCTGACAAAATCGATACAATTTTTTATTTAAAATACAGGAGTGTTTATTAAATGAAATTTAATGAAAACTTTATAAAAATAATAAAGGCAAAAAATCAAAATTGAGTTGAGTATAGTTTCTGTTCAAAGAGTTTCTGTGTAAACTCCCAAGATAGATCGATAGATACACAGATAGATAGATAGATAGATAGAGAGAGAGAGAGAGAGATAAATAGATATGATCTAGTCACAACTCACATGAATCCTTCTCATATATATATATATATATATATATATATATATATATATATATATATATATATATATATATATTTATATATATATATGTATGTATGTATGTATGTATGTATGTGTGTGTCTGTGTGTGTTTGTGTGTTTGCTACTCGATATAAATTAAAAGATAACATCTTAAAGGATGGTTTGTATGGATACGAGGGGAAGGTAACGGTTAACTCTAAATTTGAACAGGTTAAGATCGTTGTGATCGGAGAAAATATATTTGGAGTCTGTGGTTCGCGGGAAGAAGCTCTTTTAAGTGGAACTTACTTCTCGCTTATGGAGGAAATATGGGTGGTTTGCTATTAGGTAAGTTGCATGGCGATTCCTGCCGTGAAGGGTAGACCTGGCGCAACTAAGAGATGTAGTTCGTCCGTGCACTTTCCATGGAATAACATTTTTATTTTAAATTAACAGTATTTTTTATCCAACACCATCTACCGGCCTTAATAATCAAGAAATCTTGAGAGAAGAATATGCGTCCTCCGGCAAGATTCGAACCTGGGAAACCTCACTGGACATGACATGCCTGAACCCTCCATATCTCCTCTGCATCTTATCGTATCGTAAATGAAGGTAATATATTTTTAGTATGCATTAAAATTTAGTTGTAGTTGGATAAAAAATACTGTCAATGCTGATGGACAAAGAGATAGATAGATAGATAGATAGATAGATATGAACTAGTCGCAACCCACATGAACTGTTTTACAATGCATATATATGTGTGTACATATATATATATACATATATAGATAGGTATTATCTACTTACAACTCACATGCAGAATTTTACCTTGCATATATATATATATATATATATATATATATATATATATATATATATATATATATATATATATATATATAAACATAGGATTAAATCAACCAATTAGTACTGACAAATTAATATTCAGTTTGTAATTGTCCTACCTAAAATATTTATGAACTCTCCGATATAGCTTAACGAATGAGAAATATTACAGAATTAGACAGTAAAATGTAAAATGAATATTGCGGATGTTTTTAAAATTGTATTTTTAATTAAAAAAAACTTGTGTATTTATTGATAATTTACCAGAGATAGATTGACGTAGTTTTTCTTAACAAGGTCCATGTGTCTCTGGGCAGTAGATGAATATTCATTGGTATCGTTTCTCGTTGCTATAGTTAGGTACATTAGCAATCATAAATATATATATACATGAGTGAAAGGTCTTTATTAGATATTATATGTATGAAAAAATACATAATACATTAATTTAAATTCAATGAAATGCCTAAATATATTCTTTCTAATATTTATTTTAATTTTATGTGTTATATTGGTCGTTAAGTAATAAAACATATCATACTTTTGATAAAATGAGTATATGTTTCTGAAGTAGAAAAATCTATGTCGGTTTATTTAAAGTAAGATTCAATTATGTATATTACATTACATCTGAAACAATTTCAAAGGAAAAGGCTTAACTGTTATTATTTTCGTAATTATAAAAATTGATAAGCTCATTTAATATATGCATACTCATATACAACATATATATATATATATATATATATATATATATATATATATATATATGTTTAGGAAAATGAAATAATTATAAGCAAACGTATACATGCGTGCTGGCTTGTATACACATGTAAGCAAATAAGTAATTAGCAAATTTTGCCAAATGGTGTAAGCATAATAGAGCGCGGTGTGGTAAGACAGATCCAGGAAATATATAATAATAAATATAAATATACATGCACACACCGAACATAGGTACATACATATTTATTAATATATATATATATATATATATATATATATATATGTATATATATGTGTGTGTGTGTGTGTGTGTGTGTGTGTGTGTGTGTGTGTATTTATATATATATATATATATACATATATATATATATACACACATACACACGCACATATATATATATATATATATATATATATATATATATATATATATATAAATATTTCTGAAGTAATAATGGATTTATTTTTAACATGATATTTATTAATATACACACACACACACACACACACACATATATATATATGTATATATATATACATACACACGCACATATATATTTCTGAAATGATAATCGATTTATTTTTAACATGATATCTTTATTGCATCAAATGGTATTATAGTGGAGGCATTCTATTTTTCTATTATTTTTATTTACTATTAGTTAACATGCTCTGAAGCATGCCGAATTAAACGTTGCTTTTCATACAAAAGTGGACGGAGGTTCGTTCATGGCCGGAGAACTTTAGACTTTTCAAAGGCCTAGGCTGAAAGCCGGAAGACGCATTTATGATAAACACAATTGAGTCGACAATTTTAAATAAAATATATCATTAATAAGATATATCATTAATAGGTAAAAGCCAAATCGTTGTACCTGGATTTTTTTCCATGAAAAAGTAAGTTATTTCCATTCGTTTTATTTCTATAAAACAAATTTTGTTTATAAAGTATATTTAATATTCATTTGATAAAGTAGGGCAAAAGCTAAAAAACTTAACTAGCCAGAAACTATCTACCTAGGTGTCACCTAACAGATAATGGATAATCAGGATAACTGTTTCTAAAGAGGGTTGGCCCAAACAACATTTTGTTGAAATGAAACAAATAAATTTGTTCAATAAAATGGCTTTTCGGCCCACTCTCTTTAGACAGAGTTATCCTGATTAACCATTATCCGTTAGCTGAAACCTAGGTAGATATGTTCTGGCTAGTTAGGTTTTTAGTTGATATATATATATATATATATATATATATATATATATATATATATATATATATATATATATATATATATGTCTGTGTGTGTGTGCGTGTGTGTGTGTGTGTGTGTTCGAATGTAATGAGAAGGAAAATAATATAAATTCTAACGTTCACAGATTTAATTCAAAAGTGGACTAGTTACCAAGATTCGAGCACTAATTATTTATTATAATTTTTACATACTGGCTAAAACAACTTTTGATTCTCACAAGTTGAGATGCAGATGCATCGAAACAATAATGCATCTTTGTAGTGAGCA
>OZ038475.1:65319098-65366598 GCA_964036315.1 Acanthosepion esculentum | reverse complement strand
CATGCGATCTTAAAAAAATTAAATGCAATGTCAGTCGGCATCTTTTCTCTTCCAGAATTCTATTTTATATTGTTTTTTCTCCTCAACCAAAGTCTTCTCATTCTCTTTGATACTCAGTAAGTCATGGCGTTTTAGGGGTATTATTGTCTTGAATGATTAAAAACAATAAAATTGTTATTTCTAATAAGATATTTACTGCAGCACAGTACAATTTTCATACAGCTGTAATTAAATTTTGTAATGAGAAAAAGAGACGGATGAAAACTGCCTAAAATATGCATAAAGTGATTGTGTTAATAGTTGGTAGAAAATGACTTCGGAGATATAGCAGCAAGACATATTTGGCACACATTTTATATAGATGAAGCATTTTGTAATATATGAACTGTACTTGTCAGTAAATTTTTTGTATTTCTTGCAAGGAATCCCTTCAATGAGTCTATTGGAACCTTTTCCAATTATTTCAAGCTTCCAACTACAACTGGAATTATTGATGTCCACATGTGCCAAATTTTTATGATTTCCACTTCAAAATGCTTGTTTCTTTGAATGATTTTTTAAGATCTTCAAAGATACATTACAATCTTCGGGGCCTTTCATGTCAGTAAGAAAGAAAATTCTGTTCTTGTGGTCTTTCATCACGATGTCTGGGCGATTAGCTTTGATTGTTCAGTCTGTTGTATTGTAAAACCCCATAAAATTGATACAGGTCCAATCTCTGTAATCGTGTCTGAATGATGTTCATAACAGTTTTTTTGTAATTACCTTCCCGTAAAAGTTGCATATTTCCAGTGCAGATATTGGCCCAGTCTATCATGCCGAGTTTTATATTCCGTCGGTGCTACTATCGTTCAACCTGTTTCAAAAGGTCAATTGTTTCTGTATATTTATCACAGAATCTGCATACACGATTGTCAATTGTTTCTGGATATTTATTATTATTATTATATTATTATTATTATTATTATTATTATTATTATTATTGTTGTTGTTGTTGTTGTTGTTGAGTGTGATATTATCTCCTACTCTATCATGCTGAGTTTTATATTCTGTAGGTACTAACAATGCGTAACCTGATATATGATGGTGAATTATTTCTGGATATTTATTATTATAATTATTATTATTATTATCATTATTATTATTATTATTATTATTATTATTATTATTATTATTATTATTGTTGTTGTTGTTATTATATATTATTGTTGTTGTTGTTGTTGTTGTTGTTGTTGTTGAGTATGATATCATCTCGCCAGAGAGTTATATTAAATGGCTAAATACATAGCCCCTTCCGGCGTCTATGTATAAAATGTTACTGTAGGAGAGTTATCTATTCACAATTGTGATGTTTAGTTTAGATGGAGAGTGTTTTTCGGATGATATGTTATTTTTGCTGTTCCGCACAAAATAATCTTTTGTAGCTTTGATTCGCTGTTGTGTCTAAGAAAGTTACTCACGTGATTTTCGGTCCTCTTCTTTATCCTGCCCAATGAATGTTAATATTATCATTATTATTCATGAAAGTTCATGTCCACCTAAAATGTCTGGTTGATATCATTCTAAGGATTGAGTTAAAGTTATTTCTAATGTACATCACTCTCTCAGCTTTCTTGCAGAATCAAGAAACGCCATGGATCATGCAGGTTACCACTTCAGAGTATTTTTTTTTCATTGTAATTAGGGCGGTAAAAAAGTTATTTTAAAAGTGTATATGAATATATAAAACAATATATATAACAAAGGAAAACACGAGTCATAATAGGAAAATTTGCTCTTTGTAAATTGGTGGATCGAGTGAAAGATAACAAACATTAAATGACAAAAAAAATTGATCTTCCGAGATATTCGAAGACAAATACATATAAAGACGTACACAACGATTTCAGAACAGGTAATAACAAATCCGATTTGGTCTCGTCTTTCACCAGGTATTTTCAGCTATAATCAGCAGAGAGCATTCCGATTTCCATTTGAGAATACTTGCGATCATTTATATTGTCTAAGATACCTTCCCTCTGTAAACAGAAAGATTGTTGCTGGTTCTAAATATAATCTGTCTGTGACTTATACAATCTATTCTCTGTTAGTATCTTTCGTCTTCTCCTCTCTTATAGTAGTTGGCCACATATATGTTTTTCCTCGATTGACTCTGAAGAGTGATAAGCAGAAAACGCTTTTTGGTCACTTCGTCCATTTTTTGTTGTTGTTATATTTCTTTCGATCCACCATTTAACGGTGATTACTTTCTTTCTATCCCCCTTTTCCGATGCGTAATTTCTTTGTATTATGGAGGCACCGTTGAGTAATGGATTGCGACCGGGATTGAGGAATCGGAGAACTGAGTTTGAATGTCGAGTTCACTGCATTCACTTACGTGATAATACCCTGGAGAGAGTTATGAATACATCTCTTTTAGCCGCCTCCACTAGCTCTTAGTAAATATCAGGAAAAGCTGCGTTATATATCCTTGGCTGGCAACCAGTCTAGGAGAAGGAAAATCTCCGAATTCAAAACATCCAAATATGAGTAAATAATATGGCAGTATAACCTCCGTAGCCATAGTTGCCATCCAGTCTAGGAGAAGTAAACCACAATTCAAATACGAAGCCGGAGTCCATAAGACAACACGATGTCATGTTCAATTTCGTTCTAGCAAAACCTGCGACGAGGCCGGTGCCAAGCTGCTTTATGGGAAGCTGTCAATCTCTCATAAAAATAACTTGGACTCTGTTGAGAACATAAGTCTTCCGTAACAGATCCATGGTCTCTCGAGACCGTCGGATGCCATTATTATTCATTTATTTTTCTCATCAGTGCTCTTCTGTCCTCTGTCTTATATATTGTGTATATATTTATAGATGTTTTTAATATATCCGGTAAAAAATAATAAACTTTGAATCCTGACAAATTATTTGTTGTTTCTAAATTATCTCCAAAACTATAAACATAAAGAATTTCGTTAGAATCTTAATAATTTATGAATAACACAATATTTGTACGAAGTTTACATGGGAACAGAATTTGTCAATTCAGTGCGATTTTTGGCCTTATAAAGACAGGAGATATTTATAAATGTAGCTTTTATTATTATTATTATTATTATTATTATTATTATTATTATTATTATTTCCTTTCTTCTTCTTCTTCTTCTTCTTCTTCTTCTTCTTCTTCTTCTACTTCTTCTTCTTCTTCTTCTTCTTCTTCTTCTTCTTCATACCAAGGAAAAGATTTGTCAAGCTGTTTTAACCTAGGAAAAGGTTACTGAATTGAATAATCGCACGAAGGTTGGTAATGAACGATAATACTTAGGACAAGAACAACACGTGTAAGAAGTAGTCAAATGCTAGAAGTGAGTCAATTGAATTTCACAATGAATCTCCAACAGCAGGATATCTACCAACCGCCTCGCGATCAGATGTGGCACAAGGTCGAATTTAATCTTGAGTATCCGAGTCCGTAGTCTCGGCCAAATATGCCCCGTAGACACCTATAAAACGGGGCCGGGTAACTATTTCCCGAGATGAGACTCTGCCTTTCGACACAGACTCATCTTGGGATCGTCTCTGCTTGGAAGCAGAGAGTTTGACCAGCACAGCTGGAGACAAACATACAGTACTGTATTTATGTGAATGGGGACATAACTATTATCGTCCGTAGGTATGATACAACACAAATAACGCCACTGAAATATTCACGTTAAATAAAAATTGTTTTTTTTTTTCATGCGCACTGTAATCGCTCCTTCCAATATTGATGGAGGCTTCCTTCGTTGTATTTTATTAGAAATAATGTGGACGGTCCATTTTAGTTATTGCTGTTGTCGAATCTCCTTAATTGATGTTGTTTTTGCTATTTGATAGCGTTCTTTATTTGAGATTCTGTAGCGTCACTCTACTACTTTGGAGAAGGGTGGTACTGTTAAACAGTCGCATTTCATACTCTTTTAGTCATTATATTCATTAATCTGAGAAAGTGGCTGTAGGTAGTTGGCAGTTTAGATATTTCTGAAAGGATTTGCAACCTTTATCGATAAGAAAGTTTCGATTTGACGAAGTTATTTAAGAACGTGACTTGAGATTTTTGGCTAATGTTTTGGTTTTGTATTTGGCAAAACTACCCCTAGCCTACTCTATGTTCAATTCTCTTATCTCCTATAATAAATTTGTGAAACTGATCTATAGATCGAACTGTGTGTAGTGTTTATCGACAAACGTTTGTTTCTTCTCACCAGTTTTCACCAATCCGCGTTTAACTCCGCTTAATTTCATTAACCTTCCAGCTTAATATGATACATATCTCTTACGCTAGGAAATACTCCATTGTAAACACATAATTCTTTAATATTAGACCTACTTTTAGCTAATTTCTGCATAATTAATATTGATTATGAATTAAGTTGCTGTCAGAATAGGCCGTCTGTATTTATGATAGAAATAGTAAAACATCGTAAAATAACCGTATTATAGAAGGAGCATTTGTATATAAATTCCTTATAAAATGGTTTGAAAATAAGGGGAAAAAAGATATATAACGGCCAAAAATAAGAACCTCGATTTCTAGGAGGATGACACCATTATAAGTATTATATAAATATATTGCTATTGATTTCACAATAGAAATGCATGCTAAACGCATTTACAGTAGAAATAAATGATTTCGTCGGAGGAATGTTTTGAAAAATAGAAACGGACTTTTACTCGTATGGAAATAAAGCAAACGTTATTGAAAATATATTGCTAATAATACTTATACTAAAACGAATACTACTTCTAATAATAATAATAATAATAATAATAAGTGGTTACTATAAGAAAAATATCCAATAAAAACGTGATTTCTTATTTCAGGAAAACTAATATTCAAGATTTATATTGCCATCAAACAACAGTCAGCAAAAGAGAAAACTACTACAGATAATTTGGCCCAAACACCGAAAGGAAAGCAAGATCCGGACAGTATTCCTTTGCATCTCTGAGCGTTAATATTCCTATTATATTGGATGATAGTTTGTTTATTATGTGTTGGGTCGACTGTCATTAATATTTCTCTCCTTTCTCTTGTGTGTTTTGATCACATCGCTTCTCGGATGTTTTTGTTTGTTTGTTTTTCTTTTCATTTTCACATCAGTTCTGGAAACCTGGCGCATTTTTCTTAGGGTCGAGAGAAACACATGAACTCCCAAGGTCAACAATGCCCAAAATATCACGATTGTCGTGTAAGACAACCCTGATCGATACTGGCTTTGTGGCGAGAAGGTCAGCGGAGATCACGATTTGACCTTTATGGTTAGATACGAGAAGGCTGCCAGGGATGGACAGAGGGTTAGCTGGTTGGACAAAAGGATTGAAGGGTGGGCGGCGAAAGTGTCAACGAAACTCAGGCGGACGAAACGAAAAGCATTAAATTTCCTTTTTTTCCGTTTTCTTTCGCCATTTTAACCCCATTTCTTTATTTTATCCACTTTTGCTGGTTTTGTCTTTTTTATTCTACTTCCCTTTTCTTCGAAAAATTGAAGACGAGAATATCATACTCACTCGTAACTTTTTAATTCACTTTCTTTTTATATTTTTGTTAATTCTTCAATTACATTTTTCATTCTCTTTTATTCGCTGCGTTCTCGACTAAGAGTTTTTCTTTTTGAGATCGCTTTCATCAGCTTTGAGTTATTTAAAATACCATTATTTCTTTGTTTCTTTCTAAATTTAAGCATTTCTACATTTTCTTTTTGTTTCCCCGAATAGGTAAAGTAGGAAAGCCTCTGCAGAAAATTGACCACCTACGGAGTAAACGCTTAAAGTCTCAATTACGTCCTGCGTATGACGATAAACTAGATACAAGTAGGATTTGACGAACGTGTCACCCTTTCTTAATTGCTATTGTTCCCACGTCCACCCTAAACCGAAGTGGTAGTACCTGTTAGGTTCCCAGCTATAGGCAAATATTTAAGCCTCATACTGTGGTTAAAACACTATGGAAATATAAAAATAGATTTTTATAGTAAAAAAAACAAACAATAATATATTTTCGGAAAAATACCAGCAATACAATTCTAAAAAAAAACAAAATATTGCTAGCAATATATTTGATTCTCCACAAAAAACCCTCTTTTCAAAAATACGTCAATGAAACCTGCTCTGTAAACTGATTTCTTACAAAGAATACATATTCTGTTCATTCGAACGTATACTAATAAAAGTGTCGTCAATAAATAAGCCATTGATGTTAAATATGCCTTAAAACAAAATAAATCAAACCAAACCAAACTAGACTATAAAACAAAACGACCATTATTCTCCTACTCTGAACCAAGTCAATACTTATAGATAGAAATATAAACGTGAAATATGCACGATCCATAAATGTAGCGAATACATATAGATGCAAATATAGGAAAAGTGTGATTTTCACATGAAATAATGGAACAAATGTTGACGTGCTGGAAGAGAAACCAACCCAAAATTAGTATCTCATATTTATCGTATATATATATATATATATATATATATATATATATATATATATATATATATATATATATATATATATCAGGTTCGGTCAGAAAGTATCGAAATAGTTGCTGTGGTAACGGAGTTAAATTAGGCAGAATTAAACGGCTTTGAACAGACAGACTTTGAACTTTTCGCGGATGCGTCCTACCCATTTCCGTTTTGTAGAGGAAAGTGTGTAGAGTGCAGTCGTCTCACCACACCAGAGTGTTTCCATAAGCAACAATGCAGCCATTTTTGTCCAAATGCAGTATTCCCCATGTCAGACTACCACCAGATACCCCAGATTCCACCCCTTTGTGCATTTTTACCTCTTCAAAAAACAAATCCCACTTGAAAGGAAGATTTCGAAAGGTCGAGTTAATCCAAGAGAAAACGAAGAAGCAGCTGCTCGCTATTCCAACAAAATAGTTCCAGGAATGCTTCCATCAATGGAAACGAAGCCGGATAATGTTTGTTCCTTCCAAAAGTGACTACTTAGAATGAGATTAAATATCGGATTGATGTGTGTGCTAATTTTCTTTTTATAGCACCAGTCGTGATACATTTCACCAGCTCTCTATCTCTCTCTCTCTCTCTCTCTCTCTCTCTCTATCTCTCTCTCTCTCTTTCTATATATATATAGGCAACTGGACGTCTAGTCACACTGATGAGCTGTGATACAGCAAAACGGTCTATCTAAAGTAAATCTATAAGAGCCAGACGAGTATAACTGCTTACATTTATAAGTTTATTAGTGGTATATATATATATATATATATATATATATATATATATATATATATATATATATATATTTATGTGTGTGTGTGTGTGTGTGTGTGTGTGTGTGTGTGTGTGTGTGCGTGTGTGGGTGGGTGTTTCTTTAATATGTAAGTACTTTATTCCGTGGTTACTTTAAATACTTTTCTCTGTAAGTCATATTTGATTGCTATAATATTTAATTATATTGTTTATCTGAATCTGCACAATTAGAATCTTCACTATTCATAAATCTCATATTAGTGTATCATCAGGGATGAGTGCGTAGCCGTAGCAGCTGTCAGCGCGCAATGTGGATCCGTTTTGTTGATTCCAAATTCTAGCAAAGACCGTTGTGTTTCAATTCACAAGCACACCGATAGAAAAGCGTGAATATGTATCTTCTCCATTCAGCTATAGTGTAATAGCAGAGCAACCCGTGGCCTCTAGTTTTGATTGGTCAACCATGTGGGAGAACACCCGATGAAGTTGATGTTATTAAGTTCACCTTACAATACTTGCTACACAAGCCACAGCAGCAACACATAGCGAAGTGTTTCTAAAACTCTCAGGGAAGTCTAAACATTTACCAACAAGAATATTCTATTACCAGGGCATATAGAAGAAATATGTGATGAGAAGATGGATTTGCATCACTCGGTCTACATTAAAAAAAATAATAATGCTTAAGCGTAACACCAACGACAAAACCCTTAGGAAATAGGAAACAGTTAAAGCCACAACATAACTCTTATATTAATTAGGGGAGTAATTGAACGAGGATGCATGGTGGAGTAATGGATAGCAGCTCGGATTAAGGAATCGGAAAGCCGAGTTCGAATTCCAGTCGAATCCATTACTTTCACTTACGTGTTAATACCCCATGGAAAGATAAGAATCCTCTTTTTCTCCCCCCTAGCTATGGATAAATGGTAAGACAGACCGGGTTGCTTTGGATGGCAACTGGTCTACCGCAGAAAGAAATGGCAACCTACTGCCGGGAAAATCTGTCTCGCCAGTCATGTATCGAAAGATACATGATCGCCTAAGCTTGTATCACGCATGGCACATGACTGACTGAATTGAAAGATTGAATTGAATAATGTATAGAGCCAAATGTGCAAATGGGTAGGGCCTATGTACGTTGAAAACCATTATTTCAAATTTCTCCATCGTTAAAGTAACAAGCAATTTTACTTTACTACGTCAGCTTGGCGGAAGTTCTTGACTCTTCCGATCGAGACATACATATGGATATTATGCATAGCACCAAACTCGCCAGAAAATATAAATCAGCTTTCTCAGATCATTGACTAGAAATGGCTTTGAGCAAATGAACCTTATAGGTCTCGATGAAGACCATCCTATTTCGATTCTAGTAGATTGGCACTTTACAATCACAAAGAACATTACCAATTAACAGAAGCCACATCTCTCGAGGACTTTCAGCAAGAGTAAAAAATAAAATGGATAGCACATGTAACTCTAAGCGAAAATAATACATATTCAAGATGTTAATATTCCACACTACTTCAAACAAAAGGTTAGGAAGGAGATTCTATATCCTACAAATATTGAAAAAAGCGATAATTGGATCTGGACTTGAGAAAGCTATTTTACTGAAAGTTTTGCTTCATAAAGAGATTTTCTAAATTTTATCGACAATGGTACTGGTTGTTCGTTTCATGAATGCCAAATGTTTCCCTATAAGGGAACGTCTAATATTACTGGTATATAGGAATAAAGTGTCGCTGCCGACACTTGAGGAGTTTGAACATAGATAACCAGTGAGCAAACACAGGCGTTCCCATTATTGAATTAAGAAGACCACGTGGCCATACAGAAATGCGCCAGTAGGAACTACTGGCATCTAACTGATCGCTATTTCTAGTCTATCCTCTATTACTATTCGGATCACCTTTTCTACTCGATCGTCTATTACTATCAGTCAGTTATGTGCCATGCGTAATACACGCTTAGGCGATCATGTATCTTTCCATACATGACTGACGAGGCAGATATTTTTTCAGCAGTAGGTTGACATTACTTTCTGCGGTAGACCAGTTGCCATCCAAGGCTATAGAACCCGGTCTGGCCTGCTATTTTTCCATAGCTGGTGGGAGTGGACGAGGATTCATACCTTTCCCAACTAAGTAAGTAAATGAATGCAACGGATTCTCCGATTCCTCAATCCGAGTCGTTATCCATTACTCCGCCGTGCCTACTCTCTATTTCTATACGGACCGCTATTCTCTACTCTATTCACTATACTATTTCTCTATTCGGATTACTATTCAAGTGAGTATTATCGAGCAAGTACTATTAGTGCGAGTGTTTTTCGAATGCGTCTGACATCAGTATTGTTCAACGGTCTTACTATAGTTGTATCTGCTATTACAAAGTCTCTACTACAACGCTCATTAAAAAAAATGACAACGAGTATTGGTCTGACATCACAAAAATTACCATTACAGATATGTCAGTCCCGAAGAGAGTCCTAACCTCCTGTCACAGCCCGTGATGATTGGAATAAATTCAGGAAGATCTATCTATGATAAATATTATACTGTCTAGCTTGGCAACATATATCTTCTCCGGTTTTGCCCTCACAGCTCAGTGAAAGAAAGAGGGTATCGTATCATTCAACACTTCTAAAAGCAAGCTATTGATATTGCAACCTTACCGAGCATTTACTATCGTTTCTCCAGTCTTTATGGAAGTTTGTACTATCAATGAGGCTTTGAACTTTTATTCAGAATTATACTTACTTATGTGCAATTCTTATATTTGAACTATTTCTAAAGGTGTTGAAAATAATTTTGTGTTCTTGTACCGCTTCAGAAAGTATCTGACATTTCACAATTCTCTATCTTTTAAAAGTGTCAAATTAGAGCAAAAACTGATTATTGGTGCCATATCTGGATTGAATTTACTTAGTTCTCACTTTCCGGCATTGTCAGAATTCAAAGTTGTTTACGTATCTTTGTGGATGATTAAATATTTTTCTACCGTAAAATTCCTTTCTCACAGACGAAACTTCAGAAGCCTATCGATAATGTATCGCTCTTCCAGGCGAGCTACATTCCTTAATGCCACCAGTTTAAAACAGGGAATCGCCAAGTCACGTCCGCAGAATCGACTTATCCGCATTTCCTTCGTATACCATTTGTAAACAGGAAGTTCCACTCAGATAGCTTCTTCACGGGAACAGTTATTTATGTCATTACTATCTTAACATCATTTTTTATCTAGGGTCAATCTATCCTACATATATTCATAATATGAATTTCTTACTTCCTCCATTTACGAACATACAACTTTCCCATTCAGTGACCTTTTATTTTCAGTTGCTTTTGTGTGTTGTATTGGCGGAACAATTTTATGAAAAAACATGGCATCAATGACGAACTATATTCGCTGACATTTTATTGGCATTTTATTTTCATTATTTAAAATATGTACAAATTGGCAAAACTAATATTTTATATGACAACCTAATAAGGCAGGATGCAAAATCAAATGGAAAACTAGCGGAATGGTTTATGGTTTACCAATCTAGAAAATAAATAGAACAAATTGCCGCCGTTAAAAATCAGCATTCGATACCCAGGATTTTACTTGGTTTCGAATAGCGACCACTTGTAGTATTTAGAGATAGGAAGGATGCCAATTTTCCACAAAATATTTCAGCCATCATTAAATTCAGCACTTTATATTCTTCTTTTAGATGATCTCGAACACCAACGCTCGGCGGGTATGTGAATGAAGAGAGCAAAGAAATGTGCGGTGAACGTTGATTGGATAAGTCTCTGGGAAACGAGACCAATCAGGGATGTCGTAATTTCTGAATAGGAGATAATGTTCACCAGGAAGATTTTTGTTTCACAACAAAAGCGTTCTCAGGATAACATCAATGATGTCAACGTAGCTTAGTGGCTAGTTTTGGGCTGGTATCCAGGAATAGAAGGATGAGTTGGAAAGGTATTGTGTTATGGGGTTCATTTCCTCCTAGATGTAAATAAAAATAAAACGAATTGTCTGAAATGCCTTCCACGACATATAGGAAAAGGAATTCAAACAACGTAAATGAGTCACAGTTGATGCTCATGTGTGTTGTCTAAGATTTCTCTGAAAATTAAAACTTTATTTGGTTTTCTTAAAATATGCTTTGCGACATTCCGGTTGTAACCAAGTATTTCTCTAATTTGACATGTCAATGAGTAATAAGAATCTCGAATTAGTAAACAAAATAAAGAAAAGAAAGATAACATTACTTTGTAGACAGATGGTTTGTCGGGTCAAGCGAAAGTTTCCATCGCAAGATTCAGGAGTCGACTGACCAAAATTAATTATTTGCACATTTGCTCCGTGTAGCACTTCCGTTACTGTTGAAAACGTTCCATAAAAATTATTAATCGAACACTGACAGCGTTTACCTAGCATTTTCAAGAAACTTTTTTTGAGAGTCAGCACCTGCTTAAGGGAAGCTATAAATACATATCATGAAGTAATCAACAGGAGTTGGCGAATGGATTAAGCGTTGTCAACTCAACCGATTTACTAATCCACTGAACCATTTCACGCTTCTCTGATGTAGATTCAACAATGAATCCAACGTATGAATTTTCCCCCTTACTAGGGGTTTTATTAAAACAAACGCCTCAATGTGTGTTTTGAATTGGAACTTTTCCATTCTTATGGATTTAAAACATCTGAACGTGTCTCTTTGTATTTTGCCATTTTCATGGATTTAATTAACATACCTGGACATCTGTCTTTCTACCTTTACATTTTAAGGCGTTTATTTAAACACACTTAAATGTGTATACATATTTTCCCCTTTTGAAATGCTGTGTGTTATCTCTTCCCTTTTAAATGTGTATAAGTGAACTTATCCTTCTTTTCAAGGCTTTTATTATATTCACCTCACTATGTATAATAAATAAAATGTTATTCGTTGATGAACAAATACTTATCTTCTTGTTCGTTTTAAATTCACTTGTATGTCTTTCTTAATCATCGTGTTGTACGTTAGAACAGCACACGGAATAATTAATAATCGTTCCCACTATCTTATACGAGTTAGCCACAAGAACTAAACGCCTTCTGTTCTCCATAAGTCAACTAGTTCCATAACCTGCTCCTGAGAAAGTCCACAACCCACAGCATGCTATAAAGTTAAGCAATGGAATGATTACTAAGAGGGACTGCTGACAATTTACTGGATCGATCAAGAACTCATCTAAAAATATTAAGCTTGAATGTTTGCTCGAATATTTGTAAGTAGGTCAGAACTTTTCAAATTCTACTCGTTCTATAATGAATGAACTTGAACTCTCTTGTAGCTCGTACATACGATCTATTTCTAAAGATGCAGTAAAAAGAAATGGTGGGTTCCCTATAGCAAGTAGCTGACTCCACATGCTATCCTCTATCTTTAGCAAACCTAGAAATGCAGTACTGCTGTCCTTTTTTGAACAGGAGCTGCCCTGTTCCCACATTCCAGTCTCGATATTGTCCAAAAGCTCTCCCCGTCCCTGCAGGTGATTAGTTTCCATGCTGCAACCCCTCTCTAACAGACAAGATGTAGCAAGCCTTTCGCTGCTCTATCGCTACTTCCACGAAAAGTACTCGGATGAACAACATTCCTTCGTTTCACCAGTTCTAACCTTCACAGCTAAGACTCCCCCAGTTTCTCACGTTGTAGCGAACCACCCTTATTCGCTCCGTATTCCATTGGTGAGAAGTAATGTTCACTCAAACAACTTCTTACCGCCAAACTACTGCTCTGTGGAACCGACTCCCAAGAGGATGTTTTACCGATCACTACAATCTTAACCTGTTCAAGTCTATGGTTAACCGTTATCTTCCACATATATCCGCATAAACTGTGCTCTCTTACTCTGTGACGTTCTGCCTCCAGTGGCTTTTTGACCTTGTACATAGATTAAGTTTATTTATTATTTTCATTCACTTATTCTACTGACAATTTATAAGGGTATTTGCGTGAAGACGTGGGTAGATGTAACAAACCCGACCCGAATTCGAACCCGTCTCTCCGACTTCTCCTTCTGAACCTCTATCGATGAAAAACGCCCAGCCTTCTTGGAAAAGATAGTTCAGTATTTTTTACATGTTGTCTTCCCCACTGCTTTGAATTCAGTGTTGTTCTTTTCAAAGATTTTCGGCTAATTAGATCTCAGTTTTTTATTTCTATTTACTTTTAGATTTTGTGGAGACCAAACGGATTCATAAGATTCCTAAGGACATAAGATCGAAAGAGAAAGTAACGGAATAGGCCGGAATTTGATCTCGGCATCCTAGTTCCGTTTTCTTCTTGGATAACTGTCACGATACTCACACACCCGCAAATATCAATAATGCAAATTAAATTAATTTACGCATTGGTTTTCTTTTTTTTAAGTGTACATAACTGCTTTAACAAACGTGAATGAATTTTGGAGTGTATAGAACTTATGATACACATTTTGACAGATGCTTTTTTTCTGAATTAAAGAAAGTATAAATTAAAGTATCTTTTGCTCGCAACGTTTTTCTAAACACTAACACTATACATTGTGTTTCTAATTGCTTTTCCTGATCTTTCGCCACATTGTCTTTTATTGCTTGCCCACAAGAACACTTCTGACATTTCTTCTTCCAATCTCACTGATGTTCTGGATAATATATACACTTATTCAGAAACGGAATGTCCGAACACGTCTTGCTCGTTTTATTATCGATTCTTTGTGGCAATATCTTGAATGCAATGTTTTGGTTGATCGAATCTCTTTGCCTTTGTGCATTTCAGATTCACGGAATCTGGTGTGTCGTTGTTGACATTTATTGCTTTTATCTCTTAGTTATGTCTGATAGTCTCTACAAGATTAGATTTGTCCCCATATCTCCCCCGTCTCTCTCTCCCGTCTCTCCCTATACATATATATATATATATATATATATATATATATATATATATATATATATATATATATATATATATACGTAGTGCACCAGATCTCTGGATTCGGGCTTTCAAAAAATGTGGTTGGTGCTGCACAAAGTCATCACCTCTATAATCTAATCCTATATGCTGGTGTCTGGGCTGTCGATTCCTAGGATCTGAGCTGCTTGACCCTCATACGTCAAATACGACCGGAGAGTCCACCATATATATATATATATATATATATATATATATATATATGTGTGTGTGTGTGTGTGTGTGTGTGTGTGTGTGTGTGTGTGTGTAGGGTGTATCAAAAATTTTACAAACTTTGGGGGCGGGTTTCCCACACACAAAGAAGGACAAATGTCAATAAAAATATATGTCCTCGAATCCTTCCTTTTGAGTTATTAAGTTTAAAGAAAGTTTACGAGAAATGGCGCTGTGTGGTCATAAGACGAGGTAACATTTATGATTCGTGTATATTTATGTCTGTCCTCACTGTTTATTGTGTGTAGTAATGAGTTCACTGAGAAGTGTCCCATTTAGCGATGGCAGATATTTATATCGTGAGCATGCACATATGATTTTACATACAGCCGCGCGAATTGTAATGAACACGAGGCTGTATCAGATAGCGTTTCCAGACCGAAGTCCAGGAAGACTTTGTTTCGTCGTAAGCCTGAACACGAAGGGAATTTTCTTCAAGCTGTCGGAGACGATCCAGGTGTCAGTACACGTCAAGTCACCCTATCATGTCGAACATCTCATAGTACCGCAATAAGTACGGAATAAGATCACCCTGCAAGAAATAGAAAATTTAATTTCCTCATGCATTCGAAGATGTCAAAGTGTGATTGAAGCTAAAAGGCTTCACACTAAATATTAAATAATTCCAGTATTCTCTGTCATTTTTCATTATTTTGTTATTTTTTTCAACCGTTCTGATCATTTTGGTCGCCATGGGTTTTGCAGTAAATCACTAAATATTCCATAACTTTTGTATTGTCCTCTCAAATCACACCAAAATCTCAGAAAATAAGAAATCGTATCGACTTTATTGTCTGTGAAAATTATAGAATATACAACCACATTGATAAAAAATTATATCTACTTTTCTGACGAAAACAATGCCGCTCTGAATATTTTGGCCGCAACTGTATATAATTTTGTCCTTGTTTTGCTGTGCAGATAGGATATATATATATATATATATATATATATATATATATATATATATATATATATATATATATATATATATATGTGTGTGTGTATATATATATATATACACGTTTGGCTGTCCCATGATAATATTGTACAAAAGAGAAAAATATTCTGTTGTCAAGTATATTTCTGGCTATGAATATTATAAATTATTTTGACTTCAAAGTACAAAGTATTGAATTATGGAAATTCCTCCAATAATTTCTTCAAAAATCTCCTTTATACATACATGCATACATACATTATATCTGCCAAGTGACTGATGAGTATACCTATCACAAGATATTACTGGAACACCTAATTAAAACATTTAAAACTTATAGCAGAATTTACTAGACATGAGATACAAAAACACACACATACATAGATGCGTACACACACACACACACACACACACACACACACATATATATATATATATATATATATATATATATATATATATATATATATATATATATATACGGGATTATAGTGTTCAAACGAGAGGAAAGTGCATATACTAAAGAGAAAAGAAAAAAGAGAGGCCGCAAACGTTTTGATTACAATGTGGATTCTTAAAAAATATATATTATACTGTATTTTCTATATTTTTACTACCTACGTTTTGGGTCATATGACCTTCATTAGGCTAAGAAATGTTATTTGCACATTATTTAAAGGAATTATTTTTATTATAGTTTATCTTTGTGACTTGTGTAAGGTATCTTTTCAAGACCACTGTATCTATTTTTGCGTATTGTGTGTGTGTTTGTTTGCTAGTATATGTATAGATATCCCTTCTCCATACATACGTATTGTTTTATTAGAAGGAAATAATATATATATATATATATATATATATATATATATATACTTTACATGGTGTGTAGGTTTCATGTGTGCGCGCGTGTGTGTGGCTCTGTGCATGTCTGTCCGTGTGGTCCGTCTGGGGCGTGAGGAGTTGATAATTATAAAACGATTCATTCATATTTCGGCCATGATAACTCCAATTGAAAAACCCTTCTATGCGTGAATGTCTTGACGGCTAATTTTCTGCTTCCATAATGCATTAATCTGTGAAAAACATCACTTTTGGGGATGCACCAAATAGAGAAACCTGTTTTGGAATTCGAGGAGAAAGTAAGGTATTTTCAAATGGCCAGCCTTAATGTTATGTGCTGTTTTATTATTCATTATGTCTTTAATACCTTTCGTTGCTTCCCTATCAGTCGGTTCATTATTGTTTCTGTTTGGAGACGGACTTTGTAATGATTGAAGGAATATTGGTAAATGTTTTATGTCTGCGGACATGTTAAGCAGTTAGGTTTGAAATGTAATTCAAGGTGGGTTTTTTCTGTAGAGGTTAAGATTGTATTATGATGTTTCGTTTTCCTAAATCTTTTAACACATTGTCTATGCTGTTTGGCTTCATTAATTTAATTTCCAGTTTTTCCCATATACTGGCTTCTCAAGAATTAGTTATTTTTTTATTAATTGTTTGGTATTTTCCTTCCATTTTTTTCCTTTTCTGTTAGTCTCTTTGTTGTAACAATTTTTGAAACTCAGGAATGTCATGCTATGGGTGTATCTTTGTTCTTCCAAGTATTCTTGGAATTGCCACCTGGGATTCAGCTAATGACGATATGATAATATTAGATGATTTCTCTATATTTTGATCAATATATATTGGCATCAGTGTGTATTCTAGTTTATTACTGAATTCTAAATTTACTCTTTCATTTTAAAAGGCTTGGATGCTATGCCTAAGTGTCTTTTTTGAGGTTTGTGTGTGCGGAAGTGAGTTATTTTGTGGCTGGTATTAGCAGTGTAGTTAGAAGTTGCCTCTGATCTGATTCAAATTATTAGTTGTATAATTTATCACAAACTGCCTAATCCAAGAGTCTCAGATGCTGAAATCAATATGTACTGTTATATTATCTGGACACTGCCATATGCTCTGGTGTTTCGTGTCATGATGAAACACTGTTAAAGATGGATTGTCTTTTATGAATAACAAATGTTTAGCAAGATTTATCAATAGTTATGTGAGGCTTCTGTTTCAAAGGGCCATTTCTTCTTACCATCAAAGGAGCAGTGGCGTTTACAAATGTTTGAGCTGATATTTATATTCCAATTAATACATCCTTTCTGTTGTTTTTTTTCTAATATACAAAATTTTACTAAATTTTGTGTAGAATTTCTCTTTTTCCGAGACACCGCTTTTTTACTGATATCACTCGGATCTAATAACTACGAACACCAATGTCGACAGCCATCAATCATTCGTATTGATTCGCGATATTGTCTATTATAATATCTGGTGATTTACGTATTGAAATTCGAACTGCACGTTGAGTTTTCTCCTTGTGCTCATTCCAAAATAATTTGTATCTGAACTGCCCAATAGAGTTACAACAAAGTGACCCACCTCTTGCATACAGAAAACAAAACGGTTTATAAATCTTCATTGTTGCATTCTTTTAAAAAAAAGTTCACCCTAAAATCATCTGACCCTCAGTGTAATTAGATCTATTTTCCATTTGAAGGACTTTTTCACGTTTTGATTTTATTGTAGTCAGTTTTATTTAGTTGATGTTTATAGCTGGTGGCTGTATAGATTTTATACATATATATGATTTCCACTAGTTGTCTAGTGTGAACTTGAATTCCAAGACAAGATCCAATTTTGATAGAAAACCTATCATAACAGATGAAGGTAGAAAATCTGCTCCGTGATGGAGTAACGTTAGTAGTTTGGTTTTAGACTTATTGAATTTTAGAAGTCTGTTCCTTCCTCATTGAGACACCAGGGTTAGGCCAGATCAGCTGCCAGTTTCTGGTCATCCACACTTCTGGTGGTGTAATTATAAACTTTTGTTTCATTCCCATAGATATTAGCTAAAGATCAGAATATTTTCTCAGGCAAATCATTAACATAGATTTCTGCCGATTCTCTAAGTATTTTCAAAAGGATTTAGGATTGCCGAACACTCAGACAGTTTCCCCCACACACTTATATATAATGAACGAACCGGATTAGCGCAAGCTACTAAGTGCCCAAAGGCAACCTAATAACTTGCACATTCACATCACCCAATGAAGTTCGATAAATACAGAAGATTACACTAGATTATACGGATGACTGCATTATGTCAACTGGCACGCACGAAGTAAGGATTTATTTGCCCTTAGCTATCAATTTGTTATTCGAGTGCGTAACGCTGACCCTGATAGATAGATAGATAGATAGATAGATAGATAGATAGATAGATAGATAGATAGATAGATAGATTGTATATCCTATTTAGTTATCCATTTATCTATAATTAAATTTGATTTCGTTTATTTGTTTTCCTTTTCTTTCTATCCACATATACATATAATTAATGCTTTTATTCAAGAATGTCTATTTATGAATAAATCGTTCAGGAGTGATTAAGGGTCTCATATGTATGCCTGTGCATACGTAATATACGATCCAAACAGGATATTCGATTAATTGTGTTTACAGTAAATTCAGAATAAATTCTTTGCAAGGTCACACTATCATTTTAGATGCATATTCTTAGCATAGCAGATTTTAAATATCCTACATTAAGTTTTTCTTCAAATTCATTCCATTGGGAATAACAAACAGCAATGCTTAAATACATATACGCACATACACAAACCTATATATATATATATATATATATATATATATATATATATATATATATATATATATATATATGCGCACACACTTTTACATTTCCATGTGCAACCATATATATTAAATTTTCTTTGAAATGCATTTACTCAAATTGAAGTTTTCATTGCAATCTTAGCGTTGAAGTTAAAATTATTAAAATTATAACTACATTAAATCGCAGCAGAAGATTACACGATTTTTTTTAACTTTTGAAAGCTTTCAAATCGTTGTCTTTAAAATTATCATTGCAATTCCATCTGAAAATAAAATAAAATTTAAAAGTTAATATTTCGCGCATTATTTTCTTTAATCTCAAATAGATTTGAAGAGGAAGAGATAAACACTTTGTTCTGGTGTATTTAATTGTCTAACAAAAATAAACAGGGACTGTTTGTTAAACAGAAAATGATCTACTGGCAATCTCGTGCCATAATGCGATAAAATAACAGCTTCTTCGTAAAATTCCTACATTTATTGAGAAAATCTGTTCTCGATAGACTCAGAGCGGGATATTATGGGAAACAGTGTTGAACTTATATTTCTCCAAGGACAATAGAACACAAGTGAACATAAAATTTACAATAGACCTAAAATGGAATATTGTTAACATATATGGAATGGAGCTGCTTTAATTCTCACATTGCCGCCTTGATGGATTTCAAAATTCTTTCAGGCCGTCGTGTGGTGAATAACTAGTCTCCTCTCTGCAGTATATTTGCTATAGACAACGTCGCAAGCCCAACGCATCTCTTAAATTATTCTCATGGAAAATGTTCAAAAGAGTTCCATTTTTTCTAGGTCCACCAGTTGATTTTTATCATTTCTCCCCAAGCAAGGCTGGAATGACACCAGGTATTACAGGTAGTGAAGTGAAAGAAAACACTGAGTATAGGAATGATTGATGAAAAGGCAAGAGATAAACGGGATTCAAGAAGACATTAGATGGCGATTGACGTTGCATTTAAATTTTTGAAGGTAGTAGGTATCAGCAAGTAAACGGAAAGGATTCTCACAGGTGGAATGTGCTACAAAAGACACTGTTGGAATAGAAGTGGAGGTTTCATTTAGCTACTTCAACATTAAACAGGTGAGACCAAGTTGCCAGTCTAGTACCACGCTTAAATTTATGTATTCGTGGCAAAAGGGATAAACTCTCGTCAGAGCTTTTGTCATGAAAATATTTGTAAGAAAAAATAAGTGAGAAAGTGACTGTAGTCGAGATGCCAAGTCAGGACCGATTACATTGCAGATCCTTCTTTTGATTTTGTCAAGAACCTTGAGATGAATAGCAGTAGCATCAGACCAGATATGGCAACAGTATTCAATGCAAGGACGAGTAGTAGATTTGTAACTGTGCAAGATGGATTTCGATGAGAAAAATATCCTTCACGTTGCTGTGACCTAACTTTCCCTGCAGTAGATGTAGCTATAGATCCAATGTAGTCGCGCCACATTAAGTTATTTGAAAACGTGCCGCCAAGAAAACACAGTGTGTTACCCTCCAATAGTCTAGAGTCAGCTTTTCAGCTACGACACGATATGCAACTTTCAGAGTCGAATCACAATCATTTCCTCTGTACGTAAGGAACATATTGAAATAAATATAAAGAAAGTCTCAGTTTATCTGTCCCCTAGAAGTACTACATGGCAGAAAGGACCTCCTCATGGATTCTCCACTAAATACGACATATTAAACTTCTTCAAATCAAGGGAAGTTATTTTATTTCTCCTCTTTAAAGACAATACCTACCGCGTCATCTTTCACACATCTTTTTTCATTTATTATAACCATATTAGCATTCTTACATGACTGGCTTTTGGGCCTATTATTAATATCAAAGACGTAATTCAATCGGTGGAAATCTGAACTCGGCACAGCGATCTCGTTTTCCCCATCCATAACTTTTAAACTAGTCGCACTTCGGTAACTGGAACAATCATAAAAAAGAACTAATCATATTTACGATATGTAATACAGTATAAACCAGTGTTCCATAACCAGTGATTCTCAGCAATCTAATGCGCCTTGAAACGTAGGCAGTTACGCCCCAATTTAAGAGAATAGTAATTTATGAATTATTTTTATATATAAAAATATCTCTATTTTTAAAAAGATAGAGACTCCATGCTCATGGCATACATGTCGAAGTCAAGTTTTTGTCATTCGATATTTTAAACTTAACGCTAAATTTCTTAATCTTTCCTCAAGGGATTTAAATTGATCATTATTTCATACTTGTTATGGGAACTTACCCATAATAATAATGGACTATTCCGGACATCATAAATACTGCGCCTCAAGAAGCAGCAGACAGTTCAGTCACAGTTCACGGACGACTCGGCTAGACGGGTTCCTCTCTGCCTCTGGGCGGAGAGGAACCCGGACGAGGCTCCGCCGAAGGCCAGAGCCACGTTCGGGGATGTTGACCAACCCGATCCCGTTTATACTGGTTCTACGGGCTCGGGATTACCCACGGTAAACTCGGCCTTGTGCCATATCTATCCCTTGTGAGCGGACAGTAAATACTGTTCAGTCACAGTTCTGAGTAGGTCAGAGTCAGTCAGAGACAGAGTCGAGTCAGACGATTACTGTAAGACATTGGAATAGTGATACTTGTCGAGACAACATAGTTCTCTCTAACCAAATCTGATAGTCATTACTAATACTTCTACTTCTTTGTATATAATTCTGTTTGTAATATATCTGTGTTATTCCATACCTGTGTTCGAGTTATTCTTCATTGGTTCTACCTTGGACCATCAGCGTGGTACAAAGAACGTGGACCATAACAATACTAAATAAAAAATTATCAATAAATCTCTTTAAATGAAAATTGTACGGCTAACATTCTTTGGGAATGTTAAACCAATATTTCAAATTTTGAAATTTCAGGATTAATCTTTCCTTATTAAAATTTAACTCACGCCCAGATGTTTTAATTATTCTATGAATGCAGTAAAAAATAGCTTGAAAATCACTGGTATAAAAATGATCGGATTTCATTCTTTAAATATTATAACCCTTTTAATAGGAAAATACAAATTGCGAACGAATTTGATCTATTATTAACACGTTTATTTCTTTTACAGAATATGTTTTTCATTTCTTTAAAAAGAACATATCTTTAGAATTGGATAGCGTAATAAGAGAACATAAGAGAATTCTAATGTATATAACAGAGAATTTACTCCTATAATCCAAATGGGTTTTAAGAAAAATAAAAGAGTAACGATTATCTCTGATTCTAATCGTTAACAAGTACAAATACGTGGATAATTCTAAACATCAATATTCCGAGACAGTATAGTAAAGTTCCCAGAACCTTTCTAAAATGTTTACGATCATATACTTCATACATTACTAAAATTCGTTTGGAAATAGCCACTATAAAAAGGTAAGGGGAGATTACATCCTGTAAACAAACTTTACAACAATCTGATGCGTGTTAAGATTTTCCGGGAGTATCTCCTGCCAGACAACATAACTAATTGTAATTATAAGATCAACGGGTGGATTGTTCTACAACGGTCCGAATGGAGAGCTTCACGAATATTTATCCTGTTTTTTTGGCGTCTTGCAATTAACTGTTTACTCTGCATTTGAACCGTCACTCAATCAGACTTGAGACACCCATGTCACTCGGAAACAACTGTTCGATCTAAAGAAATCGAACGAATCATTTGATCGATTAGGCAAAATTCATCCAGGTATATTAACCGAACTTTTCAACTACCGTAAAGATTTCAGTACTGTTCTAAGACGTAAGAAAATCTAGTACTTTTGCACGAGATTTTCTCATGTCTTAGAACAGAATTAAATCATTATAAATAACAGCAATTCTGCGTTCAAATAGCATTTATTTGTAAATATTTTCGCTGAACGGTGCAAAAACATCACGTACATTTCTGAAAGTTTCTGAAACTTCGAATTATATTGGCATTGCTACAAATTTGTTATGCTTGTCTTGTAAGAAATCCAAACTATGTTGCTTTCCAGAATATTCAACTGATGTTAGAAAGTAACATACGAATTTATCGAAAACATTGCATTTAATTTGAAGCGTTGACGAAGAAAACAGAAATCAATTACAAGAGACCGATGAATGGACATTTTTGACAAATGTCGATAATATTAAAAATATATTGATCGAATAAGTAATTGTTTAAAAGAACGTCTGGAATAAATAATACAGGGAGATTTTCTTTCAAATTCTACAACTGAATTTTTTTTAAAAGACAGAGAAAGCAATCTGTCCTGGGATTTTCAGTGCAGACAATCCACCCATCAAAGCCAGACGAGCAGACATAACTGTAATTGAAATTGGACAAAAGCTGTATCAGTAAATAGTTGCTTTAGCAACAATGGTAAACCGAATACTCAACCTGAAAAAATATTTAAAAAAGACATTTGAATAACAGATTGTTGTAAGGAACTACAGAACTGGAACCAACGGTAGTGCTTATAACCCATGGTGCACTTGGATGTAATTTAATTCGGATGAAAATGAAAATCAGATTGAAGAGAATATTATATAAGATATGCAAATTAAACTGTTTTTATAGCAGATTCAGCAAGGCAGCTAAAGAGGATCGAACAAAAGCTAGAGATGAAAAGTGAGAAGAAAGGAATAAACATCAATTGTTAAAAGACTGAATGCAAGGTTGCCAGCAAAAAGAACGGCCCAAGATGCGAAACCCGAAATGGAAATAACAAATATAAGTACAAAAAATTAATTATTTCGGAGGCGTTTAAACACAGCGTGGAAAATGCGAAACTGAAATCTGAACAATCATTCGAACAGCGAATAGTGCCTTTCAAAAGCTAAGCAGGAAAATTTCGTTAGAAATGAAGAAGGGCATAGTGGAGTGTTATTTAATATCGGCATGACATTTTTGTACTCATTGAGAATCCTAAAAAGGTGATCAATATTTCCAATGCATTGCTCAGAGAAACATGATTTGATGTCCGTACTATTATGTAAGATATTATCTTGTAAGTTTTGTGTGAGCTAGCTCTATTCATATACAGCAAGAAGAAACCCTTCAGCCTCACTCTTACGTACGGAATACCTTATCTACTGGGTGAATTTCTCCTTGGTAAAAAAGAACTGCTTATGCAGGGGCTTTTGGTTCTAGCTTATGTATTATTAATATTATTATTATTATTATTATTATTATTATTATTATTATTATTATTATTATTATTATTATTATTATTTTCTTTGATATCGTTTACACATTTCTTTCCGGGTCCCGCCCAGGGACCTAAGGTTAGAAATGGTATCATGACAGTTTCCACTGCATAAAAAAAAATACATTGATAAAGCCCTTCGTAAAGTGTGGGCTGTACTTGTCAGAATAACTTTTTGTATCTCTTTGAGGCATGGACTTCCAGGGATCCCTTCAATTAGTCTACTGGAATCTTCTCAAACCAATCGTAAGGCTCCAACTACAACAGGGATTGAGATTTCTATTTCAAGGTCCTTGTATTTTGACAGCTTTTCGAATATCTTCAAAGATACATTGCAGTCTGCAGGGACTTCCATATCAATAAGGAAGCATTTTTTTGTTTGTGATCTTTAATAACAATGTCTGAGCGGTTGGCTATTATTATTATTATTATTATTATTATTATTATTATTATTACATCCATTGAAAATTTCAGATTACATAGGGATAAGATTAAGCAATACTGAGATTTTTGCTTTTTGTTTTGTTTTTTGACAAATTGGTTTCTTCTATGTGCTGTGACCCTGCATAACTTGAGCGATCATGGCCTTCCCCATTTTCCTACAATTTGTAGTCTTAGTACTATTTGAATTTTTGCTATTTCTACTAATCCCTGTTTTGCCACCGTTTGCACATGCAGATGCACGGTAGCTAGATTCTTCGCTGCTTTCCTCTGTCCCTCTTGCCTTCCATATATCCGGTGAATATCAGATTTCCTAAGCCCTCTTTCGATATCATGTACCCTAGTAATGTCGATTTTCTCCGTCTGATGTTATGTATTACCTTTTTTGTTTCCAATATCTCGTAAAACTTCGTCGTTTCTCTCATGTTCAGTCCATGACATTTTCAGCATCGTTCTGTAGAACCATCTTTCAAATCTCTTCTTCATCTGTGAAGAGATTGTACAACATTCACTGCCATATAAAAGAACGGTTATTACACTTTTCTTTGCATCTAACGAATTTTCCTGTTTCTTAGTATTTTGTTTAGGTTTTTTAAGGAAATTGTTGCTTTCCCAATATTTCTTTGCATTTTGGTGCCGCAAAGTTTGCAGAGCGATATTTCTTTCATTTATCCTTTTAATCCGTACTCCTGTCAAGACAGTAACTTCAGCAGCTGAAATCATATCCTGCTTACCGTGTTTTGCATTCACTTGGTCAAATTACAGTTCTCTTTAAACTGTCACACATCCAATTTTTAGTAAGTTAGTTCCCAATAATACATTCAGAGGGATGTCTAAGCCACAGGGGATTTCAACTCTGGTTGACGTGTGGCTGAAATAAAGCCCCCTTCGTTTTATCGAAGGAGCGTGATACAGGAGAACTAAATTCTTATAAGAACAGATGAGAGCAAAATAGAATTGATTGACTGACATAAGGAAATAGGGGAGACCCACTAACACCGGAAGACAGATTCCCCTAACCTAGCAGACCAAGTGAAGGTGTCATTGCTCATGTAACATTTCTCTGTGGTCCAAATGAACAGAGAATCGTCTGACAGAAACGTTGCTCTTTGTTCAATGTCTCTTTTTCTTTTGATTTAAAATACTACATTTACCGAGAATTTAAAACAGTAAATATGTTTTAATTGTATGCCGGTATGAATCAATCTTTTCCTCCAGCTATGGGTTAAACAGAAGGACAAGTATCTTGAAAAGTTTCTGTTGTTCTAAAAAAGAATTGTAATACTCACTTGCAAATAATGAAAAAGGGATTATTCATACAATCTAAAATACGTTTCGACTTTAAATGACCAACAAAGATCTGATAAGCTGCAATAAAATAATTAAATTCGCCGTGTCTCAAACTCATGTAATTTTATTGCAAGTCTCGTAACTGTTTTACAGTATATAAAGCAGACAGATAACATTATGTTTTGTAGAAAGACGACCTAATTTTCTCTATACGAATTACTGAACATGGATTCGTCTATACGCTATGAGTAGGACGTCTCCTCATAGGAATCGTCGTCGCAAAGTGTGTCGAAAGGCGTAGCGTTTGAGTCGTACGCATTGCCGAACAGAACTCTAGCATTCTCTATCACTGTATTATTAATCCATGTCTATCATGTGATTAAATTTGTTCTCAACCTTTTTTCTTATAGTATTATTAACCAGAAATACAAACGTTATGCAAACTTTATAACACATTATAATTTATGTAATAAATTGTAAACAAAGATCGTAAAATACTTCAAGAACTATGTTTTTTAAACTGTATTTATAAGACGTGTTTTTTTGTTATTTTAGCTAAAATAGTTAAAATAACAAAAAAACACGTCTTATAAATACAGTTTAAAAAACAGATAGTTCTTGAAGTCTTTTACGATCTTTGTTTACAATTTATTACATAAATTATAATGTGTTATAAAGTTCGCATAACGAGGAGTTAGAACTGAGTTCAAATCTCGTCACTGCCGATTTAGCAGGAAGATAATTTCTTGCTGTTATATGCATGCGGAGGCGGTCCCACCGGGTAGAACTTTTGGAAAGTGTTTGAAAACCATACCTCTGGTTAGCCGAAGCATTGTAAGTGAAATTGGGCAGAGGGACCCGTTCCGAAGATGTCACAAGTCATCGTGCCCGAGGGTTTGAACGTTCTAGCCTTCTTCAAAATATTGATCACGCCAGGAGATGCGCTATCTGCGAGACACTTTAACTAAGGATCGCTCAGCATATTTGCAATATAGGCTGCAGGTGGACTCTGTGAGTTCAGCAGCCGTCAATACGGTTTGTCTAACCGGAAATGCTTTTAAATGAGATAATCTGTTTAAATGCTAATATACACAGCATTTTACCCAGTCTAATCCAATATTTTTATCTTACATGTTTATATATTTGAGTTGATTCATTCTTAAAACATTATCTCACTGTCAGCTATTCAGCCACTTTTTTTTTCAACAACATAAAAGAATGATTTTCTTCTTTAAAATATTCTCTTGAAAGACAATGTAAATTATTCTTACTGAATACATAAATGGTTTTAAATAATTGGCCGAGCTCTTCCATATGTTTTGATGGCGGCCCCAGAACAAAGAAAATTGGAGGAAGTCCTAGGCAGTTTATTTTTTATCAATTCACCGCAAGCAACTGATAATGCTACTCAGACGCGCCACTTAGAATGAAAGAGGATAAGAAGACTTTAGAAGGAAGCAGAAACCCACTCATAAACAGGAAACAAGGGGAAAACCTGCACCCCGGTTCGAAAGACTGGGGAGTACTGTGAAAAGGATTATAGGCGAGTCAATATACACCTATTGAATTATGAAATTATTAAAGGAATATGATAAAAATGTATCAAGCATAAATTATGTAAGAAAAACGAAATGCATCGAGGAGAGAGAGAGAGAGAGAAAGAGAGAGAGAGAGAGAAGATAAAAAAATGAAAAAAAAAGCATTAGCTTAGAATTCTAGACATCATAGTCAACCAATTACAGAAAGGTAATGATGAGTAGTAGATGACCGGAGATGGGACAGCGACATCGGAAAGCGTTATGACAGGGACATTCCGTTATGAAGAATTAAAAGAAAATGTGCATAACTGCTTTTTAATGCCTAGAATCCCATATGGCAATGAATGCTGGACAATTTGCTCAGAGATGAATAAGAGGCTCGAAACGGCAGAGATAGTTTTCTAATGAAGGATGCTGGGAATATTACGGATTGAATATTTGAGGAACTAGGGAATTCGAAAGAAAATGCATTCGAGAAGGGCATTTTACTTAGAATCAGAAAGAGCCAAATAAAAAAATCTGAGACACATTTTGAGAAAAAATGGAATGAAAAGTTTAAAACTAATATGGCATAATAAAGGAAGTAGAGTCAGAGGAAACGCAGCTTATGGAATTAATGTAGGTAATGTGTTTATGTGAATGGCTGGCAGGGCATAGAAATAGAAGGATGGTAATGAGTCAATCATTCCTCAGCGCTAACACTAGCATCCAGCTCTGGGAGACCATTGTCACATTACATAAAAGAATATATCTTAAGCTGGCATTCATCCATTCTTTTTTATTCTTCGGAAATGAGGACCTGAAAACAAAATGGTAAAAAATTAATGTCAATGGAGGTAACAACGAAATATATTTGCCAAGGATTTCACGGATGATCTTTTCGAATTTCTCGCAAAAATAAAGTTATCATCAGAGGAAACCTGACGTTTTCCAAGCTATATTTTATGCAAATAAAAGTAAGCATCAGGATCAGCCAAGATACTTTTATCTCGTATGTTTTCGATTGACGATAAACTATCAGTTTCTCTTTTTTAAATGACAAGTAGAATTATCAAACCGTTCATCAACATCGGTTATTGTTAAGTCAACAGGAAAAAGAGAACTAAAAATAGCCGATCAATATGGATAAAATTCATTTTAGATCTATGATACTTTGACCTGACAATTTGTGTGAACGATAGAGTAAAACGTTCGATTTCTTTCTCATTTCGAAATATCGATTTAACTCTCTTTCACAAGAGTATTGTCCAAAAATGTGGAAGATGTCGACCTTAGATAAGAAGTTTCTAAAAGCCGCCCTCAGGAAAAGATCTTGTGATATGTTGAGAAAATGATTTCTGAAAACACCATATCTGATGGATACAAGTTGTTGGCAGAAATAAATAAAAAAGAAATTAGTGTAAAAGTAAAGCGTGAGAACGAGAAAGGAGTTAAGTGCTGCCAAAGAGAAAAGAGATAATGAATAGTGAGACCAAAAAACAAAGGTCTTCAGAATTGATAATTGCAAGGTAAAAATATTTTAATGAGAGAATGGCGAATAAAAGTTAGGAAACAACAGAGCGATTTTAAGAGTAGGAAAGGAAGTGTCGATTAGCGCGACAAAAAAGGAACAAATATTCTACTGTATTACAGAGGAGAGATAGGAAATTAGAAGAAATGCTTAATAACAAGACGATGCTTAAAGTAGACGAGAAAGTACAGTAATCTTGACAGTGATCAAAAGCTGGTATATAATAAAAGAAAGGAGGCTGTTGCCCGAAGCGTTAAATATTAGGCCGATGCAAAAGTCTCCAGCAAATGTTGATAAAGTTATTCATATAAATTTATACAATCTATTAGTTTGAAACATAATATAATTTCCTTTTTGGGAAGAAAGTTTAATGGCGAATGCATCATCCTCACTGTTAATCATACGTGTCTATGAAGAATAAATTTGGAATACACTAACATGAAGTTCAATTGAATATGCAGTCGACTACCAAGCAGTATTCAGCACAACTAACCCCAAGAGCTACTCTACGTAGAGGAAAGGAAATGCTGGGCGTATGGTGAGGTCAGGGGAATATTGTTCGTTTAGAGTTATTCAAATGCAGTGAAACACTAAATGGACATTTATACCTCGAGCAGTTCCAATATGTTCATAAAAATGGTCGAAAATTGGAAGGTGTCCGTCAAAAGAAAACGAAATCCCTTTCATGACGACCGATGACCTCAAACAGCAAGAATTATACAGCAACAAAAAATGGAACTCGGTTGACCTGGTATACGACACCTGTCATATTCACCTAAACACCGATCGATTATTAACTTTCATTTCGATCGCTGCAAAACGCTGTGAGGGAAAATACCTTCTCGGATGAAGACTAAATTCAAGAGTTCTTCGAAAACTCTTTCACATCAAAACCTACGAAACCTTACCGCAAGGATTTCAAAGAGCGGTCTGATACATGGCAAACACGTCATTTCAAATAAAAGTGAATAAAATGTGCTTGTACTTCATTTTAAAAGAATGAAGTCAATAAATAAAAATATATATTATTTATGTCTCAAGAAATATCAATTTTTCGCACTTGGATTTGCATAACTTAACGCTAGATTACATGCAAATAGTTTTTACTTTACAAATAACAACTTCGATAGCGAGGCGTGAATTCCGTAATGAAATGTATATATATTGAAATTTATTGGTTCTCTGGCTGGTTAAGATTTTTCGCTTTGCGCAAAACAGGTGAGGATCTGAGTTTTACATGTTGTCAGAATGTCCCTCCTGTGGAATTCTGTGTCGCCAGTGGAATTTTGTCCCGAAATTATGATTATAGCTATTTAAACATGGATGTATCATGGCCATACTAATAATATGTATTGAAAAGTGCGTTCTCGAATGAGAAGCGAGATTCATGTTTTGGAAGATAATGCAGCAATCATTCACAAATCGAGAAGAATTTCCAAACGATCTGCAGATGTTTGGCGAAGAGTGAGTTCTATTAAAATTAATGTGAATTTCCATCAAATAGGACTATATGCTGAAAAGAAACTGCTGTTGAAGCGACTGCGTATGAGAACTTGTCTTCAGTCTGGCGACCCTCATTTCTACAATCGGTTTCGTCCCTAGTATGGCTTAATAAGAATAGAATCGAAACATTTGTTGGAAACCGTTCAAGACACGTCTTAAATAAAAACAGGTACTTCATATTCTCAAAACTGTCAAAATACCACTGTCAGCTATCATAGATCAATTTCAAGTTATTACATCTTATTACACGGCAAGATTATTTTCAACGAAGTTTTCTACGAATTCAACGTTAGATGAAAAAAGATCAGCCCATAACTGACTCACAACTTCTCACGAAGTGCAAACTCTGATATATCTATATATCACGTCACAGCAAGTTCCTAGGGTTATCAAAATCTTTGACTCTAAGAAGGTCGCCGGTCCGTCGACAATTCCAATGATCTTAAGAATATCAATCCAAAAGTTACCTTCATTACTAACAAAACTGATAATCGCTGCCTGAAGGAATGAAACTTCCCAAGTCGATGGAAAGTGTCGACTCCCCGTTCTTAGGAATGCTTGTGAGCGTTCATCGCTCTCGTAATTTCGACACATTAGCTTCATTAAGGGCAAAAGAAAATCAACATAAAGGCTGTTGAATTCCTCATCAGAAACAACCTCCTGAGCGATAGTAACTAGGGATTTTGCTCTGCTAAATCCACAGCTGGTGTCTTAACACTTGTTATCCGCAGAATCGTTCCTGGGGCTCATATATAGACTGTACATCTATGGTTTTTATAAAATATTTTTTCCCACTATGAAGTCCTTCCTCACAGGTAGGTACCTGAAAGCCGCGGTTAACGGCCAGACATCGGAAGCCCATGAGATGTGCAGACGATCTTCAATTTCCTCTTCTTGGTCCTACCTTCTCTCTTCTCCAGATTAATGATCTGGCTCAGAACATACACCGATTTTTAGTCAATACCTATGCGAATGAATACAAGAGTTTATAGGTACACCTCCAAAACTGTGGATGACCAGAAACTAGCAGCTGATCTCTCCACTCACCTAGCCCTTGTGGTTCAATGGATGAAGGACTGGTTTGTGAAATTCTATACGTCAAAAAGCAAACTAATAATGTTACACCTTAATGAGGCAGATCCTGAACTTTCACACATATTGATGTAAGGAAACTTTTTGACCCGAACGTCTAATTTGGCTCAAGCTGAAATATATACGATCAATTGCTAAAGATAATGGGAAGATGGTCTGTTCCTGATTCCGCTCCAATAAGTAACTGGCCTAACAGATATACTGTTCATTTACAAGAGCCAGATTTGACTGAAAATAGAGTATTGCTGTTATATCTGAGCGGGTATTACTCAGTTCTCATTTGTCTGTCTTGAGGCGACCTTTTGGTTGGTGTATTATTTTCCTTATATACAAGCCTTTTTGCAAAGACAAAATTTACAGGCCTCTCCCTACTCAGTCGCTATTCCAATAGTAAATGTTCCGACGCGATTTGTTCTTTCCTTCCCCTAACATTTTCTTTAACAGCTCATCCAATTTCACTTCATATTCCATTAATAAGTGAATTCCATTCGAACGGAATCTTCCAAAGAACTCATGCTGTTTGGACCAGACACCAGCCGGATATGCTGACCTCTTCAAATCTAGGGTCAACTGTTACCTTCCAAGATAACCTCATGAACTACACTTGCTTTATCTTACGTTCATAAAACATCACGCAGTAACCCTATACCTTGAGTGGCTCTTGTGTTTCGTACTGGGTGGGTATCAGTATAAAAGATAATCTTAATGTAACATCCTTACAGCTAAGTACTGTAATCTTGTTAGTTCTGCTCAACTATTGCTCTTTCCGTTTCCATTGAATCCAAGTACACATTGACCGGAGCTAGGATTGAACTCATAATTACTATGCCACAAAAATGAAGAAAAGGCTTTAACACACTAGACTATTCTGTTGGTTGAAAGAGTTTAAACTTAAACTTAATCTGCCGGCTAATGAGTGATTAGAACTAGACAAGATATTAAATTTGTTCAGTTGAACAAAAACAATCTGCCCCCTTAGATTAAATAAAGGGCTCAGTTCGAAATTTCTTGAAGTTTACTCAGATCGAAAAGCAGCGGATGAAGGCTGGAGAGCACAACGACCGGAACATCGTGATGAAAAAACAACACAGATGAAGCCGATTACCAAGCGAAATAAGGAAGAAGAACGTGCTTGCATTATTAAACTACAGAAATTTTGTATTGCTCAGCAAGATAACAATCCCAATTACTGTCTCCGTTTTAGCTCATTCGACATGAAGTCAAATATCACATAAGTGTGATTCCTTATCTCCAGGGTGATTGTCCGTTTCAGAACAAGCCAAACTATTCAGGTCCTTTGGTATTTCTTTAGCACCTACAGTGTCAAACTCTGGTTTATACTACAATTATTCTGAATAAAATTTAGTTCAAAGATGATTCCCAGGAGGACCACGTACGGTTTTGAATTCAGAGTTGTCCTTCTCCTATACTGGTTGACAACTAATGCAAGAGAGTAGGGTATTCTCTGTTATTTAACCCATAGCTGAGAAGGTGAGAAGTGAAGAGATGGATTTATACCTTTTCTCATGGATATTTGTGCGAAAATGAATGCGCAGATCAAGACTGGAAATTGAACTCGGCCAATAAGAATTAAACATCCCCACATTTATCCTAATAATATTGTAGTGAAAAGCCAATAGAAGAAATGCTTTAGACTGGCCTTGTAATTCGTAAAGAATTTCTGTAGAAAGTTCTTAAATTTCGCATTGCTTAGGAGAATCTGCCAAATTCGAGATATCTTATCGCTACATGCCAACAAGAATTGGATAAAATTGCTTTCAGTTTCGCCAAGAGGTTTATTTTATGTTTTTTTCTAAATATCTGGTTGTCGTCACCTCAAATATTAAAAACATTATTATTAATATGGTGCTATGTGTTGATATGTATAAAAAGATTTTGCCTGTTATTTTCTCTTGTATCATACAGCTTTTGTAGGCAATCTTTATTACTCATTCTACATAATATATCTTATGTACAGAGTGCGATGGTAAATTGTCGCTATTTTATATATTTAATTTCGCGTATGTTTGTTTTTTTTTATTTTGTCGACTGCACATTATAGTAGGGTCAGTTGGGCACCGTCTATGAGAAAAAGAGCACTATGTCGCATTCACTCCGCCAGAAATTTGGAAATGGAATTCTGTGCTACTTGGCATTTGCACCGAAAGCTTCAGTATGAGAATTTCAGAGTGGGTGTCAAATGAGGACGGTGTAGAGGATCCAGAAATAGTTGGATTAGTAATGGTGATTACAAAGGTACGGCAATTCGGAAAACCGACACTAATCTTCCTGATAAGAAAAGAGCTCCCGAATTTTTTGGTAACTCAACACATAGGTCTATTTCGTGCCTTGCTGACGTATTGATGCCCTGCGTCAAGAGGGTGGCTGCTGGAAGACTCGATTTTGTGGCGACAGTACTCTGCACTATGCCACACTAGCAGGAGATTCTAGTGATGACTCTCAGACAATTTCTTCGACCACATTTCCCCTGGCCACCCAACTCCCAATCTGCAACCCTCTTGATTATTATTGGCAAGTGACCAACAAAACTCCTTGCAACACCGAAGATGAACTGAAGCAAGGATTATGGCAGTATTCACCAACATAAACGAGGAGACTACCCAGAAGAGTTACAGGAGATTCCAAAGTCGTCTGGAGGCCGTGTTTGAAGCCAATGACGATGTTATTAAATAAGTTTATTATTTCGCATTTCAAAATATTTTTGTGTTAATTTTGGTAAATATATCTGTAAAGAACTATTTTAACGTAAACAATTTGTCCGACTTTCCATTTCATAATATATGACGTCATTTGTTTACATTAATTTACGATTCGAGCAGATATGAACGTTCGTGGGAAACCATGGGAAATTTGTATTTTAAATGCAGTAAATCGACATTGCCTGCAAGACACTGCCTTCGTAGTTAATCTGGTATAGCAAGTCAGGCTATATGACAGTTCTGTGTAGGATACAGTTTCGATTCCTGTCGGAGGACACATTATCTATGAAATTCCTCGGATATTCAGGCTGATAAATGTTGTTAATACTGTTTATTATAAACAGAGCATTTACTTAAATATGTGTGTCTATATAAGTAACGTATAACAATAAAATATATTAAAATTAATTGTCGGACTTAGTCTATTTCATAATATATATATATATATATATATATATATATATATATATATATATGGTAACTAATAATTAATAAATCACGTGTTTTTTGCATCTGTATTTCGATTATCATAGAAATTTAATCCGATTATAAACAGTTTTTATTTTGACTAGATATAGCTATGTATATTAATAGTTACGCTTTTTATTGGGAACTCAATGTAATATATATATATATATATATATATATATATATATATATATATATATATATATATATATATATATATATATATATATATATATTATGAAATGGACTAAGTCCGACAATTAATTTTAATATATTTTATTGTATATATATATATATATATATATATATATATATATATATATATATATATATATATATATATATATATATATACAATAAAATATATTAAAATTAAACATAGTTATAGAAAATATTAATGAACTACTTTTATTCTGCCATACAACCTGGAGTCAAGTTATGGAAATGAGTTCTGATGTTACAATAATGTTTATAGTCGAGGATGATTGCATTGAATTGATGAGAAGCATCTGTTCGTCCCCTGGAAATGTAGGTAAACTCTTCAATCCAGTGTTATTTGCTTAATGGCCGGGCAAATTGTCCTCTATAGTTTTCAATGGCAACCTAGAAACTTAGGGAACATTGGAGAAGTCAATAGGAAACCAGTTAATTATCTTTTTTAAGAAATCATGCCGATTAGAAATAATAAATATATATTTGGAGACTCATAATCACCTACATGTTGAAGTGACATGAATTAAAAATAAATAAGTGAAATTGGTAGTCAACCTCACTGTTAGGATTAGGATGGAAAGAGTTTTGCTATTTAGGTTGCAATTCATTTTTCAAAAATATATTTATTGTAATCTCACTTAAGGATGGCGATAATCGTGACGCACCATTTTGGTTTATCTGGGAATTATCGTGCATTCTTGGCAAAGATAGTAGAATGGCTTCCTGTTTGCCTACTCCAACGTTTGGAATTAAGTGTTTTTCTTCTCTTTCATTGGACAGCATCTATTTCTGGGGAGGTTAGTCTGCCATGTCATTTCACCCCGAGCCTGGACGAGATGAGATGAATTCATTTTCCCTATGGATATTTGTGCGAAAGTTAACGGATCAGAATAATCCAGTATTTGAACTCATATCGCCAACGCCACTTTCTACAACGGTAACCATTACACTATCCTTGTGTTATTTTATATTTCTTTAATATCAGAGTTTTTAACGTTCATTTTGGTTTCATTCGTTAAGAACTTTTGTTCGACTCTAGTTTCCACGGTAAATACAATTCCTATTCATTCCTGAATTCTAGTATAAAATCAAGTAAAAAATCAATAATATTAAATTTCTTTAGCTGTATGCAAGAAGAATAAATCCAGGTATTGGATCTAGTTATATTAGTGTTAAACAATACGGACCTGAACGAACGCAATGATTAGTTGAATTTTCATGCCATGATATAAAAGAAAGCGAAACATACCATCTAGTACAAATATTAAGAAACTGGAAAGGCAAGTAAATTAGCGGAGAATATTTCTGAATTTCAATTTTTAATAAATCATGTTAAAATGATACAAAACAATTTGTGCAATATCTGAAGAATCTTTAATCAATTATGAAATGAATTATTAAAACATTCGGAATAAAATTTTCAACGGAATAAATTTGCATTTTAGTCAAATTATTCCGCTGAGAATTGTCATTAAAAATTAATTTAATTCGTTTGATATCAGATTGGAAGCACTCGCAAATACGAGGCAATCATTATCATTCTATTTGATACGTCAGAAGGTCCTTATTCACCAAAAGGTTCGCTCCCTTTGATGAGAACAAAACTAAACCAAACGAGATTGAAATAATTATACAGAGCATATCGTGTACTGGATGGCCGATTGTCACAAATCAGCATTTCCCAGGTTGCATACAAATCATTCATATTTAACTATATTGAAAAACAATCAAACTTGCAGGGAAACTATGGAAATTGAACGCCAAAGTAACATCCAAATTGTAATACAATACACTTCTGAATGGTTCAAATCTGAAGGATAAATATATGGACAGTGTTTAAACTAAATACATTGAATAAAATCAGATTAACATTTCGAAGCGGGACACATTAAACATTTAGAGAAGTTTTAGTAACATCAGTAATCGATGTCACCCCACTGAAAACTCAATAAACAAAAATAGGAATGGATTACAGATCAAATTCTCGACATTTTGTAAAGGAGATAAAATAAAAACCAAAAGACCAGAAATATGAAAATCTTAAGTAAGATCAGCACTGACTAAATTGAACGGAAGCGAAGCAGCGGGGCCAAACAAAATTGTAATAGATATGTTGGTAGCCCTTGATGGTTTCGGCTTTGGCAAGATTACAACCATAATGAATGAAATATACAAGAGATATGCTGGAGGACCTAAGTAGATATGTTTTCAAACAACTTCCTAAGAAGCTACGTGCTAACTTATTGACAATCAGCCTATTGAGCCATATAAAAAAGAAAATCTTATCATTTGAATTCTGATGAATAGAGTGAAAAATAATAAGACCGGAAATAGAACAATAACAATGAAAATAATACAGAACATTTACTGACAGCACAACGCCAGCATACGCATAAGAAATAATTCAGAAAATGTATAAAACAAGAAAGAGGTGTAAGACAAGGGTGTGTTTTCTTACCGGACGTATTCAACCTGTATAATGTGGTAATTCTAGGGGAAATTGAAATCCTGTTAGGTTTTAATTTTTGTGGCCATAATATTAACAATATAAGATAGATATAGAACAAATTGGAAACGTTTATCAATCTAACATGTTTCTCTTTTATGAAATCTATTCTCTGATGAACGTTTAATAAAAGTGATATTTCTTCCTATTTGTTCTTAATGTTAGCACTCTGTCGGATTCTGATCTATATTTGCTGTACATTTGAACGCAACGCAACATAAGATATGCAGATATCAGCTTTTATAGCAGATGAAGAAAGGAAACAACAGAAGACAGTGGAAGAAAGCGAGAAGAAAAGACTAAGCATAAATTGCAAGAGAGAATGCATGGTTGTTAGCAAAAGAAACAGCCCAACATACAAAATGGAAATACCAAAATCAAACAAGTATAGAAATTTCAAGATGTGGAAATTGGTTTAACAATAGACGGAAAGGGCGACACTAAAATCAAAACATTCTGCCGTCATACAATTAATGCAGTGTCTTTTATTTTTGCTTTCCTTTACTACCTTGTCTAGAAGTTCTGCCAATTTATGGTGTTATCTGCGCATCTTATGCAATAAATCGCGAACGAATATTCATCTCTCCCTAAGCCGCTCTCATTTAACTACCATAGAGAAATTTTTCTGTCCGCCATCAGCATAGCTGATGCTAGACTCTTGGAAAGCAACACACTATGCTTTCCTGGCCTCACATTTGGAAGTGGAACCACGACATCGAATCAATAGCTGAATCTACTGCAAGGCATGCTGGGTAACTGTTTCGTGCCAGAAGGTTTTTGTCGTCATAGTCCAAACTTGCACCTTTACCAATATGCCATTCGTCCTTGCATTTAATATTGTTGCCATATCGGGTCTTCTGTTCCTGCTCCTTATCTCGAGGTTCTTAACAAATTCCAAAGAAGGATCTGCAATGTAATAGATCCTGACTTGGCATCCCGACTGCAATCATTTTCTCTCCGACGTGACGTGGCTTCCCTCTGACTTTTCTATAAATATTTTCTATGGCAACTAATCAGATGAGCTCCCTCCCCCCGGTAACTCAACTTCATGAATTTAAATGTGCTACTAGTTTAGCATCTAGTTCCCACCTTTTTATTGTTGAAATAGTTAAATGTAACCACTAATTTTACTCCAACTATTTTTCTCGCACTTCTCCCCTGTGGAACTCCCTTCGGTTTACTTGCTTCTCTGATAACTTCAAAAATGTAAATGCAACCTCAATCACCATCTCCTATATTCTTGAATTCCGTTCATCATTTATCCTTTCCTCAATCCTTCCCATATCCCAGTCTTTTCTCTTACTTTCACTCTCAGTAATCGCCTGCGTATTGGTGGCATTCCTTACAAACGTCAAGGACAATATTAACCATGATATATGCGCGATTATCCGTATTTCTAACTTAATATATAGGCTTGATAGCGTAGTGAAATATCTGCATTGATAGATACACCATTATTTTAAATTTCACTCTGCAGAAAAAAATTGTATAATAAAAATATAGGCATCCGTACAAAAAATTGCAATAACAGAATGTTGGATAAATATTCATTAAACCCAACCACAAACACTCCCTTCCACCAAGCGTTTCCCAAAAGATTTAAAAAAGGAACACATTAAAAATAGCTATAGTTCCAATCAATACATGACACAGATAAAAACAATGCCAAGAAAAATTAACAAACAAATCCCACTTACCAATTAAACCGACTTGAAAATACAGAGAAACATGAATCTCTCGTAAATTGTAATTGCCTGCAAAGTAATAAAATATACCAAGCTACTGTAAAAACAGAAGATAACGAAGAAAATATAGATAGGATTAAATGAAAGACCCTTGACATCGAGAAACTATGCAAACAAAATACCCATTAATAACAGTAATTACACAAATAAAACAACAATCCCTAAACATATATGGCAACGTAAAAATTCAGTAAAATTATTATGGGAGACAAGGAAATTAGCACCAGCCTAATACAATAACCCTAATAATTGTAAAAAATGAATAGAAAAAAAAATAGCTATAATCACAGATCAAAACAAATCATACAGAACTTATCTCAAAATTTAGACATGAAAATCAATATTCACTGTGTTTTTTAAAAAAGCGAAATAAGAATAATGATAATAATAATAATATCTAAATACAGCATGCAAAAAATCTAGTTAAAGAACTTCAAGAAATGGTCAATGATCTTACTAAATTTCCGGCATGTTTAACCAAAGTAATTACCTTCCTTCAACCGAAGAATCGTGGTAAAAATATCCCCAAAACTACAGACCAATTACATGTCTTCCCATTACTTACAAAGTGTGGACATCTATTCTGACAAAACAGACCTATTCCTTCATATAAAAAATGAAATACTACCTCTTCAACAAAAAGGATGCAAACGTGGCTCTTACAGATGTAGACTAATTAGTTATTAATGGGATGAACTTGGAAAACTGCTTCAATACAAATAAAGTAAGGCATTCGTTAGTGTACCTCATTCCTGGATTTTAAAGTTTTTAAATATCTACAGTGTATCACCCATCATCATCAGTTTCATCAAATAAAGTGTGTCGATATGGAAAGCAGCACATGACCTCAATCATATAAATGGAATCTATAAGTTTGGTGAAATAAACATTAAAAGAGGAATATTTCAAGGTGACACTTTATTTCCCTTATTATTTTGTATATGGACGGAATATGGTTATAAGATATCTAAAAAAAGCCATCTATCTTATAAGGATAACTTAAAGATGTATGCTTGGAATGACAGTTAGTTGGGAGGTTTCCTGAAAAATGTTTCAGTGATGACATCGGAACGGAATTCAGTTTGAATAAATGTGCTAAAACCATAATTTCACGAGGATCGCTACAACGCACCTCCTCTATTAGAGTAGGCCATGGGGTAACAATCAAAGCTTTAGAGCAAGAAGAAGCTTATAAGTACCTCGGTGTAAATAAGGGTGACGGAATTCACCATAAAAATGAAAGAAATAGTGCGAAAAGTGTACCATAGGAGTGTGCGACAGATATTAAGAACTGAACTGAATTATCAGAACAGAATTATGGAAATTAATAGCTTTGTCATCTCAGTGCTTCATTATAGTTTCAATGTCTTGATCTTTACTCTAAATGATATCTGACGAATGGATTCTGAGACAAGAATGCTTCTTTCTAAGAATATCATGCATCATCCAAAGGCGGGATACGTACTCCGTGAAGAAGGTGGAAACGGTCTTATTCAGCTGGAATTGCCATACATGGCAACACCTATTGACTTACTAACATATATCGAAACAATTAAGAACGGGATGATACGATTAGTCAACCAACACGAAAACAGAAAGACAATATATGAAAAATATGAAACAATTTGTAAATACAAAGGATATTTACATTTAGTAGATTCTGTAAAAAAAAAACAGAACCCAAGAACCAAATGTTGAAGCAATTATGAAAAAGAAAGACAAATATAAAGTTGCTGGGCAGATGAAACAAAGCTGTCAAGACAAACCTCTGCATAGCCAATAGCTAGAACATGCTTATAAATTCGATGTTAATAAAATTAACACTCATCGATGGTTACGAGTATCTGGGCTAAAGGCGGAAACGGAAGTCTTTATTATTACAGCGAAAGACCAGCGTCTTTTCACTAGAAACTTTCAGTCAAATATCAGACATAATCATGTGAATCTAAAATTCAGGTAGCGTGACAAATATCAGGAAACCATAGACCATCTAATCTCAGCATAATTTGTACTTGCGCCAAATGAATATGAAAATCGCCACGATAGAGTTGGACAGTAATTAGACTGTGCAATGTGCAAACACTTTGGAAAATATGATGATAATAACTGATATAAACATAAATTAGCATCAATTATAGAAAATAGAAGACATCACAATTTTGTGAGATTACAGACAGGAAGATTGAAGCAAATAGGCCGGGTATAATTGTCAAAAACCGCAAAAAAAATGAAATTGCCTACTAAATGATATGACTTGATCAGCGGACTGTAACATAGCAACCAAGGAATTTGAAAGACTATCGAAGTATAAAGACCTGGAAATCGAAGAAGAAAAACATGTAGAAATTGCAAACAAGAATATTACCAGTTTTAGTAGGTGCGCTTGAAATAGAACACAACGTATTGAAAAATCTCCGGAAATCCCAGATAATGAGAAATAGAAAAATTGTACAGCCTACACATTAAGATGAACTTCAACACCGAAAAGCAACAAAATTAAGCGTAAATATTCAATGAAAACGAAGAAATTCCACAAACCCAGGGCATATTTCTATATGGATGATATCAAATTCTGTGCGAAAGATGACGATACCTTAAAATGTTACAGTGATGACATCGGTATAGAAATCGGATTAGATAAATGTAAATCAAGAAAGGATGAATTATAGAAACACACTCAATAGATCCACATTTTTTCATAGTGATTATGTAACTCGAAGAAGAAGCTAATAAATACTTTAGGATTAGCAAAGAAGATGGGACGCAAAATACCCAAATGAAGGAAACAGTAAGAAAAATACGACAGGGATGTGCGTCATTTGAATTCACAGAACATAATATCAGCCGTAAACTCCTTGGCTGTACATGTGGTGCAATACAGTTTCAACATCCTAAATTGAACTGTAGCTGACATATGGACGTAAAAACCCAAAGCTTCTCACTTGCCACCGCATACATCATCCTAAGGCTGATGTTGATCATCAGTATGTGCCCAGATCTGAAGGAGGCAGAGGATTAGTTCAACAAGAACTGTCTTGCAAAACCACAACAATCGGTCTTCAAAGATACTTCAAATCTAAAGACTGGATGATGATCTGTGCCAAAGAACATGAAATGAACAAAACATTTTCAGTAATAAAGGTAGGCAATAAATTCAAAGAGAAATTTCAGGTGGGTGATAAAGTGCAAATAAACCATTATACATCTATATCAGCGACAAAGAACTTAAAAAAACAAAATCAAATGCAATGTATTAAATGCAGAAACATTAGCAAGATATGCCTCTTCATGGCCAATACACTCTGCGTACCAATGAAGCTGATATAGACAAATCGCAAACCCATCAGAAGTTACGTAATGCAGGGATAAAAGCTGAAACTGAAGGATTTATGCTTGCTCGATGGGGCTAATAGTTGCTAAAGAGAAATTAGCAAGCACAGATATTCAAAAAGTTTGTTAACCCGAAATGCAGATTCTGTGGTAAATATCCAGAAACAAATGATTATCTTCTATGTAGTTGCCCATTGAATGTAAAACTCATCCTGATAGAGTGAACCAATATCTACACTGAGAAATATGCAAATTTTTACGACAAGAAACTAGTAGGAGAATCGGTTAAAGAGATAGGATCTGTAAAAGTTTTCTGTGACTTTACATTATACACAGACAGGAAAATCAAAGCTAGTGGCTCAGACATAGTGATCAAAGACTACAAAAAGTAAAATGTGTTTTCTTATTAATATGGCAGACCCTACAGGCTATAATGTATATTTGAAGATAATAAAAAAAACATGAAAAAAAAAGGATCTAGAAGTGGAAATATAAAACAAATGTGGCACATAATTCCAGTTTAAATTTATGTCCTCGGGATGATTTGAAATTTTTCCGAAAGGCTCATTGAAGGGATTCCTTATAGTTTATGCCTTAAAGAAATACACAAATTTGTACTCACAAGTACAGCTTACACATTGCGAAAATCTTTATCTATAAAATTTCATGAACCTATTTCTGACCTTAGGTCTCTGATTGGGACCCGGATAGAAATGTGTATACAACAGAAATCTAAAGAAATAATAATATTAGGTTGGTGCAAAAATAATGTACTTTTCTCACATGAAGTTGAACGTCAAAAAACGACATTATTTTTGCACCAACCTAATAATAATAATAATAATAATAATAATAATCATCATCATCGTTGGAAATTTTCGATACTAATAATAGGTAATAAGTAAAAAATTGTTTTGTGTAAGAAAGTATTCTAAGAAGAGTTCAAGGCAAACGTATCGAAACTGAATAGAGCAAAATGATTCGATCCCGCTGTGACGATAGACATTACCAAGAAAGAATGTATCGAACAGAGTAAAAGCTGTAAATTGCAAATATTAGGGAACACGTCTGCTTATTGTTGTGGGATCACATGTGCGTGTCTGCATGAGCGTGTGTGTCCCGGGTAGGTGTGTAGGTTTTTAGCGTGTGTCTAAGAGACTGTGGGTGAATGTTAGTAAGGGTCCTGTGCTGTCTGAGAAAAGGGACCAAACGTTGAATGTGTTCAATTTTGTAGTTCCGTCTATTTGTGTATGCATCAGGCGAAGGCACCGAAAATTAACCCATGCTTGTATTCTGAATAGAATGTGTCGCTAGACGTTGGCCCTGTATTATGAGCAATCAATTAAACTCGTCTCGATTTAGCTCCCGAGGTGGAAAAAAATGAAACAAAAACATCTGTGTCTTTTGCTTCTTTCCCAATCATTTCTCCTCTTCTCACGCTCATTTTGCCCAAGGCAACAAGAAAGAAGTATTCGTTTCAATAAAGGTTTGCCGCTGTGCGACTGACTGCACAATTGCTCCTGGGGCGGGATTCTACGTGCCAACCAGAAAATAAAAGTTGGAAAATACCTTTCAATCCGAGTATATTTACCTATGGCGTTTCTTTGTATCTAGATGTAAGTATTTGAAATTTTCTCTCTTTAAAGATTTAACTTTCACGTCCAAAAGCCAAAACTCTTCTTCTTCTTCTTCTTCTTCTTCTTCTTCTTCTTCTTTCTTTCTTTCTTTCTTTCTTTCTTTCTTTCTTTCTTTTGTTTCTTTTGTTTCTTTACCATCTACATTTTTCCCCCTCCTAATAATATTTCAAGAGATGTAAGCTCCCTTGATTTCCTAATTGCATGATATATATCAGTTTCTAAAACATTGATAGCAGAATTTGCCTCGGAATCTTTGTATTTAGTCATCTGATAAATTTGTTAGAATTTCAGTATAAATTACTCAAATAAGAAAATGACACTGTCATTTCTTTTTAACAGATATAATTTCCAAAGTTACACAAAAAAATATTCAAAATACTAAAGATAAAAATCATCAATAAAATCACCATTGGCCCCAAGCAAGGCCTCCTGACAACTTCGTAACTTAAAGTGTGGAATCTCCCGCAAGTCTTCCGGATGTCACCTTGTTTAAGTTGATGAAAGCTGCCATAATCCTTACCTCCAGTTATCTTTGATGTTACAAGGAGTTTTGTTGGTTTCCAGCTCAACTGCGCCTCACACATAATAATCAATGGGGCTACAGTCTGTGGAGTTTGGTAATGGATGATGTGGTCGCAGAAATTGTCTGATTGCCATTACTGGGTTATCCTGCTCGTGTGACATGGTGCAGAGTCCAGTTGCCAGATATACCGTCTTCCAGCAGCCATCCTCCTGACCCAGGTCAGCACTACCTCCTTAAGGAACTTGATGTAGGCCTCCGTGTTGAGTCTGAAGATATTTGGGAAGATGAATGGAGGCATAACCTTGCCATCGCCAGTGATCCCTCGAAACATGTTCTTAATCCCCATTAGACTCATCCACCTATTTCAGAATCCTCTGCACTCTCCACAGATTTACACCAAACACTCTGAAATGTTAGGAGCTTCTGGTGCGAATGCCAAGCAGCACAGCAAACCGTTTTCAAATTCCTGCAGCAGTGAATTGGATCATGCTGCTCTTTTTCTCACAGACGGTGCCCAAGTGACCCTACTATACGGTGCAGTTGACAAAATCAAAAACAAACAAAGCACATGGGCGAAATTTAAAAAAAAACAAAATGGGGACAATTTACCCATCGCACCCTGCATATACCGGACTATCGTAATATCGTTATAGCTCTGTTGTTTTACATCGAGAACACCAGTACTGAACGTGCGATATAATATATATGTGTTGGGGGTTCAAACTAAAAATAATACTGTTAATATTAGATTTGATTCCCCACTCGCCAAAAAAGAAATGTAAATATTTTTATTAACAAATCAACCGCTAGGAAAAATGTAGCTCCGTCTAGGTAACAAACCACCAAAACAACTGGCAATATCTCCGAAAGGTAAATGCTAAGGATATCATGGACCGAGGGTTTGAGCAACGATGAAGTCTTAGAGAGGATGCAAACAAGGAGGCTTATACTTAACATCAGGAAGAGGCAGCTGAAGTTTCTAGGACACGTAATGAGGAAGAAAGGCCTGGAGAATCTGATACTCACGGGTCGAATAGAGGGAAAGTGAAACAAGGGAAAACAGCGCGTGACATACCTGGCGAGATTGAGCAAGGGGATGACAGAACGTGGTATCAGGAGGAAGCAGAGGGAAGGAACTTGTTGTGAGCTGCAAGGGATAGAGGGAGGTGGAGAGCCATGATCGCCTACGTCGTGAAAGGACATGGCACATAAAAAGGAAGAAAGTAATGTTTAAATGGTGTTGCCATTAGCTGTAATTTACTGCCTTTTCTACATTGAAGAAGGTATTACTCTTGAAAACTACGTGAATATACCGGAATAATCCTCTTCAAAAATTCCCCAGAATGTATCCGCAAGTGAGCCTCTTTCACATATCTTCTACTCGTCTATATCGCCAGTTATGTTTCGGTTCGATGTTTTGATGGAACAGTGACGACTGATGTGGGAAGCAAATACCCACAATTTTAGATTTCGTTTTGCTTGGGGCTATATTAAGAATGAGAAAATATTTAACGACTAATTTTGCTTCAGTCCTGATGAGTGGTCATACACTCAATGAGGCTGCAGAAATATAATTCTACTGATTGGTCACTTTATACTAATATCATATTTACAACTGCATCCGAATTGTATCAACTTTGTTTCTGGCTTGAATGAAAATAAAATTCCACCAAAATTCCGTCTATATTTTTCGAGCCTATCACGGGACAGACAACATTATAGATAACAAGCGACATTTACAACACTTTCTCTCTTTCCTCTGTTTTTTCCCAGAACCACAACTATGTAGTTCAGTGAGGAGTTTACGTCTGTCCCTGATGGGAAGACTCTCTGACACTCACGCGCACACATAGACATACGAACATTGAACATCTCTTAACTCATCAACTACAAGCAACAGAACCTTTATGAGTCCAAATAAAAAATATATATCTTCTTTAAAGTCTTAACAAATTCAAATAACATTTAAAGGTGAATAACCCCTGCTATTAATTGCAACTCTTACTATAAAAAAATCACAGGGTTGTTTTCCTTGTATGTCAGACAGTAAATTGAAGATTGTTTGTTATTATAAAAACAGTTTTTGTGCTGTTTCTCTTGTTTGCTTTTCGTTTGCTGAGATTTTTAAAGTAAAGAAAAATGTACGGATTGAATTGATGCCTTTCAAACTGCTACAAGGCCCATTGCTTCGGACGTGTTTTGCGTGTAAAGCTCACTCCAGACGTAAAATTGAAATCGTACATTCGTACAGATACTGTAATAATTTTCCTTTACTTTTATCGTTTCAGAAAATTCTTAGCTTCTGATGGTATGGTCTGTCTTTTACAAGAGTAAGATAAGACCAAGAATGGATCATTATCACTATATCAGGGCTGGTGCTGCCAAGTCCTCACTGTCCAAACTTGAATGCAAAAGCTATTATAAGGCCTTTATTTTTCCTCATTGCAACTCTCCTCTCACAGACGAAACGTTGCTAGACGCCCACTGTTCTATATTCAATGGTGTTAAACGCCTTAGTCTCAGCAGCTTCACAGCTAGCACAAACCATGCCATGATCATGGCGGCAAGTTATTCCGTTCACAGTATTTTCGAAGATTCTTCCTCAGCACTGTTACCTTTTGGAACAGATTCCCAAGAACCTTCTTCCTACCAGATGTATATCCTCATAATGAACGCTTTTTCCTTCCTTGTTCCCCC
>OZ038475.1:65281598-65314098 GCA_964036315.1 Acanthosepion esculentum | reverse complement strand
GAAAGAGCAAATGTGTCACACACGTTGTTTAGTGGTATAGATCCAGTGCGTCTATCCAGTCAACAACCAATCAAATTGAGATCAGAGTCTGTGACATGACATTTACCAGAGATATTCTCCAAAAAAGAAACACTGCAATTCAACTCGATGTGGTCCGTTTTCAATATCCGGTTAATAAAGTAATATATGAAGGTGTATCAAATTGAAAACGAACTCGGATTTTGTTGAAAGGAACAGGAACATACTTTCTACTGGATTCAAATTTAACTTTAGAAATCGTTGACACCGAAATTGAAATTGTTTGTTTATGAGAAGGCTTGTTCACAGATTTCATTTGGACTGGCTTTGAAGTAGAATCGGAAGTTTTCCTTATGCCCGCGTTTGTAATATAACTGACATTTATGATTTTTTTTGTGCGGACAGGAATGAGAATAATGCCAATTACCGAAAAACCAAAATGCAGAAGGAAGAATATTCTTTGACATGCGTGATGAATTCTCCTTTGCTTGGATGCTACGGAACTTGGAGGAATTCGGATGTAAAGCTTGTCGTTGTTTAACCATTATTGTGTCATTTTTAACACTTAAAAGTCTTTCGAATTCTGCCTTGAGAGCTTTCACAGTTATGTTTTTGTCCTGCTCCAGTTTGGATAATAGACGTGTGCGCACATCAGTCATTTGGAGATTTAAGGCCAGCGAGGAAGATGCGACATTTAAATAGATCTTCATGTATTTTCCGAAGATGGAATTTTTCGTATTCACGAGTAATGTAGACTGCGAAAGCTACGCAGTCATCCAACTCGCTTTTCGTTATTTTTCAACAGTTGAATCTGATGTGAAAAAGAGACTGCTGAATATTGAAAATTTCGTTTAACTGGTCAATAGTTTCCGTGAAAGTTAAATTTGATTTCCACGCGTCATCTTTGTATGAAAAGTCGCGTTCAAAAGTATTCCACTAAAGTTGGAACCATGAAGAAACAAAATGATGTAATTGGAAATAACTTACTCAAACAGCGAAACAGGGTTTACCAGAAAATCGACAGAACTGTTTTCGGTCGAATTTTCTGAGTTCTGGGCAGCCAGATCAATATGAAACTGTGTCAGAGCTGTTCTTTAATTCAATTGAGATTTCTAAAACTGTTCTTGCTACTGACGCAAAATCTCTTTTAACTAGTCTAAGAAAATAGCCAGTTTTTTTTAAGGAAAAGTTAAGTGAAAAATATTCACCAAGACAGTTCAAATAAAAAAAAATCCTCGTCGCCAAATCTGTTGTATCGCCTGTTTAAGGGCATGCGCTGTGTAACTTGGAGCAAGAAAGCAAGGATTGACTCCACCCTTTTACATTGAGAGTTATTTCCCTTTTCTCCCCAACAGATAGATAGATAGCTAGATAGATAGATAGATATGTGTATTAATAGAATATAGAATCCAGATGATGTTTGTAAAACTTGACAATGGAAAACTGTTTTCTTAACGTTATTACGCGTTTCGCGATCGTTAAATAGGCTTCACAGATCAGAACGAAAAACTATATAAATATGTGGTGGGAGGCACACGCGCTCCAATATTAAATCGTTAATAATTTTAGCTAACCTGACGTCCCTAGGTTGGAATGAAAGAACAAAATTTGTGACATTTGCATAAAAGCCGTTATTTCATGATGTTTTTGATTTCTTTTCAGTTTTCTTTTGTCGAAATTTGTTTATGATATCCGTTCAGCTCTTCTGCATTGAATTTAAGGTAAATATCTACCCATTCTTTCAGAACAGGTGAAAAGCAAATAGACTCACACAAGTTCTCTCCATTGAATTTAAGGTAAGCCCTTCTCCACTTTTTCAGAATGGTTTGAAAGTTAAAGATATATTTATGTATGTATTTGTGTTTGTGATTTCCATGTCGACAGTATGTACATAAATAGGATATAGAATCCATACAAAGTTTAATGAATTTTGACAAAAAGAAAACCGACTTAGATAAGCTTCCTCAGATCAAAACAAAATAAATATTTGACTGAGTGTGCTTCAATATTAAATTGTTAATAGTTTTTCATATTTAGATAGATAGATAGATAATGAGTTACTGCTTTACATTAAAAGAGAAATTTATTTCATAAAATGTATTTTGAATACAAAATTAATTAATACTAGAGAAGGTAAAATAAATTTTATTGTACCAGTGGGATTGTGGTAAATAAAACTTTTTGAAATTGGCTGCTAAATGTGGAAACATCAAGTGAATGAAAAGCATCCATCACGCCTTAATGAAAGTATAGCTAGATTCAAAATATAAAATGATTTTTTTACAAAATCAATATATATATATATATATATATATATATATATATATATATGTGTGTGTGTGTGTGTGTGTGTGTGAGTGTGTGTGTATGTGTGTATGTATGTATATTGATATTGTAAATTGTTTTACTACTTTACATTAAAAGAGAAATTTTCCCATAAAATGTACTTTGAATACAAAATTAAAACAGGTGTTTTTTTTTTCAAAATAAAAATATTTTTATTATTCATATTGTTTCTTCCTCGTATTTAATTCAAAATACGTAATGGCCGCCAATTAGCATGCATCTATTTATTTATTTGCAATCAAGTCGCGTGACACATGTAGCCTTTTCACCTTTCAATCACCAATCTTTTTAGTTAAAAAAAACGTTCTAATATAGTGTAGTGAATTGCATAAATATATGTTTTGTTATGCATATTTAAATTTATTTAATTATATTGATATGATGCAGAATGAATTATTTTTCACACTCATAATAGTTGGAAAATATGCAAGTATGTGTTTATATACGAGGATTGATAAAAGAATGTGTATTGAAAATAAATAATGAATTTCTATTAATATTGCTGTAAAACAGAAAATGAAACTGCCCAAGCACAAGAAGCACTTGATTAATTTAATGAAATTTTGCATTTTATTCGGAGAAGTTTCAAGATACAATATGCTCCTAAATTGTTTGGTTATTATGTTTCGTTTAACCTGTATCCCTGGAGCATACATCCATACAACATTAAGCATTAGTATTTTATATATATATATATATATATATATATATATATATATATATATATATATCGTTATTTGCCAAGCATATCTTCAGTGTGGCACAAGGCCGAAAGTATAGGGTACCCAGTGAGGATCGAACTCACTATTCAGTCGTAATTGTTCTACCGAGACAAGCTTCCGAACCATTACACCGCCTCGAAGTGGCCAATATATATATATATGTGTGTGTGTGTGTTTGTGTGCCTGTGTTTATGTGCGTAAAATTTCAAATAAACCTAAAGATATATATCTAAAAGCACAATATGAATAAAGACAAAAGGAACACTTACCTTTGCCGAATCGTTTCATCCTCTGAGATGGACTGTATCAAGAGAAATGTAAGGATTTCATTCTGGAAGAAGTATTTGTGAATATACATATATATATACATACATATATATATATATATATATATATATATATATATATATATATATATATATAAACAAGTGTTTTTCATGTTAGGAAACAGATGATAATCATATGGGGCCAAGTAAGGTGAATAGGGAGAGTGATCAACCAGTTCATAGTTGAAGTCACGAACAGCAACCATTGAAACCAAGGACTTGTGTACTAGATGAAAAAAAAGAATACTTTCGTCAGGTTTTCTGGGATATTTATTCTTACTAACTGTTGTGGTAGGATCCACCTAATTTGCATAGCGGAGTACCGACGATATAAATATGGTCGGTACCGGAAGACGAGGGAGGGGAATCAGGAGATCCAACGAGAGACTCTGACCGACTGCGACTTAGTCAACACATTCTCCAGGAACGGTCTTCCCAGAAATATACAGAAATACTATATGTAAATATTGTGTACACTTTCTTGTTATAAGACATTCTTGTTCTAAGTACATTTTGTGTTGCATTATTGTTCCATGCATTAGTCGAGATTCAACAATGAGCCAAGACTCGACAATGGCGACGAAGTAGAACGAACCATACGCCAAGTTTCAACAATGGCGACGAAGTAGAACGAACCATACGGAAAAAAGAAAGAATTAATAGTGAGAGTTTTCAACAATTGGCACAACACAAACCCAGGCTGAAAGAAAAAAAAAACTATTAATTCAAAGTCCAACGTTAACGTAACGACGAAGGATTCGGAACTTCTGGATATGTAGAACTCGTTAAAAGACGACTAAGCATAAAGGAACGTTCACTCAGAAAAATTTGAAAGGTGTCGTAAACGAATAACGGTAATTTTTAATTAAAAAATTATCTACAACGAGACACCCGCTAAAAATAAGAATTGGCCGACTACAAAAACATGCATGGATTTAAAAGGAGCAAAAATACACCGTGTCGACTTTGAAAGGTAACGAACTTTAAAATTTTTTTTTTTTATTTGTTCAACAACATAGTGACAAATTGCCTCTGATAATAAAATCAGAAGTTGTCATTAAAATACGCGAACAGAAGTCGAAAACGAAAAAAAAAAGTCTGACGCTCTCTGTTTACAAAATAAAAAATAAAAAAATACCAAAGTTGATTAGCACGGGCGTGAATGTAAAAGCAAGACATAAAATTTAAAAGTCATACGTTGTTTCGATTTTTTTTGGTCAGCTTATATGATATTCGTGGATACACAAATTAAAAGTATATTCCTTGTTGCATGAACACTATCAGTTAAAAATGGAGGAACTATCCAAAGTCATATCTGAATTATTCAAAAGACAGCAAGAACAACAGATAGCGTTGCAAAAATATCAAGAACGGCAAGAGGAAAGACTTTTAGAAATTCAAAAGTTAACACTGGAGAAATTAAACAACTATCAGGCAAATGAGAGAAATTCTTCATATTCTTATAACATCATATTTAATTCGCTGGAAACTTTCAACTATGTGCCAGACGAAGAAAAAACTTTTGAAGCGTACTTTAAACGATATGAAGTTATTTTCTACACAGACTGTGAAAACTGGTCGAATTCAAGAAAAGTCAGTCTATTACTAAGAAAGCTAGGTACAGCAGAACATAGCAAATTTGTAGATTTTACTCTACCGAGAAAAACAACTGAATTGGAATTCTCGGAAACAGTGAAATTGCTAAAATAGCTGTTTGGAGCAAATATGTCGCTTTGGCATAAGCGATGGTTATGCATGAATGTCTCTAAATCCGACGATCAGGATTACTTAACATATGCATCTATAGTGAATAGACATTGTGACAATTTCAGATTGGCAGAGATTACGGTTGAAGAATTAAGTGCTTAATTTTTGCTCAAGGACTGGTATCCAGTAAGATTGCCGAAATAAGACGTAGAGTTTTGTCTAAACTCGAATCTGAACAAGGCCTTACCCTGCAAAAGTTAGCGGAGGAGTGTCAACGGGCCGTAAGTTTAAAGAAAGAGTCGCAAAAAATCGAAGAAGCTGGCATTGCTTATATTAAAAAAATAAAAAAACAGTCAAAGTACCCTCAGCAAAAAATTGGAGAAAAAATTCGGCGTATTTTAAAAATAGACAAGAAAATAAAAAGAACGAGGATGGAAAAAAGGTTCCACCATATAATTGCAGACGTTGTAACGAAAGACACTGGGAGATGAATTGCCCATATAGAAATAAGAAATGTTTCGTGTGCCAAAAGAATGGTCACAAAGGATCGTGTTGTAAAACGAAAAGATTCAAGAGCCGAATTAGACAAACAAATTCGAATATCAAATCAGAAAGAGACTTGAGGAAATATGTGACGACTGAAATATTCAAAAAGAATATCAAATTTCAACTCGATTCGGGGTCAGATTTAACAATAATGAACGATAAAACATGGAAAATTTTAAAAAGGCCTACAATAATGAAGTCAACGAAACTCGCTCGAACGGTAACTGGAAAGGAAATTAACTTCGAAGGCGAGGTTGTACTTCCCATGAAATTGAACGGGATCGTTAAAAAAATGAAAGTTTTCATTCTGAGAAATGGAGAAAACTTGTTGGGTACAGATTTTATTGAAACATTCGAATTGTGGGATAAACCGTTAAACTCTTTCTGCAGAAAAGTAGAAAGTAATACGCAAACAAGACAGGACATTAGAGATGAATTAAAGAAAAAGTTTCCGGAAACCTTCACACCTGGTCTTGGAAGATGTAACAAGTTTGAAGCTAAATTTGAATTAAAGGAAAATACTATGCCTATTTTTAAAAAGAAACGTAACGTGCCTTTCGCAAGTGTAGAGAAAGTTAACGAAGAACTTGATAGGTTGGGAAAAATGGGAATTATTTCAAAAGTAGAATCTAATTCATGGGCTGCGCCGATTGTGTGCATAAAAAAGAAATCAAACCAAATCAGAGTCTGCGTTGATTTTTCGACAGGGTTGAACTCGGTAATTAAGGACTACCATTACCCGTTACCGAGTCCGGAGGAGATTTTTAACAAGCTAAATGGCGGAGTGATTTTTTCAAAAATCGACTTATCAGATGCCTATCTCCAAATTCCCATCGAAGAAGAATGTTCGAAGTTACTAGGGATAAACACGCATAGGGGTTTATTCAAGTTCAACAGGCTTCCTTTTGGTATTAAACTGGCACCAGCCATTTTTCAACAAGCTATGGACGTCATGTTGAATGATTTGCGTGTGCCTACTTAGATGACATTATAGTAAGGAGTGCAAACGTCGACGAACATCGAGAGCACCTCAATCAAGTATTTAAAAAGATTCAGGACTTTGGATTTAAAGTCAAAGAATCAAAATGCGAATTTGGTTTGGAGGAAATTAAATATTTAGGTCACATAATCAACAAAAATGGCAGATTTCCAGATCCGGAAAGGTCCATTGCGATTAGAGACATGCCGACGCCCACTAACGTGGCGACACTACAGAGTTTTCTGGGGCTCGCAAACTATTATCAAGCGTTCATTAAAGGAATGTACAATCTAAGAGCTCCGTTGAATGAACTACTGAAAAAAGACAAGGCATGGGAATTGACGGTAGAATGTCAAAAAGCCTTTGATGAAATAAAGAAAATGCTTACGTACGACCTCTTTTTAACCCATTACAATCCTAAACTTGATATTGTAGTCGCAAGTGATGCTAGTTCATACGTGGTTGAGCATGTATTCAACACATAATGCCAGATGGTTCTAGAAAACCGATTTCGCATGCTTCGAGGGCATTACTCCCAGGAGAGCGAAGTTATTCACAGATAGAAAAGGAGGCGCTGAGTATCATTTTTGCCATAACAAAATTTCATAGATACATCTACGGCAGACATTTCATGTTAGAAACGGATCATAAACCTCTGATCACTATTTTTGAGTCAAAGAAAGGGTTACCCGTTTACACGGCAAATCGACTGTTAAGATGGGGAACCATTCTTCTCAATTATGATTTTCACATAAAGCACCTATCATCCAAAAATATAATTCATGCGGATACTTTATCAAGACTCGTACCGAGTCAAGAAGAAGGATTCGAAGAATCAATTATTGCAAATATCAGAGCAGATTATACGGTGAAAAGCATGGTAAACAACATTGTAAGAGAGCTACCGGTTACATCAAAGGAAATCAAAAAAGAAGCTGAAAGCGATGATTTCATTTTAGGAATAAAAAGTAAAATGGTAGCAAATGACCAAAAAGTTCAGGAGATTTATTCAATTTGTGACGGAATTTTATTATATGGTGAGAGAGTAGTAGTACCAAAAAAGTTGCAGAAAAGAATCCTACGAGACTTTCATATGGGTCACCCGGGGATTAATAGAACAAAAAGCTTATTGCGAAGCTTTGTATATTGGAAAGGAATGGATGTGGATATCGAAAACATGGTTCATCGATGTAAAGGGTGTGCGTTAGTAGCTAAGGCACCACCTATAGTACACAAACCATGGCCAAAGACGGATCATCCGTGGGAAAGATTACACATTGATTTCGCTGGTCCAGTAGAAGATTATTACTACTTTATAGTGGTAGATAGCTTTACAAAATGGCCGGAAGTACTACGCTGCAAAACGTCTACGTCCAATACCACAACAACTTTTTTGCATGAACTATTTGCACGTTTCGGTGTGCCAGAGTGTATTGTGAGTGACAATGGTACACAATTCACTTCTGACATATTTAAGGAATTTTGTGAGTTATATCAAATTAACCACATAACGACGCCGCCGTATCATCCGAGATCCAATGGACTCGCAGAAAGATTTGTCGATACGTTAAAGAGCGCTCTGAAGAAAGCCTCAGGAGTTCCAACGGAAAAGGCGCTTCAGCAATTCCTACAAGTATACAGAATCACGCCAAACCAGAGAACACAATCAAACATGGCACCAGCTGAACTAATGTTCGCTAGGAAAATTAAGTCAGTGTTTGACAAGCTTTTGCCAGGAAGAAATAGAATAAAGAACACTATGTATACAGCTAGAAAAAGATACACCCCCAGAGAGAAGGTGTTTTTCAAGTGCTATAGAAACAACGTTGAGTTCTGGGAGCGAGGCATAGTGGACAAGAGAATCGGTGACCTGATTTACATAATTAAAGGGCCGAAGAATACTCATAAAAGGCACCAGAACCAACTCAAAAAATGTTACGTTTTAGAGCATGAAGAGAGTATACCGGATGAGGAGGAAGATCCCATTGATGTAATGTATGATATTTTTCAAGTAGAACCTCCGCAGAGTGCTCCTGAACCGAGAAGATCCGGTAGGAAACGAAAGTTCACGGACCCATTGGACGTGGATCCAAAACGAAAAAGATATTAAAATTAACCAGATTGACATATACATAGGAAGTATGCAAAGGGGATCTACAAAGAAATAACCATAATCATCATCCCATATAGGAAGCCAGTTTGAAATCCAAAAGGATTCCAAGGCTTGGGAGGGGGGTGTTGTGGTATGATCCACCTAATCTGCATAGCGGAGTACCGACGATATAAATATGGTCGGTACCGGAAGACGAGGGGGGGGGGGAATCACGAGATCCAACGAGAGACTCTGCCCGACTGCGACTTAGTCAACACATTCTCCAGGAACGGTCTTCCCAGAAATATACAGAAATACTATATGTAAATATTGTGTTATAATACATTCTTGTTCTAAGTACATTTTGTGTTGCATTATTATTCCATGCATTAGTCGAGATTCAACAATGAGTCAAGACTCAACACTAACCTTTCGTAATTTCCTCGGAACTTATGCTTTGGCTATTTTAAAGTTAGTCAATAAACAATGCCTTTTGCATCCCCTAAAACTGAGGCAATCTCCTTCCCTGCGGGTGAAATAATGGTGGCCTTTTTTGTAGGAAGTGAGGACGTATGTTTCCAATGCATGGATTGTCTCTGGCTCAAAGTGAGGAGCACAATACTCATCTTTGATTAGGAAACCTTCAGGAAAACCAAGTGGATCTATCCAAGTGTCAGATCTCTGTTGCCCCTGCATGCATACATAAGTGTAAAACGGAAGGCACCATCCTCTCCTAACCCTCTTTTATTGTTCACGATAGGAGAGTCCACCATATATATATATATATATATATATATATATATATATATCACAAGATCCAAATGACAGATAGTCTGCCAGGTAAACAAAAAGAAACATAATAAAACGAGAAATTATCAATGAATACACCAGAAAACATGAAAATAACCGATATAAGTAAACAGGAATAACCAAGAGACGGATACATATCTAACCAGTAACAAACAGTGCGCACTGCCAACGTTACCATGTGTTGCATAAGTTTCACGTTACCAAAATCTGCAACCAGAATACCTTTAATTATATACTGGAACAGGTGACATCAGAAATCAACAAAAATCAATTGATTACAAAGCTGACGTCAGATGTTAGAAATCTATGGTGGTTATATATTTTAATCGAACTAAACTAACTGTATGTATGAATAAGTGACATTCTCAATCTACACCTTCCCCATTTACACATTCCCCAATCCCTTCTTCCCAGCGTTGGTCTCGTTTGAATGTTTGAAATCAGAAGTGCAACAAACATGTAAAACCTTCCTAAGTCTTTGTTCGTTCACAAAGCTATAAGATTAAATGAATTCACGAAGAGAAAGTGATTCCAATACCTTTGTATTTCCTTCTGGTTTTGGTGATTGCGTCTGAGGTCAGAACTTCGAATGATTTAAGGTTTGATGCATCTGTACACATCAAATACACGCATACAAAGTCTTCATTTTCTCATTTTACACATTATCCTTGTCTTGGATTAAGATAAATCTAATGATTATCTATAATGATTTTCTATGGAAAGGCAGATATTTCAAATTAATAAGTTTCCTTTCATGAGGCATAATATATTTATATTTGTTTCTTGAACTCATTACCGCAAATTACGCCTCCCTTAATCTTTCTGTAGAAAGAAAATCGTTTAAATAATTATGACAAGTTTCTTAATTATAACTTCATATGATTTAAAATATATGACGACAAAAAGGGTTTGGGCTTTAATTAATTTAAGGCTTGATTCAAGCAGGTGTTCATATTTATCTAACTCTTTTTCTCTCTTTCAATATTTGCCTCAAACGTCTCTGCCATATTTGTCGTATATTTTTTTCAGTATTATATCATTTTCTCTGTCGATTCGAAATTGTTTATATTTATATCAATATTTATATTAACAGATGTAGTTTGAAATTTATATGTTCCTTTTGCTTGTAAGTTCTTGGCATTCAACACATCGTTTCATTTGTATTTTTGGGTGAGACTAACAACACAATCAGATCGTTAACACCGATCACATGAAATGAAAATAGCCATGACAGGGATGTCTTCACATATAAGTTTAATAATTACATATATTTTTCTACAGAAAATCATTTAAAATAGAAATTAATTTATGTTTAAAATCTGACATTAGGAAGGTGCCTATTATGACGATAACACCGTAGCAAAGATAACGTGGATAACGGACTAGCTATGAATTGTTAAAGACATAATCCAAGATTGTTAGCAAGAAAAATACACCTGGATATCAGCTACGAATTGGTGTTGCCAAAATCAAGCAAGTTCAGATGTTTAAATATAAGGGATATATTTAAACAGATGACTGAAAACTGAACAAAATACGAAGGTATATTAAAATAATAAGAGATACATTCCAAAAGCTAAACAAAATATCGGAAAAATATCGTTAGAGACAACGGAAGTCGTTCTGTACTGGTACGTAATGTCAATCTTTCTATATAGAAATAAATACCGGATGATCTCCTCACAAATGAGCAGGTGACATTTGGTAAATTATGTGTTTTTAACAGAAGAAAGCTGAAAATACTATAGAAATAATATTACTTCCATAAGCTACGAGGAAGTTTTGAGAAAAATATCAACAGAAAGAGAAGTTATACTTGGAATCAAAAAATTTCTAGGCCACATTGACACTGAAAAGATGTACAAAAGAGAGAGAGTGAAAACGCTATTGACATACCTAACAAGCCAACTTAATTTTGATTGATTTTTTTTGTACGGCTTATCAAGATTTTGCAATATATTTTACACTGTCAAAACGTTTTCGAGATAATAATGATTCTCTGATACAAGTCCTAACAATTAACCCATATCCGCAGAATGGTATTTGCGTGTAAATATAACGAACACGACTGGGATTGAAACACGGCCTATCGATTTCCAGTTCACAGCCGTTATCTATTACAGCACAGCACATCCAAGCTTAAAGCACCTTGCATTTCCAAGAGTTCACTCATCTAGGTACAGACCAGTAACGATGTTGCTTAATTTCTGTGATCCTACGAGAACTGGTGTTTCAACGTGATACGGCCATAAGCGAACTACCTTGTGTAAATGCATAGCAGAATATGCACTGGGAGTGGTTGTAAGGAGAAAAATATTGCTTAGAGATAAAAAGGATCTGACGTTGTGGAGAACGATGATCATCCACGTCCTGTAGGGACATGTCGCATAAAAATTAATAGGATTTCTATTTCTACAGGAATCACAAATCCGTTCGTAACGGGTTATATTAAAACATTTGAAATATTTCTTTTGTGTGTGTGTAAATATTAAGAGAGTACGCTATGTATGTATAATGTTGTGTGCTCATGCTCTTATATAGGTTTTGATTGTTTCATTCGTTATTTACTGTTTATCAACCCTTTACCAGTTATTTAAAACCAGAAAATATTTTTGCATTGTAATAATATTTTTTGCGATAATAAGGGTTTAGTCTTACTAATTAACGTGCAGCTGGGGGTCGAGAAGAGGAGGACCCATACCTTTCCCAAGGGCATTTGTTGTCAAGTGAATATAACGAACCCAACGGCAATTGGAAGTCGCCTCTCCGATTAATAATTCCGAGCCATTACCCATTACACGACCCGCATATTCAAGCTTACAGCACCTGATATTCCCAAGCGACAGACACAGGATATACAGGGCAATATTAAGAACTATATATGGGGCACCTCGAGGCGGTGTAGTGCTTAGCAAGCTTGTCTGGCTAGAACAATTACGACTGAACAGTGAGTTCGGTCCGCACTGGGTGCCCCATACTTTCGGCCGTGTGCCACATCTAAGCTACGCTTGGAAAATCTCTATTAAGAACTATGTATTTAAATTGTTTGTTTTATGAACTTAGGGGAGAGCTATTGTTATTATTATATATCATCCAGAAATGTATGTATATTTTTAGCAAACTAAACGCAGTCATATATTTACATATTTTCTTCTTTTATAAACCGTGTCCCTTCGGAACATGGGCGATCATGATACTTCACAATTTGCTACCGTTCTGGGTATGACGATAAACAACATCCGACAGCAAGGCCTCTGATCAGGAGATTTTGAGGAGCGTGGAACCTTCTCTTGATTGCTGGTATTCCCATGTCCACCCTGACCCCGCGATGAACATTAAATTCGATTCCGATCTCCCGCGCGAATTACATATTGCACAGCTCAGAACCCAGTAAATTCGAAGAATATACCCAACGAAACGCTGCTTTAAAATATAGATTCAGAAACAAGAAAGGATACGAACTCAAATCTCGATGGAAATTTATTTACAATGCTCTCATATTGATCGGAAACTACTAAAGTTATGAAGGTTTCAAAATAAACAACAATTTCTCTGCCCATTTACAAATACGTACCTTACCGAAATTGTGACATATGGGCCTTAGCCTTCGAAACTTCGTGTGGCTTTATTAACGCTCAATTCCACTCTACTATAAACCCGTAGCTAGTGAGAGAGGGTAGATTGATTTTTTTCTTTCCCAAGGTCAACACGAAACGAAATTAATGCAAAATGAGAATTATTACTATTATAATAACCTGTATCTATAAATGGCATTCTTTTAGAGTGTCTGTGTGTCTGTCAACTTGTCACCTTATCCTGAGCAAACCGTTCGTCCGATTGGCATAAAAATTCATACACAGATCGGAAATTTACGGTATTCGTACTTGACATCTTCGGATTTTTCGTTTGTTCCTCCGTTTTTGGAAAAAATGGATAAAACCGATTGGGGGTCGAATATTGATTCGAAAAAAATTCATCAGTTTTTCAGTGATAGTTTTCACAAATTATCCACCAAACTCACGTTGAGCAATGTCCTTACTTATAGTTTTGAGGTGTTGGTCTTTGTTTTTAAAAATTCATATCATTTATCGGAAAAATCGATAAAATATATCACTTTGGGACATCCGATTCAAATCCAATGTAGCTGATTTTTGGATCTGTTCATCGCAAACTGCAATGAATTTTCAAGAAAATAATGTTGAGCATTAGTTTTATCAACAGTTATTAGTTGCTGACCTTTTTCTTTAATATCGGTATCAATTATCACAAAAAATCGATGACATCATGCCACTTTTGACTTCCAATTCAAATCCAGTCAAGCTGATTTTTGGCTATATTTTTCGCAAATGGCGAAGAATTTCCACCAAAATTAAGTTGAGCATTGTTTTTATCAACAGTTATGAGGGGCTGACATTCATTTTCAATATCGATATCAATTACAGGAATAATCGATACAATCGATCACTTTGGGACATCCGATTCAAGTCCAGTCTAGCTGAATTTGGGCTATATTTTTGCAAATGGCGAAGAATTTTCAGCAAAATTCCCGTTGAACATAATATTTACCGACAGTATTGAGGTGCTGATTTCGTTTTCAATATCGGTTTCAATTATCGGATAAAATCGATGAAATCATACCCCTTTTGACTTCCCATTCAAATCAAGTTTACCTGAATTTGGCGATGATTTTCGCAACTTGCTTGGGATTTTGATTAACTTTATCGACTTTAGTCGTGACAATTAAAATTTTTAGCCTGTGAGCTCCTTTGTGACCAATTAATATATGAGGGAAGTCGATAAAATCATGTCTTCATCGGAATTTGCAAATACACCAATCAAACGTATGTTCAACTGAGACGTCTACACTACAGACTCTACAGCTGATTGTTATTCACACACGCGTGACCATACGTCACATAGCGGTAACTCATTGGCTGAGTGCAGTAGACGGTATTTGATTGGTGTTCTAGACCATAGGATGCTCGCTGATTGGCACAACCGATTGGACAGTAATACTTCGCATTTAATCCTGCTGGGCACAGCTGTGGGACGAAGGTCTCATTTCTGCTCCTGTTACGCCGCCATCCGGTTGATACGATAGGCTCCTTCAACTGATCATTTCTCCTACCGCAAGTTGTTTGTCACGTTTTTGTTTTCCGTTTGTCTGTTTAACTACACTTTTCCAACTACCATAAACAATTTATTCAGCTGTTTTACTTAAATACCTGCCTTCTCGATTCTGGCTCACTCTTTGCGATTCTAAGTTAGACTTTGTATTCCTGCAATTGAGCAACCCTAATCAACCACTACTAGCATCACTTTTCCCCATGCCACCAAAAGTAGGGTACGTCTTAGCCTTCGGTCTGCAAGAGCGTCCGCTATGAGGGCAAGAAGGGCCCGAGAGTCCCAGGTGCTGACTAGAATGCGACTATAACAGGTCGCTCAACGCAGCGCCTTCACGCAGGCCTCGCAGTCACAAGAGAAGCATGCCAACTGCATGGCTGAGAAAACTGCCTACAGAACTTCGTTGCGGTCAAGGCTCAAGAATGCACAACGGTCGAGAATGAATGATCAGTCTGCAGCAACCGCCTCTGCATCTCGGGCTTCCGAGACTCATCATCAAAGGCTTCTTCGTAACGCAAGAAACGCTGCTGCCACTGCGAAATCAAGGGCAACAGAGACACTTGACCGCAGCTGCGCCCGTCAATCCAAGGACACTGCTGCAACAGCGACCGCTAGGGTGCTGAGACTCCGCTCCGTAGGTCTGTTCGAAATGCTACGAATGCTGCCACCACTACCAGGTCGAGGGCAGCTGAAACATTTGACCGCAGGCGTGTCCGTCAATCTCGGGACGCTGCTGCAACAGCGACTGCTAGGACTGCTGAGACACCGCTCCGTAGATCTTTTCGAAATGCTACGAATGCTGCCATCACTGCCAGGGCGAGGGCAGCTGAAACATTCGACCGCAGACACGCCCGTCAATCCAGAGACGCTGCTGCAACAGCGACCGCTAGGACTGCTGAGACACCGCTCCGTAGATCTGTTCGAAATTATAGGAATGCTGCCACCCCTGCCTAGTCGAGGGCAGCTGAAACATTCGACCGCAGACACGCCCGTCAATCCAGAGACGCTGCTACAACAGCTAGGTCGAGGGAATTCGAAACAGAGCTGCATCGGGCAACCCGCAATGCCTGCAACTCTGCAGTGACTTCTGCTGCCAGAAACTCCGAGGAACCACAGACAAGGGCAAACAGACTTTCAAGGGCTAATACAAACATGGCCGCTGTGCGCTTATCGCAAACTCCCCAAGCTTGCCGCATACGCCTCGACGGCGACATTCAGCTCCTTTCGGCCGCCTGTGGTGTTACTTGTCCCAGTAGCTCTTTTTGGTCTTTCTTGGGTTTCAATTAAGACCTCGACATTAACTTAACTACGCGTGATGGCATCAATGTAGGGTCCATGACCTGCGTTTGCCAATTCTGCAACGACCGCAAATGGGCCGGGGAGCCTGACGCTCTGTGCTTCTCCCCCGGCAAAGTTCAACAGCCACATCTGCATGAACCACCTACCCAGTTAAGGGGACTAATACCCGGCTCCCATCCCGACTCTTAATCACTTTAATTAGGCAATACAGCAGCCCCTTTCAAATGACCTCATTTCGGGCTCAGCTGGTTCGAGAAGAGGGTTAGATGCCCACTTTCAAAGTACAGGGGCAGGTATACCACCGCATTGGGTCTCTGCTGTCTGAGGAGACCTCTACGCCTAAATTCCTTCAACTGTACTTTATTGCAGACTACAATCTACAAGCCGAAACACGGATTGGTATTGCCTCCGTTGGGAAGAGTTCCTCGCAGGGACGTGATTATACTACTTCAGGCCATGCTTCACGAGGTTAACAGCTACATTCGCAGTTTCAAATATGCCCCGGAAAATGCTCCCTTTCCTTCCTTCATTTGTAATTGACGCCGACAAGCGGCCTCATGATGAACACGAACGCCGCTACAATGCTCCTGCGTGCAACGAAGTGGCCGTTATTATACTTGGTGAGCAAGACCGCACTCGCGATATTGTCCTCAAATCAAGTGGCGGAGCACTTCGCAGGATTTCAGAGACCCATCGATCATATGACGCATTGCAGTACCCTTTACTTTTCCCTTATGGTGACGATGGCTACCACTTCGGCATTCCCCTTCATACACCGGGTGGCTAACCTACAACGTCTTCCAAAGCCTTATTGTGCAAAGCCTTCTACTCATAGTTAGGGATGGAGACTTCAACCTGTTTCATAGATGCATGGAGCTTTTCCACCAGTTTGTGGTTGACATGGCCGCTAAGATGGAATCGGAGAGGCTTTGTTTTATACGGAATCATCAGAAACAGCTGCGATCAGACTCCTACGTACACTTATGCGACAGCCTTCGAAATGAAGTCAGTCTTCGCGACCTAAGGAAGCTGTGTATTCTGCCCTCTACCTACCCTGGGGGGTTACATGCATGAACGCACGCAGGACGGTATGACATACGTTAGGCAATATGGGCGGCCAGACTTACTTATAATGTTTACCTGCAACCTCAAGTGGGTTAAGATTACGCGTGAACTCCTACCTGGACAAGATTACATTTATAGACATGATATTACCGCCGGCGTATTCCGATTAAAACTGGGAAAACCTATGGACTTAATAGTGAAGGGACGAGTCCTACATTGACAGAATTAAAAATCTTGACCGATTATGAACAGGTGGCAGTCTTCGAGTAAGCACGAGCAGCAACACAGCAGCCACCTATTGCAACCGATTGTCCTTGATCTTATTGATTTTGCGACCCGTGAGATTCTCGGCCTATCAGTGACCTCAACAACTGCGGATAAATGCGTAAGTTCAATAATTCACACCCCAAAGGGATTTTACTACATAAAACCCCGAGCAACGGCGGGCTTTACTGCTAGAAGTAAATAAATCACTTTATTGGACGCTAAGTACTTTTATGTACTTTTTATGTAATTTTATTTAATTTTTCTTGTGTTCTTATATTTTTCTTTGTACAAATGTTTTGTAGGTTCGAGCGTTGCTATATATATATATATATATATATATATATATATATATATATATATATATTATCTCTCTAGTATATCATTACTTTATCAGTCTCGCTATGCATTTCTTCTTTCTCAGGTTCCCATCACTTTATCGTTTGCCTGTCTTTTTTTTTACATTTGCATCCTGTCACCTGCTTTCCATTGCTTTATTTCTCTACATACTCACACTGATGTTCTCTCTCTCTCTCTCTCTCTCTGTCTATCTCTCTCTCTCTGACCGCTATTCTCTCTCTCTTTTTCTGTGTCTGCATCATCTAAATTTTTCTAAACTTTTTCATTCTTCTTTTTTCTAATGTACTCTCTTTTTATCTATCCCTCTTAAGTATTCTCTCTTTTTCACTGGTTTTAATCACTTTCTCGACTGTTTGCATTTGATTTTATTCGTTTTTAACTATCTTTTTTCTTAATGGTTTTATCTCTCTCGGTTACACAAGCTTTTTATTTCTTCCTTCGTCTGAATTATTTTTTTCCTTTTTTCCACTTCTCTAATTTTCTCTGTATGACTCATAATAATTACGTATTTCGCCTTGATCATTCCGAGAAGAATACATTGATAAAATCGTTATTTTTTCCCTATGAATTCATAATAATTCGTTTAGTTACAAAACCATTGATTAGTTTATATTATTTTTTTATCAGTGTTCGAAATCAATTCTTTCTCTTTTGTTATCAATTTTATTTCGTTTTTCTCTTTCTCCACTTAGATTCACAGATACTCTCTATGTCTTTTTATTCCTTGAACTCTGTCTCATATTCTGTTGGTGCCATATGAAAGAAACTGGGGCAGCTATTTTAGGCTTCGTGTCAACACACACAAAAAAACTATTTGAATTTTTTTCAGGTAGGAATTATGTGAAAATAATGATTCATCATCGAAAACTCTCGAAGCAAGTCATACTGCCACCGTTTGTTTTCTGGAGTTTAAAGAAATTATGGCTTCCTCAGCAATCATGTTTCTGAAGAAGTTGATGCATAGATATATTCATATACAAGAAGCCTTTGATAATTGTGTCAGCACGAAGAGGCAAGTCATCATGATCGAACTTTTAATTATACCGGCCTTCTCCCAAAATTAGTATTGTGCGCTTTCTAAAGTAACAGCACAAAACACAGTTCAGCAATTTGGGTGATGAAGAAAATCAAATATGCTTGAGCAGACGTTTACAATAGGACTTATTAGGCCATTCTAAAAGACGTGCATACAGCAATATTATATACATATATATATATATATATATATATATATATATATATATATATATTATTTATTGTTAGTGGGCCATCGTATTTTTTTTTTTTAGTCGGTAAATTACAAACGTGTATACGGGTTTTTATTTATTTATTTTTTTTTAGCGAATTTATTTTGAGAAAGCTCTAGTATAGATTAGTTTTGAGTTGGATATGAGTGTGGCTTTAGTTAAAGATTTGGGATGGATATGGGATTAGTATTTAAAAGGTAAAACAAGGATGTGAACAATGTAATAAAGATACCAGCTTACCTAGGTATGGATTCCGGAAATAAAAAACCGGAGGTAGTAATAAGACACCATTATATACAAGAGGAGTATGAAAAGCCCTGTTTTCATTGGCTGACGCTGACTGACATGTGTCAATAAGAACGGTCGAAGTCCAGCCTTACTATTTTGAGAATTACTGTTTTTTGCAATGTCGCGGTGCGTAGCACGACGCTTTCAAGGAGGCGGCCTGTTTCACCTAGAATCAGGTCGGGGTTGCTGTTGGAGCCGATATGATGCGAAACCCGAAATCGGCGATGAGAACAGTGCATCACTGAAGACCACCCTTGATGCATCTAAAATGTATGACTTAACTATATATATATATATATATATATATATATATATATATATATATATATATATATATATATATATATATATATATATATATATATATAATAATAATAATAATAATAATAAAAAGACTTAAACACTAATATTCCATGGTCATAACGATTCCAATGGAATAAATTATGACCATGGAATATTAGTGTTTAAATATTTTTTATTATATCCTTACTCTGTCCTGGACATTGAGTTCTACCTGGATCATATCCTCTTGGAATTATTTTTATACATATATGTATGTGTATATATAATTGTATATGTATGTGTATATTTACAACTAATATTGTCTATATATATATATATATATATATATATATATATATATATATATATATATTATATATATATGTATATATATTATATATATATATATATTATATATATATATTATATATATATATGTGTGTGTGTGTGTGTGTGTGTGCGTGTGTGTGTGTGTGTTTCATTTCTTCAAACGCTCCTTTTAGCGGATACCCGTATTTGAAGAGGCGCTACGTTGAAACTTAGCTGTTTCTGAATATGTTGTTTACATTTAACAGTATAAATTATATCACATTTACTACCTTCGATTATTTTGTATCATTTAACCCCAAGCGAGGCAATAAAATCACTAAGACGCAATTATAATTATACCAATATTTGAATTATCTTTAATTGAATTATTTTTATTATTTTTATTAGTAACTGATTTAATTACGACTTTTATGATAGATGTGATTCTATACTGAGCTTCCAATTGCAGATGTTAAAATAAATATACTTCAATGAATTAAGCATCAATTTTTTCGAGTCAGAAATTATTTACAATTTGTTTATTAATTTTATTTTTCAGAAAATTAAGAACAGGTACATTACATATTAAGCATTACTTGCAAAGGTTTTTAACCAATTATCAGGCAGTTATTCGAGACGTTTTGGCAAAATTCTGCGAAATTGTCAAGTACTTTTCGACGAAAAATTTTACCTGGTTTTCTTTGGTAATAAGTGGTTAATGCAATAGCAGGGGAATATGGTGGTTGCGGCCAGAACAAACAAACAGAGTCGCGATTTCTTCATGTGTTATTCCTGCTGGATTGCCTTTTCATGTATGATAATGTTGTGACCAATTAAATGATTAAGAAATCACACAACCAGTATCACATATTAAACAGTAAGTACAACAGTATTACACACTAGTATTACACGACTAGTGAATGTGTGTCGGTTGACTCGGCGTTCAATCTATTCGACTGTTATATTCACCAGCGTCCCCACGAGGTAGGATGTGGCACAAGGCCGAGTTTAATGTGGGGCGATCCGAGTCCGTAGGCACGGCCAAAAATTCCCTATAGACCCCGTATAAAACGGGATCGGGTAGCTGTTTCTCGAGACGAGACTCTGCCCTTCGACATTGCCTCGTCTGGGGATCCTATCTGCCAGGTGACAGAGAGTTTGACCAGAACAGCTAGAACAGATCTATTCGACTGTTAATATTTAACATTCCCCCCACGAGAGATGTATGTTGCACAAGGGCGAGTTTACCGTGGGTTCTCCGAGCCCATAGGCTCGCGAAAAATATTCTCGTAGAACACGCATAATCAGGTTAAAGGCTTGTCTACCTCCCCGGACGAAACTTTGCCCTTCGGCAATGCCTCGTCCAGGTTCCTCTCTGCTCAAGGCAGAGAGTTCGACAGATGAACAATCTGGTCGACTGTTCCCTCAAGACCTTCTCTCCTACTAATCTTATAGTGGGCGGAAGAGTCCAATATAGACTTTTTAGATGGAGGATACCACAACAGATGACAACATATTTTTTAATTCACTGTATGTGCAGACAATTCTGTGCAAAAAATTGATCTGGCGGCTCGGCATCAGTCACTTTCCCACAACCGAGTGTTTGCCTCTCTGTGTCTTTTCTATAAATATTTTTATGGTAATTGTTCGGATGAGATCTTCGCTCTGGTACCTAGGCTTTTTTCATTTAATCGCAGCAAGAGACTGGTGTCGTGATCTCATCAATTTATATCAGAGGTGGCTAGATATAACAGTAAGCGCTATGCCAATATTTTCTTTTCTCGCATATATCGCTTGTGAAACTCACTTCCGGCTCCATGCTTTCCAGCCAACTTTAATCTGCAAAAATTCAAATGCACTTGCAATCTATTATCCTCCTGGTTACTCTTTCTTCTTTCCACTCATTAATAATATTTCTGTTTCTAATTTTTCCACAAACTCCAACCTCTTGTATCTTTAGTGGCTTTACTGCCTTGCATAGGGTGATACGGATTTTTTTAAACAATCCTAGTGTACTCCATAATTATTCTTAACTGCCAGTTGTGACTAGTTGTTAAAATGTTACATTCATCATTCCAATCGTTTCGCCAAAACTGAAATTACTGAAGATTCACTCTAAGTTTCTGAAATCTAAGAGATAATTGAAGTTAACTATTAATTTACATTTAATTCACAGAAATGTTCAGGTCGGTAATGCCACAATCGGAGAGCCGAGTTCAAATTCCACTTGAATCAATTACATTCATTTATGTGCTAATGCATTTGGGAAGGGTATGATTCCTCTTCTTCTCCCTCCGGCTATGGGTAAATAGCGGGACAGACTGGGTTCTGTAGTCTTGGATGGCAACTGGTTTACTGCAGAAAGAAATGCAAGAAAAAATCTGCCTCGACAGTCATGTATCGAAAATTACATGATCGCCTAAGCGTATCTCACGCATTGGACATGACTAAGTGAATGCCACTTTCATTAGTGAGTTAATGCTTTGATTTATCCTAATTAAAACTGTCAAGTAACTGTTGGTCGATTTAAATCGTTAATGCTACGGATAAATTACGAGTCAAGAACCATTCACACCACAAAGTGATATTAGAACATTGAAACGAACTTTTACTCTGACGTTCATTTATGTTATCCTCTTTTCGAAGATTAGAGCAACGAAATGCAAGAAACTATATAGGAGTCTATCATATTCCATTTTATCATTAGCAGATAATTTTGTCCAACTCTCCACGAGTACAAATTATTTACTTGACTCATCGCCTGGGAAAATTTTGGTACAATGTCTGTTTAATGGGCGACTTCCCCACGCATAAATTGAGGTAGAGAAAACTTTGTTGTTCTTTTGTTTCGTCTCCGGCTTCACCTGTTGTCTCTCGCATCTTCAGGTCGTAGTGTCGCATCGCAAACAGAATTGACGATTGCTAATTATCTAAGTATTTTTTCGTTTAATTTCGGTGGGGGAGACACCAAAAATGTAGCATCGTTCATTGTAGCGAGCAAGAAGGGGGGCGAGATTACGAAGACAGGTGTAAACAGGATGGCCAAACTCACTATATCCACGTGGCGGCTGACTGGCCAGCCTGCCTGCATGCATCACGATAGAATCGGGGTGCGGTGAGCAATCTTCATTTCCCATTCTCGTAACCGTACTTATTCGCACGTTTCTGGTCTGATATTAAAACTTAAGCAACGACAATCAATCACTGACACAATTCCAGGTCCACCGTGTTTAAAACTCCGCAATTCAGAATTCTAACTAGTAATTTGCAGGTTTGGTACATTCTAAGCCTTATGCAATAACTTGTCTTCAGCTTTTCCATAGTAAATTAAGAAAATTTAATTTAATATTATTGAGAATCCTAATAAAAGAGCAAAACGGATAAATAACAGTCAGTATGCAGCTAAAGAAAAAATGATCGTTGGCATTGATTGATGATTCCGACTACGGTCGACACCTTAAGACAGAAAAACGAACATTAATCCGCATTGGTATATGACCTTTATAAAACATATTTGTCAGACAAGAACTCATTATTATATGCTTTGTTATTATCAACATCATCCTAATCTTGGTTGCTATTTTCACACGGTTTCAGCAAATACCGATTTGATATTCTTAGCAAAAGTTCTTAAAAGGAGGAATTTTCATTTTTATATGATTTGCTATTTGGTTGTTATACTACCCGGTATTCTTCAGATAACTGTCGTCGTTCTCGAAAATATCCTTGTAAATTCGAACTGAACCCTATATTACAGTCTGGCGGTAGACTTTTATCATTCATCTTTCTATGTCTAGGGGATACATAATATATTCTAATATTCATCAGCCTTAGTTTCTATCATGTTATGGATCCCCATGTCACCCGTTGTTCTAAATAACTTGATATTTTTACCAACATTGTTTGTCTTTAAGGACAGGATTCTTACATCCATTTTCTTTTTATCGATAATTAGTTTAGTCACTAGTTTCTATGCTTCTCTTGATTACAATATTTAACTGTCTCTTTTTGATTGTTAGTGTCTTTGTAGATTGTCTTCTTTCATTGCTGATATTCCCTGTTCATGGCATTTACTGCATTCGTCGGTAGTGTGGTATCTCTCTCTCTCTCTCTCTCTCTCTCTCTCTCTCTCTCTCTCTCTGTTGCTCGTTTTCTCTCTTTTCCAGCCTCTTCATAATCTATGAAGAAAGTTTGTCCTACATGTAGCGACTAGATAGCAGCCACGTACTCTTTTCCTCCCTTACAAGTAGATTTCCATTGCCTTTAGTTCGTTACTTAGTTCCTTAAAGGCAACTTTTGCAGTTGCTATGTGTCTTCCGATTTCAGTGTGTCGCTTTCCGCTGTCTATGAAAAGGGTTTTTCAACGTTGATCCTGGGTGCTACAAGTGAACCAGATAACTTTTCAAAATGTGCCAGGCCATGCAGATTGAAGGAAAGGAGACTTACGCGTGATGCTGAAACAAGGATTGAAAGTTCAACTTGACAAGTTGATAAACAGGATTTATATTTTCTGCTACACTTTGCTTTTCTAAATATAATGAATTTCCTGTTACATGGAAATTCTATTTTCCCTTCTGTTGTCCTGGGATTATTTTGACACAGTAAATTCACCTCAAAGAAGAAGAGACTGTGAAGCACTGATCTATAGTACCGAGTCCTGGTAGTTAAATTCCATCATCGCCTTGATTTTGATACCAACGATACGTAACGACCAATTCATTTACTGATAATAGTATAAGATGCTTTCAGGTAATGCTCAATTTTTTTTTTATTCTTGCTTTCCTGAACCCCTTTGTTGAATATGAGGTCATGCATTTCTCTGGTAACTACATTCCAAAGCCCTTATTAACAAAATCCCAGAATCAATAAAATATAGCGTAAATAAATAATGTTTTATACTTTTACTTGATTTAAGATTTAAGGCGTGTGTGTCCTTTCATCAATGTAGACTTGTCTTTTTCTTCCTTGACCAGATGTTTCAATCTTTGTGATAGGCGAGTATCAATTCGAAAGCACATCAGTTCATTCTTGCAGACAAAAACGGATTACAGCCACAATTATATTATCGCAAATGGTAATTTTCCCTGAGAATTCACTTCTTTCGAAAACCAACATCATTTTCCTGTCAGATTCTTCATCTCTCAGGAATGCCATCATTTAAAAGAAAGCGAACTATTTCAAATAAAACCTAAAATACGATGCTTTGCGTTGCAATACTTTCTGATATGATAAGCACCATGATTAAATTATAGTGATAAATGGATGAGGTTGATTTAATGAGTAACTGCACAAATTGGCAAGCCGAATTAAATTTCCACCTGAGGTCGTTTGATTAATTTCGCGTTAATTTCCATGGTAAATGCATGAAAAGCACCTTTTCCGAATGTTTTCTAAGGTTATAATTATTCCTACAGCTACCCTATAATCAAGTAGAGTTTATTGAATATCCGTTGGGGAAATATAAGCTGCCGCAGGTTACCCCATTGCCTCAAGAAAGGATATTACTTGTGAAGTATATAACAATCTATGTATCATTTTCTCTTATAGCCAAGTATGTTAATCCGAAAAGCTAATGTATGAATTAGTTCGGTTTATAATGGTAACAATGCATTCGTTTTCTAACTTGAATGACGTATTTGAATGTGGAATTAATAAACTACAAACTTTCCTAATACATTTATGTACAGATAAGTTATAAAAAGTAAAGTATAAGAGATAAATGAATTGAACAGAAAATAGGAAAGGCTATAGTTAGTTTTGTCCAGCATTGCAAGAATGCTCCAGAATTAAAATAATAAACAAAGAACTCGAATTATGATCTTCAATAGCCTCGTCCGATCTAGACTCTCATATTGATGGCATGCATCACGTCAAACTACTTAGGAAAGTACTTTCGCAGATGAATGATTAGATGACTTTAGGCGAATGAATATTCTAGATCTTACAGAAAGCAATCCTACATCAAATAACATAGACTGTCACTGCTGAAACAAAAATTAATATCAGTCACTTAAGTGGCATGCGTGATACACGGTTAGGCGATCATGTATCTTTCGATACATGACTGATAGCAGATTTTTTTCCTACAGTATGTTGCCATTTCTTTCTGCACTAGACCAGCTGTAACTCCAGGCTATAGAACTCGGTCTGTCTTGCTATTTACCCATAGCTGGGGGAAAAAGAACAGGATTCATACCTTCACGAATTAATATCAGTATTGTGTCATGCATGATACACGCCTAGGCGATCATATATCTTTCGATACATGACTGACGGCGGATTTTTTCCGTAGTACGTTGCCATTTCTTTCGGCAGTAAACCATTTTCCATCCAAGGCAATATTTACCCATAGCTGGGGGGCGGAGATGAGGGGTCATACCTTTCTCCATGGTATTAGAACATAAGTGAATGTAATGGAATTCGAACTGAAATCTCCGATTCCTCAATCCGAGCCGCTATCTATTACTCCACGCGCCATATAACAAAACTCAGATCATATGAACACTTCAAAGAGAAGCAACAGCTAAAATGAATAGAGTATGTAAATAAAAGGGAAAATAATGATATAAATAGGATGTTAATTTTCCACACTTAGAAAAGAGAAAATGTTTGGAAGGAAAATCCCATTAACCTATTTTCTTGAAAAACTGTTTTAAGTGAAATATGTCATATATTTCAAATAACCCTAACTGTTCAGTGAACTAATGCCAAATGTTTGCAATATGGAAAAGATAATCATACCATTATCATTAAAATCTGAATGTTTAAAGCAAGCACAAGCATGTTGTACGCATCGCCATTTAGCAGTATATATTCAGAAAAAAAATCTGTTCATGTATTTAAGCGTGTAAGGTTTAATGCAAGCTATGAGTTAATTACAAAATAGAAAAAATTACTTTGACTATTGCGGAAAGTATGACGATATGTGAAAAGCAAACAATCAATAGAGGTGAACATAAAGCAAGAAATCCCAATCTGAGCACACTCACTCGGCAGTCATTCTTTCGACGCTAATATACCAGTGGGGATTAATGCTAGTTTTCCTGTTTTAAGAAGTCCGTAGTCAGTGCGAACGACCTTTTGCATAGTTCCATAGTATGTGCTTCGGCAGGGCTGCACACAGTTTTGAATGCAGATTTTTCCTACTCTTAGACCAGTTACCACCCAAGGTTATAGAATCCAGTCTCTCATACTATTGACCCCTAGCTGAGTTGGTGGGAGGCGGTAAGTTGAAGTAATAACTTTCCCAAGGGTATTAACACGTAATTGAATGCAATGAACACGACTTGAACTCAAATTCATCAATCCGAGCCACAGTCCATTACTCTAACGTCCTGTTCTACTCTTAGAATTACCGTCATTTTATTTCCGATATCTCTTTTCTGTAGTATACACATATTTACTTGTCGGTATCAGTTGAGGCATATTTAGGTATAATAGATCTCCTGCTACTGATAAACATCACCAGTACTTCATTACAATAATTACTTTCACAATGTTACTACTACTACGACTACTAATACTACTACCAATACTACTACTAATAATAATAATTATTATTATTATCATAGCAATGATAACAAATCTCCTAGTAATTCAGCAGACATAACTCAAATGGCCTCGGATTTTAATTGATTCGATGTCCATATTTACTTTAGTGAAATAAGTACGTTAATTACTACAGATTTTCTTGTCAGTTGGCTGACCTTAGCCATTAAGATATGTCTCCTAGGGGTTGACACATTATATTACTGTGCTTGAGTAGGAACAATATGACATGATCGTGAACTAGTGTCAACACTGACGGATAAGCTAGCCAATGAAAATTTAGAGTTACAAAGGAGTCAGTTCAAGAAGAGGGTTATACCCGACCTGCCAAATCTGCAAGGCTTTGAGCAGCGTATATCAAAAAACGTAGCCACATCACGCATATTTAACTGTGATGCATGTGCTTGGAATACAATTATCAGAATTTGAGTTATAATGAGTATATATAGCAGTTTATATTTTTGTACCCCAGTGTCAGTTTGTTCACGTACTGTTCTCTCAGATAATAATAATAATAATAATAATAATAATAATAATAATAATAATAATAATAATGTATCCTTATTGATATCGCAGTACATGCAGACTGAAATGTATCTTTCAAGATCTTAAAAATCTATCAAAATACAAGGAGCTTGAAATCGAAATCTCAAAAATGTGGCACATGGGAATATCAACAATCCCCGTTGTAGTTGGAGCCCTCAGATTAGTTGGAAAAGATTCCAGTAGACTAATTGAAGGGACTCCTGGAAGCCCATGCCTTAAATTAATACAAAAAATTGTTCTCACGAGTACAGCCCACACCTTACGAAAGGCTTTGTCTATGTAATTTTTTTTCTTTTTCCAGTGGAAAATGTCATGATGCCATTTCTAACATTAGGTCCCTGGGCTGTATCCGGAAAGAAATGAGTACACATCAGAATTCAAAGGAAATATAATAATAATAATAATAATAATAATAATAATAATAATAATAATAATAATAATAATAATTCCAATGTTTGATGTAACTCTGCTATCATGTTGCAACACTACTAGAAGATCACGATTTCTAGAAATGAAAACGAAAAAAGAGAGCGTTTAACAATATTTCAAGCACAAATAAGTGGACAATGGATAACGATTGACATTGCATTTACATTTTTGCAGATTAATCATGCAGGAATCATGGAAAAATTCATAGAAATTACGGCTAAATCTAGCCATCTCAACTGTAAAGTGGTGATATCTTGACGCCAGTGTAGAACTGCACTTAAGTTCAAAATGTATATATGTGGAATTAATATAAGTCAAACTTTGCCATTTAGCTGATTGATGTTACCTTAAGCATCCCGAATACAGAGTTTCATAGGCGGACCTGTCTGTCAACTCTTCAGGGGATATCAGCAATTTATTTCTTATATTTTTCGATCTTTTCTTTTTTTTAAAATTTCTATATAATTTAATTATATAGTTATTATTTGTATACCTCGTCACAGGTTCTAGGTGCTTCATCGTGGTCCAGTTGTTACCATGCAGAACTTGTATATCATTTGGTGCGAGGTCCTTCCTCACCGAATATCCCATAATTGTGGTATTATAGCAAAACTAAGAGACCCTTAGTAAATAAAATCATGTATTAACAATGAAATACAGATCCGTCAATAGGAATTCAGTTTCAGACTGAAGATATTATTACATATCAAATGTTGAACCATATCCAGAGGATTATAAGAACAATTCTGCTTTTTGTGGAGCAGACTATTGCATTAAGAATACTTTTTTAGATAACAATGATTATTTCAGATACATATCTGGGAAGTGTTTTGATAGAGGACGGTAAGTGCCACACTGAGATCCGTAGACGTATTGGGATGGCCAAGGACGCATTCCAAAGGCTGGACAGAGTATTGCGAGACAGGGGATGTACTTTGGTAACAATGCTAAGAATACTGAGCTGTCACGTAACATCTGTCCTTCGTTACGCCAATGTTGGAAGATTTCCTCAAAGATGAAGAAGAAACTTGAGGCGACGGAGATGTGGTTATACAGAAGGATGCTAAGGATAACATGGACCAAGAGCGTGAGCAACGATGAGATCTTAGAGAGGATGCAATCAAGAAGGAGGCTTATAATTAACATCAGGAAGCGGTAACTGAAGTTTCTGCTATATATAATGAGGAAGGATGGTCTGGAGAATCTGTTACTCACGGATCGAATAGAGTAAAGAAAGACAAAAGAAAACAACGCATGACATACCTAGCGGGCTTGAGCAAGTGGATGACAGAACGTCGTCTGTGGTAGAGGGCAGAGGGAGGGAAGTTGGTAAGAGTTGCAAGAGATAGACGGAAGGGGAGAGCCATGATCGCCTACGTACTGAAAGGACTTACACATAAAAAGAAGAATGAGGGGAAGAAAAGTGTATTTGCGTATAGCTGAATATAATAAACTCGACTGGAATTCGAACTCAGTTCACGGATTTGCCACTCGAAGCCACTCTCCATTACACCACCCGCACAGCTCAGAATCCAGTTGGCCAAATCATATCGTCACATACACTTATGTACGTGTATGTACCTTTATACTTATATATGTTATATATGTGAGTATGTTTAGTATCATATTCAGAATAAGTTCATAATAAGAAGCGAGTTGAAAGAAAGCAACCTACTGCTTCAAAGCTACGATGTCCTGGAGGCTAAGCATGTCCTAATATGAATGAGAATTATATTTCCTGCATTCCGAACAATAACACGCTTGTCATTTAACTTACTTTCTATGCTAACAGGTCACGAAAATTCATTGAAAAAAGAGCAAATTTACAGCGAAACGACAATGAAAGCAAATAAAAATGTGACACATAGATATGTAAATCATACACTATACCCTTACACAAAGGATAACTTTTTTTTTTAAGAGATGAAGAACCGAGCATGATTACTGTAATGGCTCTTAGCAAATTAAAAGTTGTGTTGGAAAAATTTTCAAAATGTAAGGCAAACAAAAATATATGTAAAATCTGCCTACATTCGTGTTTATATAGTCATGTATCTATCTCCCTTTTTTTGTTGTTGGGTGATTACACAGCATATTTTAATGTCGGTTAAATAACCTCCTTCGTTGCGCGGTGACTCTCCAGGCCGTTGAGGTTGGTGGCTCTCCACAATGTCTTGTCTTTTGCAGCTATTAGCAAATGTTGTTTTTCTTTTTATTATCTCTTTACTTTGCTGTCCATTTTCAAAAGAACGTCAGGTAACGTGGTGTTTTGCTCTGTTCCTCTTGCCTTCAGTAAGCCCTGTAGCTATCAGATGTACAAAGCGCACTTTCAACATTATATGCCAAGGAAGGTTGCAGAAACGAATTAATATTTTGAGATTTTCAAAAGTATTTATACGCTCACATATATCAATTAAATACAAAAAATATTTCTTGGCAGATATTTTTTGTATAAGAAGCATAAATGGATATTTTATATTAATATAAACCAATAGTTAAATCATACATTTTAGATGCATCAATGGTGGTCTTCAGTTATGCACTGTTCTCATCGCCGATTTTGGGTTTCGCATCATATCGGCTCCAACAGCAACCCCGATCCGATTCTAGGTGAAACAGGCCGCCTCCTTGAAAGCGTCGTGCTACGCACCGCGACATTGCAAAAAAACAGTAATTACAATTAACTAGCAAGGCTGATGTAAGACGCTGGCAGTTTCAAAATTTTTGAATTTTTCTAAATCTAGACAAAATCCTCTATATTCATTTATTTTACTTTCCCTCATCATTGTTCGTAAATATCCGACATTTTGATAACAGTCTACCAAGAATGGCGAAACGTTCTAAAATGTTGAAACCAATTTCTCTCATTCATCGCATGTGTAGCCAACAAAGCCTGTCCGATGAAGACGTAATGAAGGAAACGCGTCAGAAAAACTTTAAACAATCTTTCACACATCCTTTCTTTCAAATCTCTTCTTGATATATAAAGATTTCTTTAAAAATTATGCATCGTTATCCCATTCTTCGACAGAATTGAGTCACTGTCGGTCACTGTGTGTTTATCCGAATCTAAAAATAAACACGATAAAATTCATCTTCATTCCTACCGTACGCTGATGACTTAGCGGGTAGAAGTTCCGACTGGCACAAATTCAGTCGGGTTTTGATCCTAGCTAGAGGCAACCGGACGTCTAGCCACACTGATGAGCTGCGAAACAGTCTGTCTGTGGATGACACAATATATATATATATATATATATTGCACAACATATTATTAATAGCAGGATTTGTATTACTGATTTTTAGTGCGAATCGTTTTTCTATTCTATCAAGGTCCAACTTTTTATATCATCTCTATGTTCTGGAGTCCTTATATATCAGATCCAGCAATATATCCCAGATATATATATATATATATTTTAATTTTTTATTAAATATATATATATATATATATATATATATATATATATATATATATTAATTTACATATATATATATATATATATATATATTAATTTTTATATATATATATATATATATATATATATATATATATATATATATATATATTTAAACAAGTTTACAGAGGGAAAGCTTGCGGGATCTGATATATAAGGACTCCAGAACATAGAGATGATATAAAGAGTGGGACCTTGATAGAATAGAAAAACGGTTCGCACTAAAAATCAGTAATACAAATCCTGCTATTAATAATATGTTGTGCAATAGATGACCCGGATGTATTAACTAGTTGACTATTGCTAGCGACCGGCTTCAAAATCCTGGTAGGTAAATGCTGCTTTATCCTAAAATCCAAACGTTGAGAAGTCCTCCCTATGTAGTAGAGTCTACAACTACATTCATATTTATAAATAACTAAGTCAACATGACAGCGGGAGGACATCCTTACGACTGGAAGAAAGAATAGGGCGAGTAACAAATATTACTCGAACATTATAAAAAAATAACAATTGTTGATAGCAAACGAAATACGTCTAGCTAAGGACACACCCTCTGAACCAATAAAGGGAAGACGCAAATTGACTGGACATTTTTTAACAAGATGCAGCATAATCCTATAAAAATTATTGATGATATCACAGATAACAGTATTTAAAACATTAAAAGGATATCCATTTATAGAAAGTGTCATCTTAATAAAATCAGTTGCACCGCAGAAAAAGCCTTCGGAA
>OZ038475.1:65271598-65279098 GCA_964036315.1 Acanthosepion esculentum | reverse complement strand
GGTTATTAAAAATAATAATAATAAAAATATATAAATATATATATATATATACATACATATATATATATAGTTGTATATTTAGGCAGCAATCCTTCTTTTATGCAAGTTTCATTAAAAACGACAGACAAGGTACTACGGTTAAATTTTTTTATTTAATTTTTCTCATGTACGAACAAGAGCTTTCTTTGCTGGACAAAGGGTGTGTAAGAACTGTCCAAATATTTTATTTTTCCGAGCGCTTTTGGCTATACCTTTAGCCATTATCAAGGATGATTTGATTTTTCAGCTTAATTGAGTGTGTGCATTATGTATATATCTTAGTGTGTAGTAGTGGTGTTTTAATTTCCAAATACGGTTAGCACGTTGTGGGTTTGTTCGTAGTTAATATTCTTAAGGGTAGGCTTTTTCTTTTTTTATTATTAAAGCCTCCATTATTTTTAACCTTTTTTGCAGGTGGAAGCAATTAATATATTTGTGTTTTCTACTAGTATATTTCTAATGGAGTCTGGTAAATTTTTGTGTGTGTTTAAATGGGTTCTAATGGAGCTGTGATCGGATAGGTGTAACGTAAGGAGTCTGGATAAGAATGTGGTTGTGTAATCGATGTAATTATTTATGAGTCCGGTTTCGTTAGGAACGCAGTTCCTTAAGGGGCATTTGAACTCATAAATAATGTTTGTTCTTTGCAATTTTGACTTATCAGGCGTGTTGTTATTTTTGAGGATGAAGTTAGCTGTCTTAAATTTTATATAATAGATAATTAATTTGATTTTTTTTATTTGGGTCGATTGGGGTGGTGTATTTCTTTATAATGTGTTTTAGTGAGGATTCGTCTTGTTTGTAATTCTTATGCATTTGGTTTTTGTAATAAATGTGTATGTGATTTTTGACTGTGTTCACTTTCATTATTACTTACTTTAGGGAGAAATAGTCTTATTTGTTGGTCTATAAAATGGTTAGTGAAGCCGTTGTTGATTAGGGTTTGTTTTACGTTATTAATTTCTTTGAGGAAGAGGAGACTAGAGGATGAATTTTGGTGTGCTCTTTCTAGAAAGTTTTTTATTACAGCTATTTTATACCTAGGTGGACATTCGCTTTTAAAGTTTAGATGACAAGAGTTCTTGCTGGAGTTCTTACACACCCTTTGTCTAGCAAAGTTCGTACACAAGAAAAATTAAATAATAAACTTAACCGTAGTAACTTGTCTGTCGTTTGTAATGAAACTTGCATATATATATATATATATATATATATATATATATATATATATATATGTGTGTGTGTGTGTGTGTGTGTGTGTGTGTGTGTGTGTGTGTATTTCTTTAAAAACAACTGTCAAGGTACTGCTTTTAAACTTTTATTTATTCTCATATTCTTATAATTTTTTCTTTTCTTGACATAAATTATGTAGAAATTGTCCGAATTTTCTGTATGTCCGAACGCATTCGCCTAGTATTTATTCACTATTATAGACATTATCAAGGATAATTTCATTTTTACATTTAACTGAATGTATGGATTTTTTAATGTCTTTACACGACCGTGTGTGTAAAATAAAACATTCCTGTAACTCTAGATGCATACATAAACATGAATACATTCATTTAAAAGTAAAAATATCAGCATCCTTGATAATGGCTAAAAGAATAGATGAAAGTGCTCGGAGGTACAGAACATTTGGACAATTTCTAATTAATTCATGCCCAGACAATACAAAAATTATACAAACACAAGAAAATTAAATAAACTTGCCCGCATTTCTTAGAAACTTGTATAAAAGAGAGATTGCTACCTAAATGCACAATTATATATATATATATATATATATATATATATATATATATAAATTAATTTAGCACAATTTTTTTTTAAAAGAATTTAATTAGAAAATGAAAAATATATATGTATATATGCATTGTTTACAAAAATGGTATTATTAAAATATACATATATTCTGACATAATGCATATATATATATATGTATTCTTACATAATACACACACGGGTCATGCGTATGACGTTAAACTGCATCTGAGTCCTGGGTAAGACGATAAACTACATCCAACAGCAAAGCCTCTGATCAGGAGGTTTTGAGGAGCGTGGAACCACCTCTTAATCGCTGATGTTCCCAGGGCCACCCTGACCCGGGGTGGTAGCACCTGTTAGGGTCCCAGCTATGGAAAAATAGTGAAATCCCAAGGTGTGTCCACGTCCTGGGTATGACGATAAACTACATCCGCGTCCTGCGTATGACGATAAACTACATCCGCGTCCTGCGTATGACGATAAACTACATCTGCGTCCTGGGTATGACGATAAACTACATCCAACCAAAAGGCCGTCGATCCAATCAATCGGCTGGTCATGTCATGCCCCATCACATCTAACCCATCCCAAAACAACTACAACTTACAATTAACTTTCCCTCCCAAACCCTACACTAAATATACTAACACCTTACCCCTAAAATGTGATGGGAAACAATGATGTTGCCAGCTATACGTTTTTGAAACAATGATGTTGCCAGCCATACGTTTTTGAAACAATGATGTTGCCAGCTATACGTTTTTGAAACAATGATGTTGCCAGGGATACATTTTTTTGAAACAATGATGTTGCCAGCTATACGTTTTTGAAACAATGATGTTGCCAGCTATACGTTTTTGAAACAATGATGTTGCCAGCTATACGTTTTTGAAACAGTTGCCAGTTATACGTTTTTGAAACAATGATGTTGCCAGGGATACATTTTTATTGAAACAATGATGTTGGCAGCTATACGTTTTTGAAACAATGATGTTCCCAACTATACGTTTTTGATATATCTAGTAAATACTGGATCTGGCATTAAATAAGCCATAGTGGTTGATATGCCATGAAACCCCAAACAAACAAACAAATAATACACACACACACACACACACACACACACACACACACACACACACACACACACACACACACATATATATATATATATATATATATATATATATATATATATATATATATATATTATGTTAAATCACTGGTGGATAATGTCCGATCTCGACTTCCAGTTACATGCGCTTTCACTCAATCGACATAATATATATATATATATATATATATATATATATACATATATATATATATATATATATATATATATATATATATATATATATATATATATATATACATATATATATATATATATATATATATATATATATATATATATATATATGTATATATATTCCGTATATACATTGAATGTCGAATTTTACTAAAGTCTTTCTTCACACTACTTATATTGTTCGGAAGTTGCCATATTCACGATGTTTCGATCGTTGTAAGCTCCGGTCTTCTTCAGAGGATTGGAATTTCGAAATGGACTGAACCGTTTCGCCCACCGGGATAGATTGTTCTAGTTCCACATGACTCAGGATCACTTATCTCCCTTTAACTCAACTCTCTAAATTTTGCTCAGCTCTTCTGTATTGAACTCACAAATCTTTGGGTCAAGTCACTGGATTCAACCAACGCTTGAGTTCTTCAGTCCAAACAATGTAAACAGTGTAAATAATTACAATAAATCATATCAGAGACGCTCTTTCTTCATTTTCTACTTTAGAAAATTCTGCTGTCTCTGCTGAGTATAAATGCCCTTTCTACTTTAATTTTCATTAATTTCTTCTCTTTGTTTACATGCAGAGGCCATGGTATTCTAATCACTGCTATCTCTAGACCTCTCTTCATCTTTGACGAAATTGATCAGTGTTCACTGCTATATCGGGGGTTTGTTACTTAAAAGCATTTGCGTTTTTGTTTTTTCTAGTGAACTTTTCCTGTTTCTTAATACTTTGCTTATGTTTTGGAAGGCATCTATTTCTATCTCTATGCCACTTCATATCGCGGTGCCACGCTTTATGTTATCTATGAAAAGAATTTCCAGGTATTTGCTCGGTTGCTGAATTTAAATATTATTTTGTATGAAGGGCTAACAGAAGCAGTTTTGTTCAATTTCAAGCATTCTGATTGACGATTATTTCGTTTTTTTATCGTTTATCGTCTGTTTTGTTTTTTTTTTTTTGGTTATTTCATACCGAAACATATATTTGAATTGTAAGAATTTTACATCTTTGGGAAATTAATATTTCTTTAAAAAACTTAATGAGTATACAAGTCCTACTATTTATCACATAACTCGAGTGATAGACTGATCCGTTTCCCATGGTTATATGCGTGTACGAGAATATAACGAATCTCACTTGAATTCGAACTCGGCTCTTCGACTTGTAATTCTGATCTACTACCCAGCACATCCACCAAATTTATACATCTATGGAATTTTTAACTTATATATATGATACATCAATGAACACATCTATTTCAAGCGAAGAGTGATAATCTCAGTGGATTGAATCATTCAGTGATTGTTAATTCTTACTCATTTGTCAGTATACCACGAGGTTTGCGCATGCACGCTGTGGTTCGACTTTCATATACCTTATCTCATTATTGAATTACCACATCTAGTTTAAGCCTCTACTGGTATAGAATTCAGAAAATAAAGAGATCAATCAAATATCTCTAGAGAATGAAAACAAGAAACATTTCATGATTTTTTCGCTTCCATTTTTTTATTTCAGTAATATGAATGGAAGCTGCCGTGACCTTCACACTTACAGAGACGATAAAAAAATATATAAACTTTTTGAAGGTTAAAACTTACATGAATCGTCAAAATATATTTTGATTAATTGCCATTAGAGAAACAAATGATTAACATGAATTGACTCAGGAACAATAATTTTGTTTTATATCAGTTCCTTTAGTCTGGAGAAGATCACGACTCTCCACAAATTCCTATTCTCTGCTACATAAAAAAAGGTTTACCGCATCATTATCTCTGCCAGTACCACTTCTAAAAATTTATTTACAAATTCGCATTAGGTAGTTTACTCGCTGATTCCTTCCGACACACTTGCCAATGTCTTGTGAGTGTCAAATCATCTAAGCCCTCTTTTCGCATTATGTATGGCAGAGATTTCAAGTATTTCTTTCTCATATTAAGTACAAGTACCTTTTGTTTTTAAAAGGCACTTGCACAAAGGTAAGTATGTCGTTTGGAATTGTGAAATTTCAAAGTATAAAATAATCATGTGCGTTCAAAAGGAATTTTAGTTAGGAACGTGTATATATGTTTCATAAACAACGAACAAAATAATAATGCCGAAGGAAAAAAAATTGCAAGTTAATAAACGTCTCATATCAATTAAGTTTAGTGATAGGAAACGAATTAATTATATTGCAGTTGTATTTGGTACACATGGTTAGTGTAAAAAAATAATAGTTTGTAGAAGCAAACTCAAATAAAGAACAGTATCTAAAGTCTCTCCGTTTAGGTTTCGTTTTAAAAAGCGACGGAAATTGCGGCACTGAAAATCTGAAGGCACATTGGGATAGAGAAAGGTGCCTTCGCATACCTAAGTAAAGGATTAAGAAACAGGAACATATCGTAGAAACAAAGAAAAGAAAACTGAAATGTTATGTAATATCATTCTTCCTATATAGCCGTGAATGCTGAAAAATCTCCATTGAACTGAATATGAGTTCTGAGGCAATAGAAATGTGGATCTACATAAGGATGCTGAGAACACATGGACTGAAGACGCGAGCAACAACGAAGTTTTAAAGAAAATTGAGACAACAAAGACACATCTTTAACATCAGGAAGAGACAGTTGAAATTCCTAGCCACATAATGAGGTAAGCGGACTTGGAAATGTGATCTCACAAGACAGATTGAAAGCAATTTGGACAAAGAAAAACAACGCATAACCTACCTAACGATTTTAAATAAATGGATAACGTGCGAGGTTTATTAGAGATAAAGAAGACAATATCGTGTCCTTTCAAGGCGTTAGCCATGATATTTTCCCGCATTTTCCTGTCCTTTGTACATCTTAATAAATTTTGTCTTTCAAATCAAGTCATTATCTATCCGTATGTAAGCAGATTTCTCCGAGTATAAGTTCCTGGTTGTTCTAATATATCTCCCAAGCGGAATTCTCTTCTGAGAATGACGCATGAAATAGTTTATATTCACATTAAAAAAAAGAAACACACACACGCATCATATATTAAAAATCTTGAAAAAAGTCATATATAGGCATCAGCCAAGCACTTAACCAGAGAGTTGCCATTCACAAAAGCAACATCAAATTGCCCGACAGCAGAAAACTTTTTTTTTTATCGAGACACACCTACGAATGCAATTAAATCAAATTTAAAATTATGCCAATAGACCAAACAAACAACTACTCTTTCTCACAAATTCAAGAAAAAACTTCACAGACAAATATAAACCAGCACCAAACAGAACATAACAGAACACAACACCACATACATGGGCACATGGATGTACACATGATGGCCAGATACACTTGTCGGACCGCACACATACATACACGTACGCACTCTCAAACACGTATCCATGGAGAACAAATACATAAACAGACAAACACGTATGCACACACACACACACATACACACACACACACACACACACACACATATATATATATATATATAAATATATATATATATATATATACTGGCAGAAACAAATACGCTACTCACGTGGGTGCGTGTGTTTGTGTGAGTATATATATGTGTGTGTGTACATATATATATATATATATATATATATATATATATATATATATATATATATATATATATATGGGTGTATACTGATTCATGTAGAAGCTAGCGGGGACAAGCACACTCACGCAAGGTACGAAGACATGTAAATAGATTTAACAGTCACAGGGTGATGTGTATATAAGGGGTGGTATTTATCATCAACACACCTGCCATCGCCACCAGCAAGACCAAACCTAATGATATTATTACCACTTAGGAAGGAAGTCACTATATATATATATATATATATATATATATATATATATATATATATATATATATATATATATATATATAAATATATATATATATATGGGTGTATACTGATTCATGTAGAAGCTAGCGGGGACACGCACACTCACGCAAGGTACGAAGACATGTAAATAGATTTAACAGTCACAGGGTGATGTGTATATAAGGGGTGGTATTTATCATCAACACACCTGCCATCGCCACCACCAAGACCAAACCTAATGAAATTATTACCACTTAGGAAGGAAGTCACTATATATATATATATATATATATATATATATATATATATATGGGTGTATACTGATTCATGTAGAAGCTAGCGGGGACACGCACACTCACGCAAGGTACGAAGACATGTAAATAGATTTAACAGTCACAGGGTGATGTGTATATAAGGGGTGGTATTTATCATCAACACACCTGCCATCGCCACCACCAAGACCAAACCTAATGATATTATTACCACTTAGGAAGGAAGTCACTATATATATATATATATATATATATATATATATATATATATATATATATATATGGGTGTATACTGATTCAC
>OZ038475.1:65186598-65266598 GCA_964036315.1 Acanthosepion esculentum | reverse complement strand
TATATATATATATATATATATATATATATATATATAGTTAAATTGATATATATATATATGTGTGTGTGTGTGTGTGTGTGTGTGTGTGTCAAAATACTTTTACAAAGTTTGAGGGCGGGTTCCTTAACACCAAGCAAGGACAAAATTCTATACGAAAAATATATCCGCGAATAATTCTTTTTTTGAGTTAAGTTTACAGTAGACGTTATTAAATGTAAAATCCAAGATAGAATGAAAAAATTATTTTTTAAAAATTTGAGGAGACTTCCTGACACCAAAACAAGGTGAGAAGTCCAGATACATATATGTGCAAAAATCAAACGTTATACCACAAAAGTACAACTCTTAAATAATGTTCAAAACATGCCCTTTGAAATAATCCCACAAGTTGTCAAATAGTTTCGCAGTCCCTCATAAAACGTTGATGAATGATATCTGTATTATCAATGCCTGCTGCATAAACTAATTGTTTTATTAGATCCCACAGATAGAAATCCGAATGATTGAGGTCGGGGAACGTGCAGGCCATGAAACTTGTCCTCACCAACCTATCCATCTTTCATGGTAGATTTCAGCCAGTTCATCGCGAACAATGTGACTAAATTGAGCTCGAGAAGCATCATCCATGAACCACATGTTACTTTGTATTAGCAGGAGTACATCCACTCGTAGGTCTGGAAGTGTCCTCGAAAACAGGTATCTGTAGACAGCTCCAAAAAGTTGTGCTGGAGAACATATGGTCCTACCTGACAGTCACCTAAAATACCATTCCACACATTAATCGCAAAATTATGCTGGTGTCTAGCCTGTATTGTACCATCGAGAGTCCGATCCGCCCACAGATGTTCCTTGTATAAATTTGTTATTCCATCTCTTCCAAATGTTGTTTCATCCGTAAACAAGACTGAAGAAAGAAATAACGGATCGGCAGTTTGTGCCATAAACAATCGGCAAATGTTCTCGCGTAGTGAGTAATCAGATGGCGAATGTCCCAGCAAAGGCTGCAAATGATACGGATACAGGAGCTGCACTTGAAGTACCCTCCACGCTTTCTCTATGAAATGAACGACATGTACGAATGTGTGTTCTTTGGGGTCAGGCGTACGAAGGAAGCTCAGTCGTCCTCGATCCATACCTTGTGGTGCAACGGAACCTGTCTCAGGAACACGACGATAAATAGCAGCAAAGGTTGGATGACTGGGCTGCCTTCGGTGTGGCAACGCAATCTCAGATAACCGTGCATGCTCCGGTGATTTGCCATTCACGCGGTCGTATGTAAAAATAAAATCTTCATGATCACTATATGAAAATCCTGCCATTGTTAAACGGAACACTTCTCAGATAACTCACTACTATATATATATATATATATATATATATATATATATATATATATATATATATATATATATATATATATATATATATATATATATATATGCATATCATCCCTCACCGGGAAAATATTTATATTTATTATTATATACTTACTAGTTTTGTTATATTACATTGAGTACTCTTTTATTATATTAACATCAGTACGCTCTCTCTCTCTCTCTCTCTCTCTCTCTCTCTCTCTTCATATCTATGTAATATACTGATTTGTACGAATAAATATGGGTGCTGCCTACGTACGGCTTTGTATCATGTTATTTTTTTAAAATATCGATAAAAAAGTGGAGGTTTGAAAAGAAGAATATTAGAAATGACTTCCAAAAGCTAAGCAAAATACTAAGAAGCAGCAAAGATTCGTTAGGAACAAAGTAAAGAATAGTGAAATGTTATGTAAGATGATTCCTCCTATATGGCAGGGAATCCTGGACAATCTCCTCGCAGATGGAGAAAAGATTTGCGGCAAGAGAACTGTAGTTCTACAGAAGAATGCTGAGAATATCATGGACCGAACATGTGAGAAAATAGAATCAGAAATGCCATTTATGTTAAATGTCTAGAAGAGACAGTTGATGTTTCTAGGGCACATAAAGAGCAAGGATGGCTTGTAAAATTTGCTACTCATAGGACAGCTTAAATACAACAGGGACAAATGTAAACAACTGATAGCCTATCTAGAGAGCGAGAGTAAATGTATGACGGGGCGAGTTTTAGGAGAAATAATAAAAAGATAGTCTTTATTAAAACCTACAAAGGACATGAAATTGTGGAGAGCAATTATCACCAACATCCTAAATGGACAGGGCATGAAAAGAAGAAGAAGAAGAAGAGGAAGAAGAAGAAGAAACAAAAAGATAATAAAAAAGAAACATACAAGTTTTTTTTTTAATATTTCCCTAGTTTTCTCTTTTCTCTCTTTGTGCAACATTTTTCTTTTATACTTCGTCTTATCAGAATCACTCTGTTTATCCCTTTTCAGAATTGTGTAAGTGTTTGTTGACAAATGTGTGCTGTATACGCAGATTTGGAGATGTAGAGAGACGATGAAAACAGAGAGAAAAAAGAGCAAAAATTGTGAGAGAAAAGAAACAAAGAACTGAATTCAAAATATAATGTGATCTTCCCTTTCATCTTACAATAATTTTCGAACATTTTCCGGTCGCCTTTAGGAAAACATTAAAAATATATCTGAAGAGTCAAAATAGTAAAATACAATTACATTACTCTGTTTCTGAAATATAATGTTTTTTTTTAAATAGGGAATATCACGATATATAAGTGTAATGACAATACAAATAACCGCACTCACTTCCAAAAGCGGTAGAGTGTCATATATATATATATATATATATATATATATATATATATATATATATATATATATATTAGTATGTGTGTTTGTGTATGTGTGTGTGTGTATGTGTGTGTATGGTTGGAGTAAAAATCAGATAGAGAATATCTGTAAAAGGACAACATAAATGAAGACAAATGAAAATTTATCTTACCCGACAAGTTTTGTCCTCTGATGGACTTTGCCTTGATGAAATCCCTAAGCGGACGAGACGCGTCGGCTAAAATAAGTTTTCCTTCTGTCTTTTTTCATATATATATATATATATATATATATATATATATATATATAATTTACGAAATAATTTATTATATGGAACCTTAAAGTGGTCTGTTTTTATTTAAATTTTATTTAACACACACACACACACACACACACATATATATATATATATATATATATATATATATATAGATATAGATATATATATATATATATGCTGTATTTTCCGGCTTAAAAGATGCAATTTTATCCTAAGATATACCCTGAAAAATAAGTGTGCTTCTTCCAAGACGAATGAAAGTCAACACCCAGGCTCGACTGATTGTGACGTGGATTTTTATGTTGAGTTATTACACCATAATGTTAGGTATCTTTTACCCTTTTATATGATGTAACCTCGGTACTGTTACAAGTATTTCCATGATTATAAACCTTCCTGGAGCCGAGCCATATGCTCCGTTTACTAGCAGCAGCGGGACCCTTTCTGCTCTTGACTATTATATCATTACCAGGCAAACAAAATCGGACGACTGATTAATGTACATAATACGAGGCGCCAGTATGTGAGTGTGTCGCATGATGAATGTGTTGTTGTATGAAAATGACATGTTTTTCTTAAAAATGTCATTCCAATGTTAGGGTGCGTCTTCCAACCCGCTGCGACTTGTAAGCCGTAATATATATATATATATATATATATATATATATATATATATATATATATATGGCAACTGATCTGACGAACCTTTTCCCCGGTGCCTCGACTAAATGAATTTATCCGTACTACTAGATAGGCGTCGAGGTCCCACCCTTTTAAAGCCGAAATAGTTTAATCATAACCGCCACATCTACTCCAACGTTTTCTTTTGTCGCACTTTTCAACAGTGGAACTCCCCTCCGTTAACATGCTTCCCATAAAACTACAATCTTCGAAAATCTAAATGCAATGTCAATCACCATCATCTGTCGTCTTGTAACACGCTCATCTTTTATCCTTTCCTCAATCCTTCTATACCCATTCTTTTCTGACATTATTCACACTCTGTAACCCCCTACGTACTAGTGGTATTTTCGCCTTTCTTAGTGGGGAAAGGGTTTATATATATATATATATATATATATATATATATATATATATATATATATATATATGCATGTATGTATGTATGCATATATATATATATATATATATATATATATATATATATATATATGTATGCATATATTAGAAAGATAGCGAAAGCAAACGAGTCAGATAATCTTGATTGAGACGTTAGTAGCATATTTGCAATCGGCGACAGTGGATGGTGATTAAATTTAGGTATCATGGCAGGATTTCAAACACTGATTTTCATGGCAGAGAAGTAAATACGATTTTAATATGTTTGTGCATAATTTGTTTCCGTTCTATTTCCTCCATCGGATACCGTAAAGTATATCAGTTAAAACATCTTTATCGTATAAGCGTGCAAAACCTGTTTCATAGCGGAAAAACATGTATCTTTACTATTGGCAGTGATGGTTGATGTTTTGATTTAGTTAAAATACTAATCTTATTATTTTAGATGAAATTTTATTTGACGTTGTAGGAATCTATTTATTTTAAGTCCTACCAACCTTTTCTTTCTTTCTTTCTTTCTTTTCTACCAACCTTTTCTTTAGTGTTAGCCTAAAATTTAATTAGGTTTTTATAGCCACATAAAACTGATCCTTGGTGTTTATTTTCGATGCTGCGTATATCTTCCTTCCTCGATTGAGCTCAGATGAGGCAAGCTTTATTAAATGTTTCAACTGCTTTTTTCTTGGGTTTAAAATTTCGATGTAACCAATTTACGGTAAAGTCAGTTTTGTTACTACATTTTTTGCCATTTTTCTTCTTGTTTTAAATTTATTAAATTTCTTTTTATTTACTGTTATTTTAATTTCAGAGTTTTCCTAAAACCCTTATCGATAAAACAAATCCATCATTATCGATTATCGTTGCTTATTTAACGATCTCAAAAAACCTACGAGTTGTGCACTGAAAAGAAAGAAAAATCCGGACGAAAAACTAATGTTACTTTGAAAAAATGACTTAAAATGTAACTTCGCTGTATGTGAAGGGATAATCTAACTTTATTTACAGATAAATTCTTATATGTTTGTTCCTTTGAAGTACATGAATTTATTATAGTGGCAAATCATAATATAGAGATAGGCAAGCATATATAGATAAAATGAATTAATGTATATCACACATATGGAAAATACATAAAGTAACATTTAAATAAATCGACTATCACTCGGTGTCATACAAACTGTCAACTGACAATAAAAGAAGTTATGCTATACATTAAATATAAATTTTGTAATTCTGAATATGTTTACACATATGTGTAAGTAACATAATCAGGCGGTTACTTTTTTCGTGGCTTGTTTATTTATTTATTTATATGGGTTAATTCATTTTACTTGTTTTTTTTTATTTTCATTTTTTATTTTATATATTTATTTATTCTTTTTGGTATTCGGTGTTTTATTAACGTAGTAAAAAAATGGGGGGGATTTGTTTAGGTCCCTTATTTAATAGTTTGTTTTGGTCTGAGAAGATGATGCAATTTATTCGTCCAATTTTTGGACTGATTGCCGTAGTCTATTCTGCTATTTTGGCGGGGGACAGTTTTACATTTTGTATGACAAATTTCGTGGTCGTGATAATATTTGAGTCTGCATTATAATTCGGGTTTTTATCCACACTCGCACACATAAATGCACGCACGCACACACAGATGTATGCTGAAATGCATTCTCTCATATATATATATATATATATATATATATATATATATATATATATATATATATATATATATATATATATATATATTGGCGCTTGATGTGCACGTGCCTGTATTGGTTGAGGTTGAAAGCGATGACGTAATCTTACATATTTTCAAAATATTAAAAATGTTAATTTTTTTTTCTACGTTTGCTTTGATCTAGCAATTTTCGTGTCAGCAAAAAAATAACGTTTTCTAATTATAGGATAGAAGGAGAAAATTTATCTATTTATTTTCTTTTTCATGTGTAATTTTCGTTAATGTATTATTTACAATTTACAGTAAAAAATGTCTTCTTTTAAAAGCTATTATAATTCTTTTCTTATTCCTAAAATGTTTATTATACATACTTCCGTATGCATAATTTCCAGGAAACGTAGCTAAACGGATTGTGAGTATATGGTAAATAAAATGGCGATGGTCGAAACGGTAATCTAAACGTCAGTAGTTAATTTTACAGCCCAAATGTCTGTAGCAATGAAACAGATGAATCGTTTAAAATAAATTATATTTAAAATATTATTAATGCTTACCTATTTGCAAATAAGATTTAAAAGAAACACTTTATGACAAACAGCAATAGTGGAGGGTTTCCATATATATAGTAAAATTTCATTAAAATTATAACAATCACGCAAGCGTATATGTGTAAATTATGAGCCCAATTTACGACAGAACTACAAAGGTTTGACGCAAAATTTATATCCGGTATTTACTAAGATTATAGGGGGAAATTTATGTTATGCCAATAATACAAATGAATAGAACAAGCCTGGCAATTAGAATTATAATATTGGGCTTTTATTTAAATTCAAACACGAGACCGTTGCTGCTTCTGCGAACTATGGAATATACGATTCACTACACACTACATATATATATTTACAAACTCTGCTCTGCTTTTGTGAAGGGTAACTCTGTGGTTTAGTGCTTGGCTGATACCAATATATGACTTCTTGCATTTTGTGCATTTGAGTGCATAAATCACATTTTTGAAGTTGCATTTTAAATTTTTATTTATTATGTTTTTTGGGGTTTTTTTTTTAGAATGAAAGAGTTTCCTTCTTTAAGGATATCACACACTCCACATCATTTTGTTGCATTTTGTGACCCGCTGTATTGTGTTTTGGATAAATTTGGATAGTGTTAATATGTGTTGGAGGTTTTTAGATTGGTGTTTGCATTTAATTATTTTTGTCGTTTTTGGTATATTTTTAAGTTTGTCATTCTTGTTATGTAGGTCTAGATTATTTGTAATTTCTGTAAATAGTTCTGGATTGTTCTTGTATGTTGAGACATATGCCAGAGTTTGTTCGACGTTACGTTTCTTTGGATTTCGCAGTTGGTCTTGGGGAATTTTTTTCTAGTTCGAAACCTTTGTTTATTAATGCTGTAGGCTAGCCTCGTTTTTTTTTTAGTTATATGTAGTTCTTCTAGGCATTTTTTGGAGATGGTTGTCAGCCACTATAGTGCAAACCCTACGTGATAGAGAATAGGAGATGGATCGCTAGTTGTTGTTGAGTTCAGAGTTGCAAAACATCAATAAAGCGAATTTTAAACTTAACTATTGTATCAAACTCGTCGACGTGTACATCTAATTAGGCAGTGGAGTTGCTCTCTCTCTCCACTGGGTGACGTTGCAGTCACGAAAGGATTACGTCTACATTCTATGACGGTTTAGACTCGACCCCATGAAAAACCTTTCTATATCATTACCACACTAGTTCAGCCAATCAAAATCGACCTCGTTTGTTTATCATGTATCTAACCTCAAAAGTCAAACTGAGAGAGTTACAGCAAAATAGATTTCTCTAAAAAATAATAGTCTATTATTTAACAAATATATGTCCGCAAATCGTTCGTTTTTTAATTATTATTGTAAAGAAAGTTTACGGTAGATGGCGCTCTATTGTTATATAGACTAGGTTATATTTGTTGTTCGTGTACATTTCTGGCTAGTATTTCTTCAACGTCCAACGTGTGTAGTAGTGAGTTAATTTAGAAGTGTTCCGTTTAGCAGTGAGAGGATAGACAGATACGACTTTTACATAGGCCTCACGAAGAGTAATGAGCGCGAGGCTGCACGGCTGTATCTGATTGCGTTTCCAGGCTGAAGGCAGCCGACTCATCCAACCTTTGCTGCTATTTATCGGCGCGTTGCTGAAACAGGATCTTTGGCACCACAAACTATCGATCGAGGAAGACTGAGATCCGCTCGTACGCCTGACCACGAAGAACATATTCTAGAGGCTGTCGAGGACGATCTGCATCAGCACACGTCAAGTGGCACTAGCATGTCGTGCATCTCATAGTACAACATGGAGCGAACTTCCAGAGTAGCTCCTGTATCCATATTATTTGCAACATGTGCTGGGGCTTTTGCTCTATGATCACTTTCCACGTGAGAACTTTTGCCTATGTACGCGCGTTATAATGCAGCAATGCCGATCGAATTTTAGACACTTTACCTTGGAGCGAGTTCAAAATCTAGTCTGTTCTTTAGTTGAACAAGGCCAGCGCACTCCGTCACAATAAATTGTTACTTCTTTATAGCACACGAAAGAAGAGGCTTTTAATATGGTTCGGATCATATTATACCGGCAATACATATTATCAAGATCTATACCTATGTTGGAGAATTCTAAAATGTTTTTTCTCGCAAATAATTATTCATGGTTTTGACGCCCATTAGTGTCTGCCGATTATGTCCTTGTGTCTGACTCTATCGGTCGTAACAAACGTTTACCGACTTCTCATTTTCTCCGGGAAAATGTTTAATTTAGACATTCTCCCCGACAATGCACTTAGTTCTTATTAATCACGGAGGGAATTCAGTCAGTCAGCCGACATCTCTCGACCTTTGACGCTGAAGTGAGGTAGGCTTAATTTATACAAGTCAAGAACATGTTAACCCAATCTGATGTGCAATTGTATGCTCGATAATATGCGCGTCCATTGCCCTGGCAGAACAATTAAAATGGGAGAGTTTGCTGCGCTGAGCACCACCAACGTGAAGCCGCCTGTCTACAGATGATTGTATTATGAACACGTACAACCACGCACGAAAAGCCGATAGGTTAGCAATCGGATTGAAGCCGCAATTCTTTATTCTGAAAACGACCACACGAAATAATCCTTCCGGGTAGATCAAAATCAGGAGAGCTCAGCCGACATCAAATACCACTAACAGGTATTGATCTTGAGAGAAAACAGAGAAGATAAAGACGTATTTGCAATAAGTACACTGAGTTGAAATCGATGCCTGCAGTCAATTATATAATCAACTCAGACCGATTTTCTATTCAGACGGTAAAAGTTCCCGCGAAACAATAGTTGAAAATTATTATTTAGGAACACTGAAGTCTGAATATTGTGCGCTTACAGATCTTTGAAAGGCTGAACTCTGACAGAGTACTAAACAATCGTTAAGTGTAAAGTAGGCTTCTTTTTCAATTAAACTAAAACCGTGATAATATGTGCAAATCTATCACATAAAGATGATTCGATTTCCCCCAGTCATGATTCGTCATCATCAACATCTCTTATTCTTCTAAGTTCCCGTTTCTCTCCATCTCGTGAGCGATCATGACTCTTCACAACTTCCTTAAGTTTGTAGCTCTTAGTAAACATTATCTTTATACTTTTCCTCCTATTCTCTATTCTCTCATCTGTTATACAAGCTTCTTAGTTAAATTTATCGCTGTTTTCATCTGTACCCTGTACATTCCCTATGCCTTGTGAGTGTCAGATCCGCTAACCCTTATGTCCTCTTTATATATTCTGAAATTTCAATCAGCATCTTTCGGAATATAATTCTGAGTATCCTTCATGTTTTCACTTTTCTTAAAGTTTCTTCTTATAGTCTCTCTATCCATGGCATTCTTACTGGAATTCCATAGAAACACATCTCTGTTGCCTCAAGGCGGCTTATAATCTGTAAGGAAATTGTCCAACAGTCATTACCGTAGAAAAGAATTGCTATAGCTTTTCAGGACTCTTCTCTTTATTTCTAACTAGATTTCCAGAAGTATGGCTATATCGCCTTGAAATAACGGTATTCGTATGATTACCGAAGTTAAACAACATCGATCCTGGACAGCACCTAGATGATTAATCGCTTGAAAAGACCAAGTACTGAAAAATTGGATATGCCAGTGGATAACAGATAGGAATTGGAAATCGCATATATCCAATTTCAGTCGAACACGTTATATTTACTTACGCGCAAATATAATTTGGAAAAGTATGAATGCAAATATTCTCACCCCATCTATGGGTTAATTATTAAGGCTTGTAACAGTGCGATATTATTGTCAGAAAAATACATACTTGCAATCTAAATATGCTTTCCGGTTTAAAATAACACGCAAAAGGTTGATAAGCCATAAAAAACAAGTCACACAATAACTACATTTCCTTGTTTTTTTTAATATATTAAGTTTGGAAGGCATATATTTCTATTAAAATGAGCCTTCCGGTTTTGTTGTCACCTTTTTCGTTTTTTCTGTTAAAATATTTCCCAGATATTTGTAGTTCCTTACTTGATTGATTTTGAAATCTCCAATACTTAGGTCGATTCTTAGACAGTCTCTGTTGCTGAAAACCGCACATTCAGCCCTCTTGCAAATGACCCTCAGCCCTATTTTTATGCTTTACCCTATCAGTTGTTTCATGTGTTGAGCCAGTTTCCTGGCGTAGGTGATCAGTAAAATTCAAATGGAACTAAGAACAAAAAAAAAGTTCAGAGAAAAAGCCTCTACCATAAAGTGGAACACATTAAAAGAAGCAGAAAAGAGGTTATGCCCCAGGAAAAGAAAAAAAAATGGAACAGAATTCAATGATAAATGTAAGTCTCGAAATAATGAAAACGGAACCAGATAATGTCCAAAATAGAGTGGAGAGTATAGAGCGTTAAGCAAATACATTACAAAACAAATGAAAACATGGATGTCTAAATGAGAACTGTGTGTAAATAGAAAACTAACAAAAGCTAGACATATCAGATATTAATAAAAAGATGAAAGAAATAACAGGATTCATAACGCTTCGCTGCAGTGCTAACAATAATGGTAACATGAGCGGTTTCCTGATAAATAATCATCCGGCATTCATTGACGAAATTGCGTTACTGTCGGTCAGATTTTTTTATGAAATCTTTCTCTTAAAATAATTTTTCAGGAAAATAGGTTTTACAAGTTCGATTCTTGTTATCGCAGTTTCAATTATTAATGAAGGTTTCCTTTCTAAACTTTTCTTTGAGTAGCATCGGTAGGCTATCAATTCTTAAGAGGGACACTCATGATAGAAAAAGAAAACATACTACAATGATGAAAAGAATGCATTAGCGACATCTTCCGTGTTAACATAGAATGCAAAAAAACATCATTCGTAGCTGTTACATTTTATTTGCCGTGCGTTTGCAGGGCTGGAAAATATATCTCGTCCACAATTAGGTAGAGTAATAAATTAGCACAATTTGTATTTCTGCGTTCTTACAGCAGAATAAACTCTGCTTATTAAACGTTATAGGGTACTTCATCCTTTCGGAGGTATGTAAGTTTCTTTCTCTCAGAGACATTTATTAATTCGTAAATGTTTAAGTAACTTAACTCTAAATTATTATGAAGGAAGGAAGCAGTTAACTGCAGGCATACGTAACTTGAATTGAAAGAAATTTGCAAATGGGCACAGGTAGAACTTTGTAAACAGTAAACAGACAACGAACTAGAAGAGTTCTCACATCAAGTCACAAAAGAGAATGGAAAGTAGATAGTCATTTCAGAAATCTGCAAAAATAGTTGGAGAAAAATCAGTACAAAGATATTTTTCCCCTACTTTTTCCTCGTTGAAAATAGAATGCGTAGAAAAGAATTCATTTTGATCTAATTATTTTGTAAATATTAATATTTCTTTAATCTCTTTCTCGGTCTTGTTACAGGAAGAGTTCAAGAAATCCTCTCTGCTACTACTGAAACTTAATTCAACAATAAAACGTTAATAAAATGCCGCAAGGACACAACACAAGATTTCAAATGATTAAAACATAATCAGGCAACAAAAGATTTCATAAGATTTAAGCATAGAAACACAGTATAAGATTTCAAATGATTTAAGCATAAGCACACAAGATTTCACAATATCTAAGCATAGGCACATAACATAAGATTTCATAAGATTTAAGCATAAACATAAAGTATAAGATTTCATGAGATTTAAGCATAAACATAAAGTATAAGATTTCATGAGATTTTAGGATAAGAGCATCACACACTATTATATCAAATTTAAGCATAAGCACGCAGCATAAAATTTCATAAGATTTAGGGATAAGAACACAAGATTTCATCAGATTTATTATAAGCACACAGCATAAGATTTCATAATATTTAAGTATAAGTACACAGCATGATATTTCTTAAGATTTATGCAACATATGATTTCAAACTTGGCAACATATTGAATGCCAGTCGCTACAAAATTTTGAATTGATATTTTTCTCATTAGTACCATTAGTTAGCTCAGCTCATTTTAAATTTAATCCCAAATGCCGCATTTCATTAGAATTGAGCTTCCAAGAGAGACCCAATGCGGTAATACGCTTCTAACAATGTTCGTTCTATAATTATTTCTAGCAATAGGTTAACCTATGTCATTGACCCGTATTCTCATAGGGAATCACTTGTTAATTATTGTTTGCAGTCAATATATGTTTATTTTATTCACTATTCAGCATCGACCATAAAGAAGTATACAATTGTTGTTGCTATTTAAGTATTTGATCTACCTTCAGAGTTTGATCTACCAGAAAAAGTCATCGCTAAATTATGTAATCTACGATTTGAGAAAATTTTCTACATTATTCATTGAAAATAGATATATACGGAAAAAGCCATGAAAAAAGAAATAGTCTTTATTTAATATACTATAATATTATACTAAACAAATTATACCATATGATAGATAAACTAAATGAAATTGTTATTTTAACTGATACCATCATCGTCTATGACAATTTTGAACATCATTCAGAAATACAATAATTACAGTCAGTTATGTACCATATGTGTTACACGCTTGGGCGATCATGTATCTTTCGATACATGACTAATGAGGCAGATTTTTTTCCGACAGTAGGTTGCCATTACTTTCTGCGGTAGACCAGTTGCAATCCAAGGCTATAGAACACGGACTGTCCTGCTATTTACCCATAGCCTTAGAAGAAGAGGATTCATACCTTTCCCAAGGGTATTAACACGTAAGTGAACGTAATGAATTCGACTGGAATTCGAACTCGGCTCTCCGATTCCTCAATTCGAAATTAGATCGCTTAATATTCCATCAAATTAAATCTAGATGAGAGTGATATGTCTATATTTCTGAGATTAGGTATTGTAAATATTTGCACTGTATACATCGTTCAGACTGTTGTCACATCATTATTGCCATATTTACGACGTTTCGGCCGTTGTACTTCTTCACGTGATATCCTTTGCAATTTCGAATTGAAATGTTTATTTATTCCACGCGGTAGACTGTTCTAGTTATACATGCCATGCATTTTGTGGGTATCTCAGTATCAGTTAATTACCTTTATTAACTCAACTCTCTAAGTTTGTTTTTTCCTTTGCTGTGTCAAGGTACTGAATTCACAACTCTTTGGGTTAAGTTAACATTTGGATTACTCAACCAATGTTTTATCCACTGGACCATGTGTCCTTGGTGATAAAACAAGGCTTGCCACGTGGAACTCGATCGATCTATCCCCGTGGATTAAATAATGGGTTCAGTTCGAAATTCCAACGTATATCACTTGCCGAAGGTTCGAACGTACAACGGCCGAAACGTCATGAAAATGGCAATAAATATGAGGTCAACAGTCCGTACGGTATAAATAGTGTAAATTAGGGTGTTCTGTTTTGTTACTTAACTTATTATTTAAATTACGTTGTACGTGTATATAATTTTCTTAATGGTAGAGCAGTTATTTAAGAGGAATTATACACATAGATCTTATACTTCAAGTGCACACATTTTTAATAAAATATGACTATACACAAGCAAACACAAATAAATTCGCCTTGACCAATGATCTAATAATATTTAGTTTTATTCTAAACAAAATACATCAGAATATTATTATTTTAGTTGGCAATTATACAAGAAATCACAAATTATTAGATATCATTTATTATCAAACTCTATAATAATGGCACGCTGTAAAAAAAACAGAAAAAAACATGAATATGTATCTTTTCACAATTAAAAGTACAACAAAGAAATAACTTGTTTAAAATCAGTATTTGGTGTTTTAGATTTTAGTTTTACTACTGCTTGTGATTTTAATTATATTAACTTCACTCGATTTGCTTGTCCAACTCCGACAGTATTCTTTTTTTTTTAAATTCTGTTTTATGGATTGCCTTCGTTTTTTTCTATTTTCGTTTTAAATATACTTTTCGTCTCATTTACCAAAATCATCATGGTCGAATGTTGTGAACCCTTAAGATGTTGGAAGGTAACTCATTTTCCTAATCGTTTGAATATAATATTAAGAAAGTATAGCAGCCACGGTTCGGTCGATGAAAGGTAGTTCACTGGTACAATTAGAGCGCAGACAAATCCAGGCCGTCACGTTTTGACTCCATTCTTAACAAATCTAATTGAGGAGAAATATTGTTCTCAGACATTAATTGGCTCCTGTGATTAAGCAAATTATTAAATTTCTACTTTACAGCAAGTGAATCTCTAAACTGATTAATTTGAGTAAGATAGTGGGTGTAATTTTTAAAACGAGATCTTTGACTATCTGAGTAGATAAGAATAAGTTTGGTATAGTACCCTGAAAGCACATTGCAATGCCAGAATATTTCCGAAAATAAGCTAAGTATTCAGATATTGGAAATGTGTTAACAAATAAACACATGGTGAAATACTAGGGGTTGCAAAAGTAGGTATACACTAATTATTAGACCAGTATTACTGTTATTATTATAGTGGTTATAATATGGATTTAATACAAGAATTCATTAAAATTATTTTTAATGTTTTTTTTTCTTTTCATAACTTTTATTATATTACATTCAATATCATTTTTATCTTTCACGAAATAATAATAATAATAATATTTTTTTCAGGGAAACAGGAAAGAATGACTGACGGGGGCAAACAGTTTGAACATTTGAGGGATTCATTATGTCTATTATTCATATGTTGATTAATGAAATATCTGAATCATACGTTTTGCGTTCACGCATTGTTATTTATTACTGTATACCTACTTTTGCAGTATTTACTGTATTTAATTTCCTCTATGGTATATGATGCTGGATAACCCAGTCACAGATGAAGATGAAACGGAAAAGACTTTACCGATGACAGCTGAGAATACCATGGAGAGAACATGAGACCAATTAGAAAGTTGTTATGAAGACATAAAAAAATAATTTATACTGGCAACCAAGAAGAGTTAGCTGAAACCGCAGGGATACATAATGAAGAAAGAAGGCATGAATCATTTAAACCATACAGGAATTCTCATTTTATGTGCTGTGTCCCTTTAGGGCGTAGAACATTATGGCCCTCCACATCTTCCTGTCCTTTGTAGATCTTCGATATAGAAGTTTTGTCTCTTTGTTATTTCACCCATACATTTACTAAGCTCGTTACGTTACGAGCTGATCTCCTCTGTCCATCTTTCCCTCAATCTGTCCTGTGAGTATCAGATTTTCCAAGCCATTCTTCCTCATTACGTACCTCAGACATTTCAACTAGCTCTTCGTGATGCTAAGTATAAGTTTCACTTTTGTTTCTATTTTCTCCAAAACCTCGTTTTTCACATGTTTGGTCCATAGTATCTTCGGCATGTTTCTGTAAAAACACTTTTCTCTTGTTTCAAGTCTCTTCTCCATCTTTGAGGAGCTTGTCCAACATTCGCTGCTATATAGAAGAAGAGATATCACGTAACAGTTCATTACTCTTTTCTTTGTTTTCTTTCTAACATTTTTTGTCTTTTAATACTATGCTTAGTTTTTGGAATGCATTTTTGACCATTGCAACATGTATTCCGAAATTCAAAGAAGCAAGAGAATACAAATATCAAACTCAACAACGTTTTGATAGGTGTTGCTAACCAGGACCAACAGGTTTGGTAAAAGCCCATGTTATTTAGAACATTAAATGAGAGTATGTTGTGGAAAGCCATTATCGTCCATGTTTTGAATGGACAGTGTACATAAAAAAAGTAATTCAAACACCATTATAGTAAGTTCGATTAATTTTGGTTTTAGTACAAACGCACCAAAAACAACAGCAGCTAATCGGTTTAATGATGTCGACTAGATCTGTATTCGCCAACAATGCAGTTGCGTCTTTTTCGTTAGTATTTTATATTTTACAATGTATTTCTGAAAGATTTAAATGCGTCAGTGTATTGAGAACGGAGGGGTACCACATTGCTCTGATTTTTGTTTGATCACCTAACTTCATCTTTCAAAATGTTTATGTCTCGGATGGCATGGATCATGGAGTTCTAACTCCTTATCTAAATAAGATTATATATCCACGAAGCATTGGGGAAGTTTCCAGACATCTCTAAATCGATCTCTTCTTTCTATTAGTTCCCGTTAATCGGTTTCTCGTAGCTGACAAATAATAATGATCATCGCTCAGCTATCCAAAATATGTGCGCGAAATTCACCCACCTTCACTCAGGGTATTGTTGATCCCCATTGTTTAATCTGGCCATGGGCCATTTTCAAGTTGAACATCCAGTTATTACAGCGACCAGTGCATCCCCGGATATAAGTGAGAGCTGAAAGCATCTGTTTAATAAATCTGTTGAGTACGAGCTGGGAGTTACCTAATCCGTTTGTCTATCAAGAAAATAATTATACCCGTTGAACGTGTCCGGGTTTTCTCAGCGTCTATCATTTGAAACGGAAATGGAAAAATGATTTAGAGGGCCTGTTACCATGCGAATAACGATATCGATATCGACGCTAAGAAGAGGATCATAGAAAGTGTTTTCTTTTCTGTACAACTAAGAGGCTTGTTAGAGGTAGATAAATACTTTATAGTAAAAGCTTTTGGCAACAGTGCAAGGCTTTTCCCAGTGCAATAGTATGCTTTTATCATTATTTACAGTTTCCACATGGACTACTGCTGTAAGGAACCAAGGCGAGGACAAAGATGAGGGCAGAGCTGAGTTTGAATATATAATTATGTATAGTTACGCATATAGATATATACCGGCATAATAAAGAAGACATGCATATGTATCTATCTATTTGCGGAGGAGATTTCATTCTGATGAGTTGAACATCACGATGTTCACGAAATAAAAATTATAAAAGAAATGGATAATTAAAGTGTCCTTTTACTTATTACCATTATAGTGCTCTGTAGTCTACATTGAGCTCACCCTGGATTTATATTCTCCTCGGGATTATCCCTTCCAGTCCCAAATTGATAAAACGTATATATATATATATATATATATATATATATATATATATATATATATATATATATATATATATAGCAGAGGAGGACTGGTTCCATAGCCTGCACGTTCCCCGACCTCAATCCTTTGGAATTTTATCTGTTGACCCACTTAAAACTATTGCTTTATGCATCAATAATGCAGAGATACTTCATCAAAGCGTGAAAACCATTCGACACCGTGCAGGAGTATTTGAAAGGGTCCGCCAGTTAATGATCCGACGGATTCATGTATGTGCAGAAGTAAGCGGAGGTCACCTTGAACATTTGTTATGATTTGCTGTGTACAACGATTACCTTTTGGAAATAGGGTTATATGAATATTTTACCTTATTTTTTATCAGGAACCAACCCCCAAAGTATTTTGGGTTATATCTTGGATTGTAAATTTAACTGCGTATACACGCACACACAAGTTTAATTAACAATAAAATATCTTTGATAATGGCTAATAAAATAAATAATGAAATCGCAGAAAACGCTTGCATATATAGAACATCCGTACATTTTTTGCACACTTCCTGTAAAGAAGACACTTATACGAACACCTCGGTCAGTTGATGTCGACTATGGGTGATGCGTCCTGCTGTCAAGTCGTATCAATGCTCTGAAACAGTTTCGACTGTGACTGGTCATCACAAGGGCGCTCAGTCCGTCTTGATGTATTTTCCTCAGCTAAGTTTACGGTATACTCTTCTCCCAACCTGAGTTGCTTCTGCTGCCCATTGCGCCATCTTTTGTGGTCAGCTGATGCATCTTCTCAGCCCTCTATATAAATGTCCATAACTTTCATATTGCGCTCGCAAATCTCTTTCTACTGATCAACAGATATCTTGCCATAGGCTACTTCACCGTACATGTTATTTGGGATATTGCTATCTTCCAGCCAACGCAAAGTGTCAAGCCAGGCCTGAGCAGCCTACGTTGTCAGAGCAGCATTTACGCGGAAAGAAGCACGGCATGAGCGAGGAACTGTCGGTGGAGATTTGGTGTTTTCGCTCTTGTTGACGTAATTTTATCCATGATTCACTGTCATACAACAGAGTGCTGATGATACAGCTGTTGTATACCCCCAATTTCGTATGAGTTATCAGAGTTAAGTTCTATAAGACGAAAGTGATGACTAAATATAACTTATTAAACAAGAGAACTGAATTACATGTCGTCATAAAATTAAATATCTACTTTAATACGTCGTGTCAGATTAATTCTTAATATAAATTACGGTTTATTTTTTAGGTGAATTACGGTTTGTACTTGTTTATATATATATATATATATACATATATATATATATATATATATATATATATATATATATATATATATATATATATATATATATATACATAAAACAAGTGATCTCCATTTATTAATAAAAAATAATATTCATAACTCTAAAATAAAAAAACTGTTTAATTTTGTTTTTCTTATATATACACATATATATATATATATATATATATATATATATATATATATATATATATATATATATATATATATATATATAACAATTCCAATTACTTTAAGGTCAAATATCATTTTGAAAACTAAAATACTGTAATCTCAGAATAATATATATTTACGCCAACATTACGAAAACTAGATATATTTATTTAAATTTCAATTAAGTAACAGCCACTCCATACTCATCACATGAAGATTGCATTGTGCATGTAACTCTGAGTCGTGCTATTGTTTTATTAACATTAATACATTAATATATATACATATATATATATATATATATATATATATATATATATATATATATATATATATATATATATATATATATATATTATGATACTCACAGGAACTAAAAGACAGGTACAAACACAGGAAGCGATGGGTAAATTGTCGCTAATTTATATTCATAATTTTTCGCATGCACATTGTTGTTTTTGCTTTTGTCCACTGCACATTATAGTAGAATCAGTTGGACACCGTCCTCGAGTAACCGAGCAACATGACGCAATTCACTCCGCCGAGAAATTGGAAACGGCATGCTGTACTACATGAGTTTCGCGCCAGAAGATACAAAACGTACAATTCAGAGCGTTTGTGTGTCACTCTGTGGACAGTGCAGAGGATTCAGAATGAGTTGGATGAGTCTAATGATGATTACGAAGGTGTTTGAAGAATTCACTAATGATAGAGACGTTATGACTCCATTCATCTTCCCATAGGAAGGGAGGCATACATCAAATGGGACACAATAGGGAGTCATATATCAAATGCCTAGAGGATGTAGTGCGGCCCTGGTTAAACATGGTGGCTGCTGGAATACCCTATGTCTGGCAACAGGAATCTGCATCATGCCACACAGACAGAGGAACACAGGCATGGCTGTCAGACAATTTCTGCAACCACATAACCCATAAATCTGGCCCCATAACTACACAAAGTGCACCCGCGCCTTGATTATTATGCGTGGGGCTCAGTTGAGAGAGAAACCAACAAAAATTCTTATAACACCAAAAAGGAAGTGAAGGCAAGGATTATGAAAACATTTACCAAATTTAACAAGGAAACCGTCCAGAAGACTTTTAGATTGCAAAATTTTCTGCAATCAGTGTTTCAAGCCAATAGCGATTTTATTGAATAAATTTAGTATTTCAAGATATTCTGTGTAATTTTGGTAAATATATCTGTTAAAATGAGATGCCAGATTTATTTTAATCTTGGCGTAATCCAGACGAAAATTTATCCATCGTATCCTGTATACCCACTAGAATTAAGACACGCACATGCACACGCACTCGTACACACACATACCCACACTCACACACTAACACCACAATAGGAAAAGAGGTTAGATCTAACTGACTAATGTAAAAAAATAAAAAACACCCCAAATTTCGATGAAGCTTATATAAAGGCGAAACATCGCAACTTTATATTTAATATGTGATCCTTATTTTATTACATATATATATATATATATATATATATATATATATATATGCATGTATGTATTACTTTAAACATTATTTTTAGTGGATGTCCATATTTAAGTTGACGCTCCGGGAGAGCACATTTGTCGTTAATAATTTTTTTGAATTTTTCAAGCCGGTAAACGAAATAAAATAGTGTTTAAAATAAACGGTGCGTCTACTCGAATATGAGTATCCAGTAAAAATGACATTCCAAATGATGAACATCTTTCGTATTAATAAATAACATCCATTAATCCTTATATATATATATATATATATATATATATATATATATATATATATATATATATATATATATATATATATATATATATATATATATATATATGTCTAATTTAAAATCAGATAACATTAAGGTTCCATGACTATAGTTCATTTCCTCAGAAAATATATTTTTTCTGGTTCATCAGGTCACATATATACTTTTTTAATTTAATCAATTAATACTTGCTCTGTTGCTACATTGAGCTCTCTCTTTAGAATTATCCATACGGATGACCAAACCCCTCATTACTTACTACATATATATATATATATATATATATATATATATATATATATGTGTGTGTGTGTGTGTGTGTGTGTGTGTGTGTGTGTGTGTGTATGTGTGTGTGTGTGTGTGTATGTGTGTGTGGAGATAGAGAGAGACACTAGTCATCTGCATTCAAGATGCCATATCTGGAAAAAATCTCCTGCATATATATGCATTAAACAAGCAAATGCGTATAGTAATTATATCGTTTTTATCTCATGTAACATCGCCAATGGCTAGCAATGATAAATCTTCATTTGAATTATGAATTATTATAACATCAGGAACATATTTATTCACTTTTTCTCATAGATTAATTTATTTTCTGTTCACAATGCCTGTAGAATAATGTTTTCTCTGGACTGGTAAATCTTTTCAATTCACAGTACGAGTTGGAGCTCCCTGAAAACACAGGGTTTTTTTAATTTTGCAAATGAGGTACCAATGATCTCGAAAATCACAGTTGCATATTCACACGGAAATAAACAAAATACAAAAAAAGTTTTTTGTTTAGTTTTTTAAAGGAATGGTGTTTAGAATAGTTTGTACCATCAGAACTGAGATCAAAATAGAGAAATGATGCGTAGTAGTATTTCGAAAGCGGCGAATCGAAATAAATGGTGGCCATTGAAAGACTGAATTTTACAAAACATAAATAACGTTTACAAACATGTTTTATTTTATTTGGAAATATAATTAATGGATTTTTTCACCAGTGCGGGTTGAATAGAACATCCCTCAAATGACTACCATTTTCCTGCTCACAAATACAAACTCTTTCTACAGCACTTTCCATCTCGGGTCTTCAACGTCGGATATCGGCTTTAATGCTTTCCTTAATTTCGAGGTTTATTTACGTAAATCCCTTCTTTCAAGTAGCCCAACAAAATTTTTTTGAAAAATAGAAATAGACACAAAAGATAAACTTAGGAAAATTCTAGAAGAACATGAAGACAAATGGATTTTGTGCCTCAAAACACTTTGTCCGGACAGACATAACAACAGACAAAACAGTACAGATAGAAATATATAATCACATAGATCAACAACCCACTCCTATTTCTCAACCACACTAGACAGACATGTTTGCAGAGATATTGAGGCCAACCACATACACACACTCACATAAATATGTACACATACATAAATCACACACACACACACACACACAAAAACTAAAAGATAACATACAGACAATACACACATTCTCTTTACAACAACCAATAAATCTCACAGAATGATTAAGGAAGTAAATCTGAGACTCATGTATCTCACAATCTCTCCCTAAAAAGAACTTGAATGACGGTTTTTCACCAATACAAGGACTGGCCAAAAATTAACGATAAAAAACAAAAGAAAACTACAAAGTTCACTTTCTTCAGAGACAGTTATTCATCCCTGTAGTTCAATGCTACAAACAAGCAGGAATTTCTTTCCCCTGATGATTGACATGCTGGCTGAATCTAGCCGAGGACCCTAATTTAAATAATAAAACAAAAATATCAATATGCAGCCCAGAAATTTTATTGTTAAACACACACACACACACACACACACACACACACACACATACACACACACACACACACACACACACACATATATATATATATATATATATATATATATATATACTGCACTCTATTATTCATCACAGAGAACCATCCCTGCCCCCTGCCCCCATTAGAATGTCTGACGCCCAACTTCTCGAGAGTTCCTCTTTGCGGCTACTCGGTCTCACATTGACGGCTGACCTGAAATGGAACAAATACATTGAGTCAATAGCTTCGTCCACCGCAAGAAAAGTTGGCTCCCTGTGCCATGCCAGGAAATTTTTCTCGCCGGAGTCGATCCTTCAAATCTACAAATCAACTATTCGCCCTTGCATCGAATATTGCTGCCATATATGATCCGATGCCCGTTCTGTTTGTCTCAAGGTTCTTGATAAGATCCAGAGATGGATACGCAATGGATCTGGCATCTCGTCTGCAGTCGCTCTTTCACAGACGTGCCGTCGTCTCCCTCTGTCTTTTTTTTTACAAATACGTTCATGGTAGCTGCTCCGATGGGCTGCTTTCGCTGGTTCCCATAGTTCATGAATTTAAGCGCTCACGTAGGCTAGCATCTCGCTAGCCGTCCCTTCTACGCCAATAACTTCATGTCTCGCACCTCTCGCCTGTGGAACTCCCTTCAATTTTCTAGTGTCCCTGATAGCTATAATCTCCAAATATTCAAATGTAATATGAATCGACGTCTCCAGATGTCTTGATCTATCCCCTATCATTGTCTTCATCCTTCCCTCTATCACTCCTATTTGGACTCACTCTAATTCTCTGTAACGCCTTGCGTGCTAGTGGCTTCCCGCCTTGGTTCGGGTGAAATGCTTAAAATACACACACACACACACACACACACACACACACATATATATATATATATATATATATATATATATATATATATATATATATATATATTTATGTATCTATCTATAAATAAAAAGAAAGAACAGTAAGTGTTCTTATTGATATTTTCTATTTTTACAAAACAGTGCTCAATGTAAATTTAAAGAGCATAAATGTTATAAATTAACTGATTTAAAATATGTTTTTTCACTACACAGTAATAATCATGTTTAAAAAATGGAAGCTAAAAACTTTAAATTTAATTATATAATTAAATTAAAAGCATTAGTTCCGTTTCATCTTCAAGCGAATTTTGAAATAACTTATTTCTGACCGCGTGGGACGGTTGGTAGTTATCATTTAGTTGGAGATTCATTGTGGAATTCACTTGACTCACTTCCAGCAGTTACTATTGTTCTACACACCGCTGGCGATTCTTTATGTGTTGTCCTTGTCCTAAGTATTAACGTTCATTACCAACCTTCGTTTGTTTATTCTATGCAGTAACGTTCCCTGGGTTACAACAGAAAGTCACCCACAAAACACTTTTCAAAATGATGAAAAAATACGTTGCCTATCCACACATTCTCCAACATTATAGCTAAAGCAATCCCCCTTTTTTTCTGTCCCTATTTAGTTACTGTTTCCTTCGGACCTTTTTTATATATGTCCTTTTTGAAGTTTACGTTTTTAATATGTCAAACTTCGTAATCTATGCCATCTGTTTTCCACATGTAAGTGAATTTCCTAGAATTCAGTGCTATAGAGGATGACTGAAATTATACACAGCTATTGCTTCTTTGTTACTACATAAAATGTCCTGTCTCTTATGCTTTGTTTAGCTTTTAGAAGGCATATTTTGCTATTTAAATGCGCTTTCGTGTCACATTTTCTGCTTTATGTATCCGTGGATTTGAACTGGTTGATCAACCTCCCTATTCTGCCTATTTGACTATCATCCGTTCCCATACATGAAATAATACATGGCTGGGAACGATTATAGCAGTGATGATGGTGTCATTTCTGCTGTTGATGACTTTTTGAACCAATAGGATAAACAGTTTTCTTTGAACAGTCAAACGTCAGTTAACCTGGAAATACATAATTCACTTATTAATAAAAAAGAGTTGAAGTTAATGCAGCTCTTGCATCACACCTTCATAATCAGCCTATGAACTGTTCAACCCACACTCATATAATATAAAGTAAAACCAAAACATTTTTTTTAAAGAATAAAACTGGACAAACGTTGAACTTCAAAAACAGAAATGTCTAATTCAATAAAAAGAAGCCACTAGAACGGACTAAGAATCTGCTAAGAATCGACTGTATGCCAAGATCAACTGATTTTTATACATGTTGACTATCGTGTCCACGATAGCACTTGTGAACTTGGCCTATGTAAAATGTAGTAGACTCCCTCGGTAATACGTGTGGCTTATCCAGAACAACTTCCTCGAAGCATTACTTGGACATTATTATCCATCATTTCAATTAAAACAGTGCTAACCTCCCTAAATCCCAAAGGGAAGATTCGGAAGTGATATGAAGTGGCCTTCTATGTTGAAGTTCTCTTGAACTCGTCCTTGGTGTGTATTATCGTGAGTACCCACCGAGGATTCTGCGTCGTTCCTCACTGTTCACGGAACTATTTTTAATAAAGTTGCCATGATCGAATAACTGTGGCTAGTGACTACTACCCTGTGTACGAAGTTTCATTTCATTTTCTGTATAAAAGATTCTAATGCTAATACTCCTAGTACCTCTGAAACTGAAATAGGTATGTTAATAATTTGTCACAATTCTTGTGACACCGCATAAAGTCACCTTCCACTTCTAGCTGAATTAACATATATTTTCCGATGCCTAGCGCAATTTGTGCACCCATGCAATTATTCGCACTTCATGCTGGCTGAAGAAAAAGGAAATAAAAGAGATTTTTTTCTCTTTTCGTTTTTATTCCATTAGGAATCAAGAAAACTTCAAACCAATTTTCACCATAAATCGTTTATAAACATTTTTCACTTCTTTAGGTCTTCGCCTGAATTAGCGGTCCCCAAAACTTACCGAATATTTCGATGTACACGAAGCATCTGATAACATCTGAGAAAATTCGAATTTTAAGATACAAACACTTCAACTTACAAGTAGATGATTACAACTTTTGAAAAACCAATCCACACTAGGTACTTACGATCATGGGTCAGAAGAATCTATTCTTGTTAAATTCCCTTAGAGGAAAGTATATCCATTGTTGAATTTGTTAACCAATGAATTCTTGTTTTCTGGATATCTTCCCATTTGCGGAAGAAATACCAAAATTCACATGCATGGCCTTGGTGTTTACATGTAGGATAATATTGCGATGGCAAGGGAATTGTCACTCGAGGTCGTTGACTACTTTTTCATGTGGTTCTGTCTTTCGCCACTAAACACAGCTATCGGTTTCTGCAGTATCGCTCACCACTCTTCCCAGGACTGCAGTATATTAGACGCAATCGCTGACAGTAGAGTAAAGGCACTTTCTTTTTATTCCTCTGCAAACATCTTTGTTTTCTCTGACTTTAATGCTCACCATAATGCATGGCTGAAACATTCTAAATGTACTGATATTGCAGGTATTTAGACATTAATCTTTTCCATTCCCAATCCCTTAACTAAATCCTGGACTTCCCTATCCATTCTCCTAGCCAAACAGGCTTCTATTCTCGATTTATTTCTTAACTCCTCTTCTCGCCCTGACCGGGCATTGCAATATAGTCCTCTGAGTTTTCTTCTTTTGTGACAGAGAACATCAACGTTTTCATCCCTTCTCGGAAATACTAGGTGAAATCTCAATCCTCTCTATGGTTTAGCCCAGCATGCTTGGCCACCATAGCACACTGGAATCTCTATTTCCGTGTATACTAATGCGACAGCTCTCCTCATATCAGGTGCCTATTCATTACTGATCGTAATAAATATAAACGGGTCCTCGAAGTAGCTAAGCCCTTGTTTGCCGGCAGAATGTTATCACACAAGCAATACGGCTTTCGTTTCTCCAGGTCAGCTTCTGATATACTGGTGATAATTGCGGAAAGGTAAAAACGGCGAAGCATTGGACATATCAAAAGTCTTTAACAGGGTCTGGAATTCAGGTATTCTCTAAAAGCAGAAAATTTACGATGTACCCGGATATATTTTTTAGCTGATCCAGTCTTTCGTATCAAATCATGAAATAAAACTTATCCTAAACGACCACCCGTCTTGATCCTTTCGTTCTAACGCGGGTGTCTCCAAGAGGTCCATCCTTGGGCTTAAGCTCTTTTTAATTTTCTTTAAAGACCTTACCGATGACATCACCTCTGAATTTGTCATATACGCTGACAACACTACCATTTAACCCTGCCTTGTTAGTAAAGCTGATCAGTCACAAAAGGTCAAAATGGCAGCTGATGTCCAAAATGACCTCAAGTCTGTCTTTAGCTGGGGCAAAATGTGGCTTGTAAATTGTAATGCCTCCAAAAATAAGTGCCTCTCCATAAATCATATGAGAGACACCTCCCTGCCTTCCATCAGCATATTTGATGTTATCCTCCAGGAAAGTGACTCGTTACACCTTCCCAGGCTAACGTTCTCAGCTGACATGAAGTGAAAGACTATACTGAATCCATTCCTAAGTCAGCTGCTAAGAAAACCGGTGCACTGTGGCAGGTGACGCCATTTTGTGCTCCGGAATCTATCTTGAACAGCTATAAGTCTACAATTCGTCTATGCTTAGAATATTGCTCCATATATGGTCCGTTGCCCCTGCTATTAACCTACAGCTGCATAATAAAATGCAAAGAATAATCACCAATATTATTGGTCTTGACTGGCGACTCTGCTTCCAGGTACTTGTCCACTGCCGTAAAGTTGCCACTCTGTTCTTTTTCTGTAAATACTTTCATGGTAATTGAAAGTATGATCTTTTCATTATGTTATCATTACTTTATGAATTTAAACACAGTACTAGAGTGACATCTGGATCTCATCAATTTACAGATGAGCTGGCTAGATGTAGACGTAAGCTAAATGCTAACCGTTTCATTTCTGGCACTTCTCGCTTGTGGAGCTCTCTTCTGGTTCCGTGCTTTCTAGCCAACATTAATCTGCAAAGATTTAAATGCAATGTCAATCGCTATATACTGTACTCCTGATTACTCTTTGTTTTGTAATTCTGCTCATTACTAGAGTTTCTGTTCCTAATTCCTCTACGCCCTGTATCCCCTTGCTTGTTAGTGTCCGTTCTGCCTTGCTTATGGTGATACCGATTAATAAAGAAAATAAAGAAAATCATAAGCAGCTAGATATAAAGGGAGTTCCAATAAGTTGGGCCGATTTTAAATGTGAATTAAGTTTAATCGTCTGTTTTTCTTTTCTTTTTCTTTCAGATTTAACAATCTTTGGCAGATTCAACCATGGAGAGATTAATAATCAAACAACGTGTTAATGTTATCGAAGCCTATTACGAAAATGGACGTTCAACCAGAAATGAAATTAGATGTTCCCAGGTCGCATCATCTCTCGAAACAGCGAAGTCAATTGGCCACAACGATCGTGCAACTTGATGCCATTAGATTTCTTCGTTTGGGATCATCTCAAAAGTAAGGTCACTGGCAAAAAGCCAAAAACAATTCAACAGCTGAAAGATAAGATAATAAGGGATATTGGTAAAATCGAGGAAAATCTTTGCAGAGAGGTAATCAAAAATTTTGACCATCAACTGGAGGTGTATCGCCGAAACCTTGGTGGATATTTGGGCGATATAATTTTTCACACATAATTTTCATAACTTAAATAACATGATCCAACAGAGAAATAAATAAATTTTCACCAACAACACTAATTTATTTACTGCTGATTTTGATCCGTCTTAATGAAACACCCCATGTAAATTAATTTTGTATAGGATCAAGGATAAGAAATGTTGGAGTAAGAGACGCGACATATTAGAGGAAGAAAGCGACAAGAATCATATTTTTAATAGGGTATAAATAAATATATTGTATCAATGTTTTAGAAGAAAAGCGTATGAGAATAATGATCTCAGATGAAAGATATTAAGTATGCTCGAATTTCTAACATCTAACAGGAAGTGACAGATGAAGGGGGAATACACGAAGATAAACAATAAAAAAACACACTTATGAAATCGAACAACAAACACAGCTGATATTTTCCTTATCTTTTCTCAGTTGGCAAACCGATCATCACCAGATTTCTTTTTTTGACTGGCAACCGGAAAAAAATGTATAGGCATTTCATCTTTCGCTTACTTGTTTATTTCTTTTAGTATAAAGAAGACGGACGAGACCTTTCCGATGTTTTGCGCCTAGAATGGAGATCGTTTATAAAGGCGATTTTCATGTTTAAAATCCACCTGCTGTTTTGGTTTGATGCTGCTCTTTCCCTGCCTCTAAAACAAATTCCGGTCCCCAACAACAACATCAAATCTCCGCTTTAACAAAAAAAGAATAGTACTACGTAGAATCATACCCTAGCAATTCTCTTGTCAGCTGCATCTCGCTAGATTAGTTGGGGTGACCTTTAATAAGTGCACAATAATGTGATCTTGTATAAGCCAAATCTGAACTTACCTTTTAGACAGAACGAGCAAATATTATAATGGTAACGCTTGCAATCTCCTCCCCTAAACCGATTCTCTTGGGTAGTAAATTTCATTATAATAGGTTCCCCACAACGCTTGCCTTCTCTTAAATAAAATCTAAAGCTTATTATCGCACGGTAATTAGTTAGAATATAAAACCCAGGACTCAATGCGTGCTTCACTTCGTCGGGCGTATTTCAGACTAAGTCTAGGCTAGTATGACACACTAACGGTAATTTAGTGGTGGGAAACACACAGGAGAAAAGTGTCTAGACTTTTAATGAGATATATTCTGACTCAGTATTAGATCGGCCTCCTATATGTAAATGATAGACAATCTCCTCACAGATAACAAACGTACCAGAAGCAAAATGTATGTGGTTCTACAGAAGGATGCTGAGAATACCAGGGGCGGATCATGTCAGCAATTACGAATTTTTTAACGAAAATGGACACAAAAAGGACACTTATAAATAACGTTAGGAAGAGACAGTTGAAATTTCTAGTGCCAATAATGAGGACAGAGGGCAAAGAAATTTTGATACTCACAGTACAGTCAAGAGAGCCAGAAGGAAGGTAACGGACCTTTTTAAAATGATAGCAGAAGAGGTATTAATAGAGATAAGAAAAATTTACTAAACGTTACAAATGAGATGAAATTGTGGAGTCCCATGATCGTCTACGTTTTTGAAGTGGCTTGATACAAAGAAGAAGAAGAAGAAGAAGAAGAAGAAGAAGAAGAAGAAGAAGAAGAAGAAGAAGAAGAAGAAGAATCGATAAATATATACATGGGGCAATGGGTAATTTATAAGTTGTCGCTATTTTATATTTTTATTTTAATCCATGTGCCTTGGCTTTTGATTTTGTCGACTCTATATATTATAGTAAGGTCATTTGGGCACCGTTTGTGAAGAAAAGGCCCCATGGTGCAATTCACTGGGCCGGAAATTTGGAAACGACATGCTGTACTGCTTGGCATTCGCGGCAGATGGTACAACAGGAACATTCCAGAGTGTTTGGGTGTAAATCTGAGGATAGTGCAGATAATTCGGAAAGAGTTCAATGAGTCTAATGGTGATTACGAAGGTATAGCATCACTGAAAATTCACTCTGATTGTTCTGTTAAAAAAAGAACTCCCTAATCTGTAGGTGAGGGTTTCAGACTCAACACAGAGGCCTACATTAAGTGCCTTGAGGAGGTAGTGCTACCCTGTGTCAACAGGATTCTTCACCATGCTACACAAGCAAGAGAGCCCAGTCATGGATGTCAGACAATTTCTGTGACCTCATCACCCCTTACATCTGGCCAAATAATTCCCCAGACTGAACCCCCTTGATTATTATGTACAGCATTTGAGCGAGAGACCATCAAAATTCCAAAGATGAACTACAAGCAAGGATTATGGCAGTATTCGACAAATTAAACAAGGAGACTGGCCGGAAGTGTGGCAGAAGTTTTCGAAGTTGCCTGGAGGCCGTGATTCAATCCAATGACATTTTTATTAAAAAAAAAGAAAATCTCATTCGTATTTCAAGATATTTTTGTGTAATTTTGGTAAATATCTCTGTTAAAATGAGATGTCTGTGTTAATGTCATTTTTGCGTAGTTTAGACGACATTTCATCCATTGCACACAGTATATAACATGTTTAATAAAACTGACATATTCCTTCCAAATAGCGATGGTTTACCGTCTCGTCATAGTGGGCAATTAAGAAGTTTAATAAATTCGAATTGCTTTTCTCACCCCCTTGGATTTTTATTAAATGTGATTTCAATACGCGACCCAGCGCCAACCAATATATACATAAGATGATGAGGTAATTGTGGATTTTGATGTTATGTAGGATAGATAATGTTTGGCCGTAGAATTTTACGAAGAATGTATTGATGCGTATCCTCTCGGGTGTCTGTTAAGCCATTCGCGAGATGAAACTGAAAGGAAGTATGTTCTTTACAATGGCATACGAAAAGAATTAGGGTGATTGACCCTATATTTGTAGCAAGACGTGTCTTTGATGTAAAGATCTGAACTGGTTGAAATAAGATATGTAGCTCTTCTGAATGATTTCTATGGAAGGTGCATTATACCTTTATTTTTGTCTGGCGTACTATCTGTCAAAATGGAAATTATTATTGAACACACCTCGCATAAGAATATTTGTAATCTCTTAATTTTCCCAGCACTTGGCATCCTTGAACTCAAATGAAACCAACAGTATACCTTATACGAGAGGAGGCACGGTGGAGTAATGGATAACAGCTCGGATTGAGGAATCGTACAGCCGAGTTCGAATTCCAGTCGAATCCATTACATTCACTTACGTGCTAACACCCTTGGGATGTGAATCCTCTTCTTCTCCCTCAAACTATGGGTAAATAGCAGGACAGACTGGCCTTGGATGGCAACTGGTCTAAGAGAAGGTCAACTCTGAATTCAAAACCATTCGGCGTCTGCACCGGCATCCGGCGGCCTCTTGGTTACTCCTGCTTCTGCGTCTGTGGAAATTCTGCAAGTAAGAGCATATTCCTCCCTCCACTGGGATAGCACGCGAGGTGTGTGAAGTTCAAACTCCCTTGTTACTCCGCTTCAAGAATTCGCCGCCGTTGGAATCGGGAATGGGTGTCGCTCGTTTCAGCATTCGTTCCGGACGCGGTGAATTCCTTGGAAGGAGCCGGCTTAACCGATCCAGGGTGAATGCCGCAACATACATACATATATTATACGAGAGGAGACATAAGAATATACTAGATAAAAAAAAACGAAACTGTTTTTTTTTAAGCTGACATCAAAATATACTATTTGTTCCGATTCCTTGACTGAGTTCGCGAATTCCTGTAAGTTTTATTAGATTCAATTCTTATAAAAGTTCTCGGTGTGCCTGTTTAATCTGTTATTGCATTTTGTTTCAATTTACACATAAGAGAAGGTTCTTTAATGTAATCGATCTTGAATTTACATCTCGACTTCAGTATCTTTCTCTTTCTCACCGATGTGGCGTGGCTTCCGTCTGTATTTTCCATAACTATGTTCATGGTATCTGCTCTGACGAATACTTTTCCCTCTGCCTCGACAACATGGATTTAAGAGTGCTACTAGATTGGTATCTAGGTCCCACCCGTTTACTGTTGAAATAGCTAAATGCAACCGCCACTTCTACGCCAACATTTTCTTTTCTCAAACCTCCCACCTGTTGAACTCTCGTCTCTTTACCTGCATCCCTAATAAATACAATCTTCAAAAATTTAAATGCAACTACAATCGACATCATCTATCTTCTTGAATCCCGTTAACCTTTTATTCTTTCAGCAATCTTCCCTATACTCAGTTTTTCTCTCAGTTTCACACTCTGTAAACTCCTGCGTACTAGTGGAATTTCTGTCTTGCCTGGACTGAAATAATTAATTAAAAAAACGAATGAAAAAGTAGCATATCAAGAACGGAATTTGGGATCAAATGTTCACATTTCATTTTTTATCTGTTTTATCCGTCCAAATACTTTCGATAGTTTTCAGTGGCCATGGGCAGTCCGTGGGAGCCAATCTTTCGTTGAATACGTCTAGTTATGAGCTGACTGTTTACAGCAGTCCGAAGTGACGTCATGTTAAGTGAAGGGAAATTGCAGAGAAAAAATGCATATTAAATGCAAGATACACACTTTATGATATAGTCTGTTTTGGATAGACAAGATTTATTTTAATGAGGGTTATTTATTTCGCACAATAATATAATTATATAGGGAAAAGGGATATCACCGCCTTCTGTGGTAGGAAGTGGAAATATAGACAGAGAATATCACTGGAAAATATGACAACCTAAGGTATCATCGCATCTGGTAGGCTACAAAAATCTCCTAAGTCGGCCAAGCATAGACATGAATACAATATGAGATCCAATAATACAGAGAGCTAGAGTAGACCAACGATAATAGAAATTGTAATATCAGCTCCAGTAAACAATATGTTACTGAGACACTAAGTTTATAAGTTTACAACGTTCACCCATTGATGTCTCCAATGACACATGGCCCAGTGGTTAATAGCGTTGGATGAGTAAACCAAAAAAGGGTTGTTAGTTCAATAACACATAGGAAACAAAAGGTTGGAGATTTATGTTACTAAAGGGAAATAACTGATACTGAGATATCTGTTATGGTTCAATATCCTCGTCGCCACTGTTATGGTCCAAAGTTAGTATCAAGGAAGAACAACATGAACACAAGAGTAGAAATAACAAAGATATATTACACAGAATAATAATACAAGATGGTGAAGGTGTTAGTATGACTGTCAGTCTGGTTTGGAGTGAACTACTATTGGCTCGACTCGATTCCGTCTCGACTCGTTTTACGTCTCTCTTGACAGGCGGAGTATTTATAGTGTCAGGAAGAGTTCATTGTCGTTCTAGGTAAGATCCCCCTAACAATATCCAAAAATACCACGGCACATAGAGTTAGTACAATCTAACCCGTGGTCTAAATTTAGGATTAAGTTCGAAATTCCAATATATATCAATTGAAAGGAAGTACAACTTGAATATGACAATAAAGATGAGCGTACAACGTGAATATGACATTAAAGATGAAGACAGCTGTCCAAACAATGTGAATAATAAAATTGTCAGTCTTTCTTTGCGTTAGGAGCTATATCGTATTTTCTTACTTTCAAATTATGTTGATAGTTCTATTTTGGTTGTTTTTGATGAGCTTATCGATATGTATACGAATTGCACAAATTCCACTTACGAATGGGGACGTGTATCTCTGCTTCCTAAAACTGCGCTGTCTGTTGATGTAGCCAACAGCTTTACAAAAGATTTCACTTCTTCATCACCAGCATAAATTTTGTCTCTCAGTGCCTCTTTCATTAGTCCAAAGAAGTGAAAATCTGATGGTGCTAAATCAGGTGGTGATAAAGAAGTGAAAACAGCTTTAAGGAACTGGCAACCTCAACAGTCTTCTGAGAGTAGTGTTGTCATATTTGTGCGGAAGCTGCCCAGACACAACACTCCAGCCTCGATTGAGTCCAAAAGCGTCTCCGAGACCCTGTGGTTTATGAATTCTTTTACACCCTCCGACCTCTCTCTCACAGACGGTATCTGGCAAGCAACTCGCTACTCTATCACTAATTCGACTGAAAATGGTTGGACGAACTACAATCCTTCGTTCCACCAATTCTACCCTGCACGGCAAGGACCGCCTTGTCACTTACGTTGTAGAAAACCATCCACATTCGGATTGTATTCTATCGGTGAGAAGTACGTTGTATTCGAACAGCTTCTTGCCACCAACCACAACTTTGTGAAGTGGACTTCCAAGAGTATGTTTCCTCTATCACTATAATCTTAACCTGATCAAATCTGGGGTTAACCTTCATATTTCTCTCCTATACTCTTAATTCAACCTACTACAAGTGTCCCCCTGGTCCTTGTACAGAGAGAACCTTTTTGTAAAAAAGTTTTACGTAGTTCACATACATGCGATTGAAAGAGATGGGGACGATGTTGAGAAGTTGGGATGTAAACCTGTGATGTATAGCTATATGTTGATGTACGATATATTTGATTGTGTTTCTTATTTCTTATATGATAATACAAATTAATTACTTTTTGACTCTAATATTTTTCTAAAGTTCATTAATGCTAATTTTATTTGTACGGCAACGACATTTTTGATATTTTTTGTTTTATGTTGGTTCTTTATAAAACATAATATATCAAGTGAAGGAATTATTTGGCATGGTTAATCACGTCTTGTTTTTATCTGTGAGAACATTCACTTTTGTATTTACGATGACACGAATTTATGATTATGTTTTTTTATTTCTGAAGTGGTAAACTTAAAACTGTTAGCTTTAACTAAATGACCGAGTAAAGAAATTCTGTTATTAATTTCGAGTTTATAAATAAAGTGTAGGACGGATTTATTCTCTAAGGTCTATACGCTGAGTATTTCTGTTTCGTCTAGGTTTTTCCATAATATGAAAATATAATCGATATATCGAACATATATGGATGGCTGGAAGGAAATTGTTAAAGATATCTTATATATATATATATATATATATATATATATATATATATATATATATATATATATATATATATATATATATATATCATATAGAAATTAAATAAAGTAAGTCCATTACACATGTAAAAACAAATTAAAAAATAATACGTCCTGGGATGTGGCACTCGGTTTCTCACACGTTTTCGGGGAGGATGTGAATCCACACCCAGCTAAGAAATAGTGTAGACCAGTCTATCTAGACATGGTTGATCAGACTCTCTAGATCTGGGTAACAGGAAGGGATAACTCAATACGGCTAACTCAGTACCGTCGACTGAACACCACTGACTGAGAGTCAGGACAACTCAGGACTAAGACACCTCAGGGGAGAGACAACTCAGCACCAGCAAAACAAGTTTTTATAAATGAATAAAAGTAGATTATTAAGGATTAAATTTTTAATTAGTGATTTTTTTCTTTAAATAAGGCATTTGAAATGCATTATGTAAAATACGAACCAGTTTTTGTTTTAAATTTGTTTTAATAAAGTATATCGTAAATTATTAAATTACTTTAAAATAACACATTTTAGAATGTCAATTTAATTTATTAAATAGTAAATTACGTTACCATTTAATTTTATTAAAAATAATTAAAACCAAAAAACTGCTTCATATTGTTTGCATTTTTCGATTTAATTTATTAAAAATTAATTAAAAAGAAGTGTGTTTTTATGAATTATTTTTATATGCCAATTTACTTTATTAAAAAATAAATTCATCTGCGATATACTTTATTTAAAATAATTGAAAAAAAAATTCACTAATTAAGGTATTAATCCTCAATAAATTACTTTTATTCGGTTATAGAAATAGTTATGTTCTTCAGATGCTGAGTTGTCTCGTTTCTGAGACGTCTCCCTTCCAGAGGTGCCCTTGTGCTCAGTCGGCAATGTTAAGTTGTCCTGCACAGGGGGGTAAGGATCACTCAAAGAGAAGGACAACACTGAAACCGTAGGAAATGCGACGGGAATGCAATTCACTATAAATATTCACTTCAAACTTCCAAATCATAAAGAATATGAGAGTAAGGTGATCCATGATCAAAATATTATTTTATCAGTACAATAGATTGAAATGCCAGAAAACATCAATTTCCTCTGTGATGAATATAATTGTTAGGATCACGTGAGTAGCTAGAATACAAAAACATACTATCGGTGTCCTCTCACGCCATTTAATTAGTTTCTTTTAAATTTTGTATTTGTGTAGCTCGTCTAAATTCCAACTAGAGAAGTGACATCCATAAGATGTTATTCTTTGTAATTACAATAATTTGACAATTTTAGAATCTGTTGTTTTTAGAATATATGGCCCTTTTTTAAATAATAGTTTAACAGATTATTAGTTTTAGAGGAAGTGCATCTTGGCTCCGACTTCCGGAGGTTGACCTTCGAGGGCCGATGGGAGTCATAAGAGGGAAGTCGATTTTGATTGGCTGAGCTTGGGTGGGAATGATAGATAGGGGAAGATTTTTCAGATAGTTGTTTATTAAACGTCAAGCAATGTAGACATGTTCTCTTTCGTGTCTGAAACGGCTCCCCAGTGAGGGGTAACGACCCCCCAGTGGGTAGTTGAGACAAGTCGACATTAATAAAATAGTTAAGCTAAAGCTATCCGAGTTGAAGATAGTTCCTCTCTGAACCAAATCAACGTGCGATCTCCGGCCAAGAAAGAAGATGCAACATTTTATTGAATTGGCTCCGTTGATCTCCCAGTATGAGGGGGCTATACAACAGCATGCGTTTATTTTTCATGTGTTATGTAAATATTTCCTAACAATGTAGACATTAAATAAGTCTTACAAAACTCTGCCATGAAACCGTTCCAACGAAGCTGCTATTGAAAATCAAACATATGAAAAATCGATGGTGTGATACCTTGATTACCGTACTCAACATAGCAGACAGAAATGCAAACAAATTTAGTTTAATCTGATAAAATATTATCATAATATCTCTTACTGAGAGTCAAAATACCTAAATTATCAGTCTGTGCAACTGCCAGGCTATGTCATGGAGGAAGTATACACCCTCGCATTTAAACAATACTGACTCCTGCTTCAGTGCCTGCTGCACAAGTTCCAATTTCTGCGAGTACAGGTCGGCAGTGATGGCTTGTCGGCTAGTCGGCTAGTCAAACTCGGTACAGACTATGATGTTGCGTGGGTGTAGAGGTGGTTTTGTAGTGTGACGCGCAGGATCCTCTGGTGACAAGCAATCTCTGGCACGCTTGAAAGTGTCATTAAGTACCCAATTTTTGTCACTGGTAAGCAATCACAAAAATATGTGTAGGTTTCGGTGCCGAGAATACAACGAGAAACAGTCTGTCACACGTTGTTGCTTGTTTGCTTCCTCCACTATGCGGGCTACCCACTTGCTCATCTTGTACACTGTCCTATGGGCTGCCTTCAGGGCCTTATCATCTAGGACGGCCGCTCCGGGACGCATCTCAGAGTCCGTTCTCTCGAGCTGAACTTCTAGAACAAATGCCTGATGGTACTTACACAAATATCATTATGCTGAAAGTCTTGACGTATTCGGTGACTTGATGCGGATGCTGATATGCCCACCAAAGATATAGCGAACGAGCTGCTTCGACATCGCTGTTTTCACGCCTATGACTAACCTGCACTGGTCAAGAGTAACTATCCACCCCCACCACCATCGTTTCATCGGCACTTGACGCTCGCATTAGAGAGTCAGTGACCACTTCTTCCCACACGACGTAAAAAAACAGCAATGACTTTTAGAAAAGCGATAATATTACCTAACTTTCCTACGTCAATATTTCTTTTCAAAATTAATCGATGTTGTAGTGTTTTCTGGAGGCGATGTCGTTTCAGTCTTCTTCCATTCTAATTAAATGATTTAATTTTTTACCATTTCATGTTTCATAAAAACTTGTTTTGTTTTTGCCATATATGAATGAAAAGTGTCGCTACTGACACCGGTGTTTGAACGTGATTCTCTAGACAATGAAAATGTACTCCACAGTTTACTATAGATATATCCTGTCACTGACTGTGGGTCGGGGGTTACAATTACGCGTTTGACTACTGTGTTAACCCGGACGTTAAAGTCGAATGTCCCATGTTTCAAGACGAATTAGTACTTTTTCTTAGCAGCTCTACGCAGTCATGTATTAACTGATAAGTAATTAATAATCTTTCCATTGACTCTTTATTTCTTTGTTGTTAATGTATTTTAATTGCGTTTGGTAATTAAATAATTTATCATTTTACATTGAAGTCTTTCTGTTATTACTTGTACGTGTATGGATTAAAAATGTTTTGCAGTGAAAATTGTGTCACTAACTCAAACAACATTAATTCTACACTACCTGATGTCATAAAAGACATGCTACTTCCGTTCAAAAAATATCATTGACACATCAAACTGTGTTGGAAATTACTGTAATGCCATTGTCTCAGATTTGTGTGCGTGACTGACTTCGCTGATGTTGAAATCGTTACATCCCGCACTGTTAATGATACGCTGTCCACGCTGATACTGTTTAAGCACTAAACAAATGACACATTATACGGTACAGTGTAAGAGATTATTTAGTACTCGGGATTTGTGTACTTTTACCGTGCTATTCTTCATATGTTACTTTATTTGGATAGACAGGCCGACTACAGGTATTATTAATTTTGGCTCAAACAGTATTTCACTCAAGAACTGTGAACCGCACAAACCTGAGCTGATTCTCTATAACATAAACCCACTCTGGGAATGCGTGCAGCCGAGGAGGAAATTTTTTATTTTTCCGTATCGTTGGATCATCAATTCTGTTAAAAATAATATATATGAATTCACTTATGAAAGAGCATTATTTATTGTGCACTGTAAAAGTTCTACCAAACAACACATTCTGCTGAGAGGTGGGACATGGTGTGATTGGTCAGCAATCGTGTCTCAACAGATCAATTGCGACTGAGTAGTGAGTTCGATCCTCATTGTATCCTTCTGTCTCGTGCCACATCTCATTTACGCTTAGGAAAATTATTTGAGAAATTCGGCGTGGTGTAATGGTTAACAAGGTCGTCTGGCTTGGTCAGTCACGACGGGATACTGAGTTCTATCCTCACTGGGTTTTCAACACTTTCGGCCTAGTGCTTAGAAAATCATTTGGGTAATTCGATGTGGTGTGATGGTCAACAAGCTTTTCTCGCTATATAAATTTCGAACAGTGTAGTGAGTTCGACGTCACTGGGAACTCGACACTTTTCGCCTAGTGCCACAGCTACGCTTAGAAAATTATTAAGGAACTTCGAAACGGTGTAATGGTTAACAAGCTTGTTTTGCTGGATCAGTTATGAGTGAATATTGAGTTCTATCCTGACTGGGTGCCACATACTTTCTGCCTTGTACCACATCTATGTTACGCTTAAAAAATCACCATACTGGTGAAAGGGAATCGTGCTGAAAATAGACCAGTTTCTATCACATAATGAGAAAAATGATTCTGGAGGGGTTTCGAGGTTTTGACAGAAATAAAATGAGGATTTCTAAAATTATATATATATATATATATATATATATATATATATATATATATAATGATTACGATTCCAATATAATAAATTATAACCATGGAATATTAGTGTTTGAGCCTTTTAAATTATAATTATATATATATATATATATATATATATATATATATATATGGGTTAACTATGTATAAATGTTTATATATAAAAAAGATATATGACAAAGTCGAAAAAGTTTTCGTGTAACCCAAAACGTCCGTACTAACCGAAGTGGTTGTGTTTACATTGATTAACCTACACATGCTCGCGAACGAAAGATACTGGGAATTTTAAGGTATGATCAAATATGACTGATTAGTTAATTCTATATATATATATATATATATATATATATATATACAGTATTTACATTATTCGGACTATTGTCCTCATCTTTGTCACAACGTTTTGGCCGTTGTACGCTCCGGCCTTCTTCAGGTCGTTGGAATTTCGAATCGAACCCTTTATTTCGATCACTGGGGTAGACTGTTCTAGTTCCACGAGCCATGTTTGATGGATGTCAGTTATCAGTTATCTCCTGGTAATTTTCCCTCTGAAAGTTCTCCACTGCCTGAACCGGGTATTGAACTCACACTCTTTGGGTCTGTTACTGGATCTAACCAACGCCTTTATCCACCGTACCATGTGTCCTTGAGGACATCTGCGTATGAATTTCTGAGTATTATAAACCTAATTTTTCAGAACCCTTTTACCAGTACTCATATTTTGCTGTTATCATTGCATGTTTTTACCAGATCTCGTATTGCAACTTTTTGTTATCATTGCTGTTCTCTGGCACTCCTTATTACTGGTTCCCATATTGTATTTATTTCTATGCTTGGCCGACTCAGGAGATTTGTGTGGCCTAGCATATGTGCTGATTCCTTAAGTTTACGAATTTTCCAATGGTGTTCCCTGTCTATGATCTCAACCTGATCCCACTACTACACTAAATGAGTTTCTTTTTTCCAGAATTTTACGTGAGACGTTTAGCCACCCTGACACAATTTGTTTTAGAAATCACTGAAAATTCCTTTAAGTAATTCAGCTAGAAAGAGAACAGGTTAAAATCGATTGTGTCATCTCCAGTATGTCTTCCCAACTGAGCAATGGGGAGAGGAAATTGATCATTCAGGCCTTCAGTAATGGTAGCAACATTTATACTCTAGCTTCCATCTTCAAACTCCAGTCAAGATCTATCAAGAGAACGGTGAATAAGTTTAAGAAAGAGGTAACAGTAGAGGGGGGCAACTGGAATAGGAGGTCACAACAGAAAGAGGGACCATTATTTCAACTTAGAGCTAACTACAATTTTATTGTTCAAAATAGCGCCCGATTGTGTTATAAAATCCTCGGAGAATTCCAAAAATATATCTTTAATTATTTCTAAGATACACCGGTTCAAAGCTTAATCTAAGAATTAGACAATTTTGCTGTTACACGATTTGGGCAATTTTACTGTTAGCCCTGTTACACCCGATAGATAGATAGATAGCGTTGTGCAGAAATAACGACAGACATTTCTTTACGCTAATAGCTGAACAAGAACATGTCCATCCCCTATGAGTAGAACATCTTCTCATAGGAAAGATTATCGCAAAGTTGGTCTCAATGTGTAGCGTTTAACTTTTATGCATTGCCGAATTGAACTACGATATTCTCTATCACTGTATTATTAATCCATGTCTTGTCTGTGATTACCTTATAGTATTATTAAGCAGGAATACGAACCTTATAACAGTGGCGGCAAGTATTCGGAACTTACGTTTGGACAAATAATAATTCTGACTTTGTAAGTAGTTTTGAACTCACGTCAACCAAGGATTGGAAATAGACTCGCAATATGGAGACCTTAGAAATCCTGGGAAAATAGTTGCTGCAACAATTACAAAACAACAGCAACAACTAGAACAACAACAAAAATGATAGAAATATTGATACACCAGACAAGGATATTTTAAGGAATATTTCAGAAATTAAATGAAGCGAGTACTACAGTTTAATTCAAGTCTCATTCATTCGTAAACTATGTTAGCAAATGTTTATATAATTCTAAAGAAGGTGTTACGTTCTTATCACATTACAGAGGGCACGAAAAAGATTGCCAAAGTTGGCCTGATTAAAAAAATATTTTTTTTACTTTTAAGAAAATTGTGTCCATCAGACCACGAAAAATATTGTAATTACATTTTACCTGAAAAACCAGGTAATATTGCGTTTAATGAAACGCTGTTAATTTTGTTTAACATTTTCAGTAAAAGAAGCTTCCTATTTCATATACATTGGCAATGCTTAAATTTCACACAAAAATAAGAAACTAAAGGTTTTGTTACTTATGCAGGAATTGTCAATGGCGAATGGAGGAACTATTCCCTGGTGTGTTTAAATGTTTAATGTTGGTGAAACTTCAAGTACAGACGCAAACATTTGTTCTAGCATTCTAACAAAACTTGAGCAGGTCCCAAAATTAAGTTTACAAACGGTAGCAGAAGAATGCCAAAGAATTCCAAATTTAAGACATAATTTTGAAATTGAATGAAATTGAAGAAACATTTGAAGGAAGTGATATTGTACAATTATAGACAGTGCTACAAAAGTCTGAAAAAGAAAGGAAAAAATGATGACTGCACCGAACCCGTGTTACGGATGCGGACGACTTCATATCGAGGCGGATTTTGACATTTCAAAAATATAAGGCTTCACATGTGGAAGGTTGGGTCATAGACAAAGTCATTGCAATCAAATCACAGAAAAATTGTAAGATATTTAATACAGTAAAAGTTATATTGACAAATCAAAATCTGAATGCTACCCTTTTGCAGCTGTAGAAACCATTACCAAAGAACTGGACAGATTATAAATTCTAGGGTTTATCTCGTCAACAGATTATTTTGAGTTGGCAGCCCCAACAGTGTATGTGAAAAAATATTCTTATATGTGCAGATTTTTCTATAATTTTAAATGTGTGTCCACTGCCTCACACATATCCGTAAACATCCCCAGAAAAAATTTTCCAAATTAAATGGTGGAATTTTTTTCGAAATTTGACCTATCACATGCATACGTACAAATTGGAGTGGATGACAAATGTACAGAATTCTTAACAATTAACACGTACAAGCGTCTATATAGTTTTAATATGTTACTGTTCGGGGTCAAAGAGGCACCTGACATTTACCAGCAAATAATGTATAGGATGCTAGCTGATTTTTATTTTACCCCTGCACGTTTGAACGACGTACTCATAAAAAGCGAAACGAGACGACAACATTGAGAACACATACAAGTACTCCTGAAAATAGAGGATTACGGTTTCAAACTCAGTGAGCAGAAATGCTAATCTTTCTCGACCAATATAAAATATTTGGGACAAATAACTGATACAAATGAACGTAAACCATACCAACCAAGGACGATTAATAATATTAATAATCAATTAATATTTTATTATATTAGTAATATACCTGGCACGACTATCTTTTCTAGCGCTTGCAAGCTATTGCAATCCTTATGTGCCAAACTTACATAAACTAAGAGGGCCTTTAAGTAAATTATTGAAAAAAGATGCAATGTGGAATTGGTTCATTGAATGTCTTTTGAAGAAATGAACAAAATATTAATATCTGAATTATCGTTAACGTATTTCATCGTATTTAGAAATAATAGTAGTATCAGATGTGGTGTTTACTCATTCTCCTACGAGAATGGGATGTGACACAAGGTCTTTTTAAAGTGGCGACCCGAGCGCGTGCACCCGGGCAAGGACAAAATTTGCCCACAGCCCCCACAACCGTCGGCTGAGCTGGCCTCGGTGCGAGCACCGATCCCTCCCTCTTGTGAAATGGGAGATCGCGGCCTCGAGCAGCTGTTCCTCAGGGCTGGGAACCTCTCAGTATTATTTTCTCAGTTGCCCCTCTGCCCTTTGACAGAGAAGCCACTGAGCGCAATCTGTCCAAGGACAGAGGCGCAACTGAGAGATGATAAATAATGTGCACAAATTACATATAGTTATTCATCCATTAAGTAGTATCAGATGCTCGCGATTATGGCATTAGAACAGTTATTTATCATAAATTCAAGTATGGTAAAATAAAAGCATTTAGCCATGCATTTATAACGCTAATAGCGGTTAAACAAAGTTATAGTCATATCGAAAAAAAAGGAGCTACTATTTTTGCAATGAAAAATTTAACAAAATCATAGTCGTTTGGAAATTTATTCTGCAAACATATCCGGGAACATTATTAACTATTTGTAGTTCTACAACAGTATTCCAACACATGTAACCAACAGTTTACAATGTTGGGGAAGGGTTTTACTAAACTATGATTTTAAGATGGGGTATTACCATAAATTAAATTGTAGACGTGTAGATAGTTTATCGAGATTAATCCCAAAATTTAAGGAACCTTTTGAGGAAACGGTGATTGCTTCTTTAAATTCAAAAATGTGATAAAAGTCATTTGCGACTTTGGACGAAATTAAAATAAATCCGAAGAAGGATGACTACATTTACTCAAGCCATCGAGTCCATCAAATGTAGCAATGCATTGTTCACGAAACATGCTTTTAAAGACATGTTCGTTCAGGACGGAGGGAACCATGTCTCTCAACAGAATCTATTTCTTGATTATTTGTGAATTGCCATGGGACAGATAATGGAATGATTTGCTGTTGCTTTTGCCACTTTTTGGAATTCTGAGTATTCCTTCTCCAAGACTGATTGGTAGCCAGGGCTAGCGAACCACGTCTACCATGTTTAATAAACCAATAACTAAAAGAAGAAACATAATCAAGCTTCGCTGTAGAGTATTTGTGAGAAAGTGAACGCAACAAGAGAACTCAGCATTTGAACTCGGCTTTCTGATAGCAATTCTTGCTCCGATATTGATTTCACTACCAAGACATACCCAACATCACTTCTGATCAGTTTTCATTTACTTTACTGCACGACGTACTCGTTGTAATAATAACTTGAATCGGGTAATGTGTTCCTTTTTATGTCTTCAGCCGATCTTCTTTTGCATCATTCTCCCGCATCTCTTTACTTCTTTACTTTCATACACACCATATTCTTCAAATGATTTCTTTCTGGTAGAATTTCTTCTTCCTCTTTCGCTTATTATCCTTTTCATTTCTTTCCTATCTTCTTTTCATCTCTGCGACGTTCTTAACCACAGCTTTCTCTCCTGGTCATATCTTTTCAATGTGGTCAATTTAAGAAAAACTGAGTCATCATATTTTTTTCATTTTCACAGTTTCCAAATTTGTTTTTTTATCATTTAATAAGTTTTCAATATTTTTCTTTCTTTGTAACCTTTTATCGCCTTCATGAATAGCGTTAATCTTTACATATCTGAAAAAAAATAGTGCTGAAATGCTATGTTCAGTATTTTCTTGCTTATAAGACACATTTTATTCATATAAAATATGTTCAAAAATGACCTTTCGTCCTACAGATCGATGGCGGGAGACGGCATTTATAAGTTTGGGGTGTTGGCTCAGCATTAGCTCCCCAGTTACATCCTATCCAGAACCCTCAAAAGTAAAGCGTCAGTGTTTCAAAATTAAATTAACAACGTTTTGATTTGGTTTGGTTTATTTTGTTTTACGTCATATCAACTTCAATGTGTTATTTAATGCTGACAAGAATTTTAGGATAGGTTTCTATGAATAGAACTTGTTTACTTTGTAAGAAATAAGTTTATAGATCAGGTGTCATTGTATATAAGTAAAGAGTGGTTTTGTCTAGAGTCAAATGTATTGCTGGTAATTTTTTAAAAAGTATTGGTCGTAATATTTTTCTTTCAAAAATGTATTGCAGATAGCATTATTTTTCCAAAAGTATAACTGGTATTTTTATTATAAAAATCTATTTGACCGCATTTTGGGGGTTCAGTCTTTTCCCATAGCTGGGTCCCTAGCAGGTTCTACCACCGCGGGTCAGGTTGGACTTGGAAAAATCAACAATTAAGACGTAGTTCTACGCTCGTTTAAACCTCCTGTTCAGAGGCCTTGCTGCCGGATGTAGTTTATCAACGCTTTGAGAGAAACGAGTGAATCTCTTGGAATCCCAGAGAACATATTACCTTGAGCCCGGCATGGTATCAAAAAGAGCTAGACTCTTGGGATTTGCACCACAAATCCTCACAGGTTTTTACTCATGTCAAAAATTTGAAAATTGTTTCTGCTGATGACAAGTTTTTCTCGGCTTTCGTATTGGGCAAAAAAGGGTGCAAACTTTGTTAAAATAGACAGACAGGTAAACATGATTTGAATGTGTGTGTATATATATATATATATATATATATATATATATATATAAATATATATATGTGTGTGAAATCGATATATATATATATATATATATATATATATATATATATATATATATATATATATATCAAGAACAACCTTAAGGGAATCTACGACAAAATGGAAAAAGTAAATGTCACCCTTTTAAACCAGGTATTAGTGATGCTCCCGCCAAACTGGATAAAGCCATAACAAAAAAAATAGTTGACATTAGAAAAGTGAATCCATCACATGTTACAAATTGAGGTAACCTCGTTGAAAAATTAAAGGAATAAATATGGCTGGTAGACGCTCGGCTAATTTAGAAGTTAAATCCATTACACTAATGTTCCTATTAAATGTTTCAGTCTTTTATAAAGTACCTAAAACACTAAAAATAAACCTCTCTCTACCAACATCTAAAGTAATAAAAATATACTGTCTCATCATCAATCAATGCTATTTCAACTTTAACAGTAATTCTTATAAAAATAAAATTAGATTGTGTTCGATTCTAATGGGGGTTTTGACATGTATTTCTTTAGAATTTTTTAATGTTCTTTGGAAGATATTTTACCTACATAGTATATTTCTGATATATTCTCTCTGTTAATATATCAAGAAAACCTGTTTTATCTGATCTAGTAGATAAACCAAACAATTGAACGTACCTAGAATTTACTTATAAAACGGTAACAAACAATGCTTTAACATCTCTAGATATTAAGTTATATTATCGTGAGAATAGACTATAATTAAGTGTTAATCGCAGATCAACTAATAAAAGTGATCTCATAAATTTCTATTCTCACCATAACCACAAAATATAATCCGGAATAACCATCAGATTCTTTTTAAAAGCACCCAGAAATTGTAGACCTCAATATTTACATGAACAGGAGAAATACATTGAAAATATTTTAAACTCCTGGAATACCTTAATTATTTCATATGCAACGAGAAACAAAACTCTCTCGTAAAAAAGTTCAAAATAGAAAAGTGGACCTTTCTGAAAAACCCAACAAATCAAAATATATTGTTCTATCCACCAATTCTATCAAAACTATTATTGAAAATAATTTGTTTGAGCTTAACATAATTTCTCTTACACCTACTTTCAAAATAATAAGATAAATGATTAATTTACAAAACAAAATAATCGGCTAAAAGTTAAAGGAGGTATGTACTCTATAACATGTATTAATGCCCTAAGGAATACATAGCAGAAACCGCAATAAATCTGAATAAAATATTATAGGAACACAAAAGGAATATTTTAAAATACAACACACTCAGGGCATTAGTTGCTTAACGTAATATGTCTGACTATAGTTTTGGTGAAAACAAAACGCTACTGTAATTAAACGAGACGAAAATGTATAGAAAGTGCTTTAATTGCTAGACGATCCACAGTAAATTTACGTACAGGTTCTTCGAGCATTTCACCATTTATGACAGGTCTTCTATGATCACAATGTGGTTATTTAATGAGAAATGTTTTTAAAAAATAAACAAAAAGAACACTGAATGAAATCGGATAGATAATCTATCCAAGATATATATTCTCAGCGTCTCCTCTCCTTCATGCACATCTATAGCCGCATCATCTTAAGCATCACTGAAATCCGACGAAGGCCTAAAGGACGTAACGTATTAGACGAAAGATTTTGTTTTCCCACTTTGTCATAGATTTTCATAAAAAGTAGATATGTAGAAAATATGGAAACACTCACAAATACATAACGTTAATGAACGAACTTAACATTCCTAATGAAGTAAATGAAGACGAGTAAAATCAAGGTTAAATTTTATTCTACAAAAATGATGTAAATACGTGAGTAGGACATATTTACAAAGAAGCTCATTATAAATACAAGGTTTGTAAGTAAATTCATTTCAAATCCTATGGTCCTGCTTTAGGAGTGATGATAAGGATAAATATAGGGGCAAATTAAGATACAATTACCTTTTCTTTTCTAATTATTTCGTACCAAGCAATGCGGGAATGCCACTACTACGCGGAGGGTTACAGAGAATGAAAGTAAGCGAAAAGACTGAATATAAGGAGTATTGATAAATGGACGAAAATGAACGGGATTCAAGAAGAAAAGAGTAAGCGATAGACTTTGTATTTAAAGGTTTGAAGATTGTATTTATTGGGGAAGCAAGTAAATGGGAGGGAGTCCAACAGTTAGGAAGTGCCAAAAAATACATTACTGGAGTAGAATAGGCGATTGAACTTAGCTATTTCTACAGTAAACGGGTGGGACCTATATGCCAATCTAGTGGCACGCTTAAATTCATGCAGTCGTAGCACCAAGGAAAAAAGCTTGTCAGAACAGTTGTCATGAAAATATTTGTAGAAAAGGCAGAGTGAAGCCATGACATGTCGGTTAAAAAGTGGCTGAAGTCGAGATGCCAAGTCAGAATCTATTACATCACATATCGTTCTTTGAAAATTGTTAAGAACACCCAGATGAGTTTACAGGAACACCAGAGCATATATGGTAGCAGTAGATGCAGCTATTGATTCGATGTAGTCGTTCCACTTAAAGTTAGTTGAAAACAAATGGCCAAGAACGCACAATGTGTTGCTCCTGAGGAGTCAAAAGTTAGCCATGCTGATGACAGGCAGAATTAATAGACAGATGAGTAAATTTCTATTTTGGTTCTTACTGCAAAATTTAAGTTATGAATAATTCTTAGAGTTTAAAGAAGTCAACATGTAGTTCACATTCTGTAATAATTTTATGGGTCAACTTGCGCGCTATATTCTCATTACCCATGCTGTAATCACCCTAAAAGCGACTTCCACATTAACAATAATCATAACTGCAAGTTTATCGCCCTTTGCTAATGTTTCTTAAGGGGAATATAATGAGAGACTGGCTGAAACGAGAGGTTAGAAGGGCCTATCAAAATTCACGATCTGCAATGTCTTGATTTCTAGAAAATGCAATTTATCTTATTCATGATGATGATTAGAGTCGGCATCTCCATTTATTGCCTTAAGTCCCTATCTTCCTTCCACATAATCACCAGCATCATCAATATCATCGAGATCGATATTGTAAGAGTATCACTATTAATGCGTATTACGTGTTTAGTGCTTCTTTTCATTCTTCTCTGGGTTAATTGAAACTGCTCGCAATGCCCGCTTTACATAGTCTGCACGGTTGATAATAACATCATTTATATATATATATATATATATATAAATGATGTATATATATATATATATATGCATGTGTGTTTATTATTAAATAGACGCTCTGTTGATTTATTAAACAGTATATTTATTTATGTATTTACCAGACTGAATATTCGAGAAATCGTAATAAAGAAAACAAGCGCTAAAGGTTTATAGAATATTCAGGTCGGTAGACGAAAATAAATAAATATACTGTTTAATTAATAAAAAAACGGAGCATCTCATTATTTTATTAGAATATATATCAGCTCTGTCGATATTTTGGCATTGATCCCTCTGTATAATTTATATTTTAACTCTTAATTTATTTTTAGCTTTAGCTTTTATTCTTACTATATATATATATATATATATATATATATATATATATATATATATATATATATATATGTGTGTGTGTGTGTGTGTGTAAAAGACATTAGTAAAACTGTAATATTATCCGTCGCGACGACCTGGCGCGTTTCGTCCAATGTGGCCTTTTTCAAGTCAAAAACGAAATGAAATTATTAAAACAAAGTAACTAATAATAACAAAACAAAATGTCCTTAGCAACTGGAAGAATTTAGAAAACGCTATTATATTCATATTGGCAACTGAAAATTACGTCAAGTACTGTCACATGTGGAAATATTATTTACTATTAGTTACTTTGTTTTAATAAATTAATTGTTTTTCCTTTGAAAAAGTGCAATGGACGAAACGTGTCGGCTAATATAACAGTTTTCCTATTGTCTTTTACATTTATAAATATTGTCTTTTTCTACAGGTTACCTCTGAGAATTTTTTCATATATATATCATATATATATATATATATATATATATATATATATATATATATATATATTGTCATCCACAGATAGATTGTTTTGGTGTATGACCACTCTTCAGTGAGGTTAGACGTCCGATTGCTTCAAGCCGGAATCGACAAACGACCGATTTGGAATCAGTAAGGGATTCCGGGGTGCCGATTTCGAATTCCATTCGAATTCACTTACGTACTAATACCTTTTGGAAATATATGAAATCTCTTCTTCTCCACCCCCAGCTATGGGTAAATAGCAGGGTAGACAGGGTTCTATAGCCTTGGATAGTAACTGGTTTACCGGAGAAAAAAATGGCAACCTACTGTCTCGACAGTCATGTATCGAAAGATATCTGATCGCCTACGCGTGTATCACGCATGGCACACAAGTGACTGAAGCGATCCTACCCATAGTTTATCATCCTGTGACAAAGAGAAAGGGAAATTTTAAAGTTTTCTATGCGAAATACTCTAATATATATATATATATATATATATATATATATATATATATATATATATATATATATATATATATATTCTGTTGTATGGAGATGTGTTTGTGAACCTGGGTTTCAAGTTTTGCGATCATCAGACAAACTGGTTTATTTTTTTTATTGGCTCTATTTATGCTTGTTTGTGTTTTATTATGATTGGTGAAGGTGAAATTCTCCTCTTTCTGTTTGTGGGTGACACTATTATGCAAACGGTCATATATGTATACAGGTGTACATATTATAGTCGCACGTCAATTCATACATATGCAATTGCAAGCTTATTTCGGTGTCAGTCCTGTAGGTAGGGAAGTTCTTTCAACAACTGAAAGGTGTTCTTTCTACAACAGGTTGCGGTGTTCTTGAAACTTCAGATTGGCCATCTGCGTATTATATGGAAATCAATTGGAGGCCATTTTTCCTTATACCCATTCCATTACTTTTATTCATAATGTATACCTGTTTATTAATCTCGATTTAGATCCATTGAGCGAGATTCGAACTCGGTTAGCTAGCTCGCTTTTCATTTTTTTCCCTTTAAATATTATCTTGTGGAGTAATATTAAAAAGAAAATTTGACTATTTATAGCGGTTATTAAGATTTGTATCACTAATAAAATGTTCAAATATATATATTTCTGCCTAAATGAAACCTTGGTAGGTTTGTCTGGCTCATTAGGTTTGATTATATATATATATATATATATATATATATATATATATATATATATATATATATATATATATGTGTGTGTGTGTGTGTGTGTTTGTGTGTGTATATATATATATATATATATATATATATATATAATCTGGTATTTGGACAGCAATCATTTTTTATAAATGTTTCTTTAAAACGACTGGCAAGGTACCGCGGTTATGTTTTTTTTTTCTTGTTTTCTTATCATTGCTTTCTTCTGTGGACATAAAGTATTTAGAAATTGCTCTAACTCTATAAAAACATTCCTGTAACTCTAGATACAAACAAAATTCATGCATTAAATGTAAAAATAAAATCGTAGGGACTAAAAGAATAGCCGCACTCTCTCGAACATACATAGTTTTTAAAAATAGCAGTTACGTTTGCGATGCATCAAATTTTACAGTCCATTCCTTGCCCCAGTTATCCGATTGGCGCTCATTTTCAACAGCAGCTGCCATCTTTACTTATTAATGATTATATATCAATATCGATTACATGCTTATAAATTGGCGCCAGCCAAAAAAAAAGAAAAGAAAAAAAAATCACCTCTTACCTTCCATTTCATATTTTCTCACTTTCACAGACCAAGTAGCCAAATATTTTGTTTACAGAATCTCAAATTCAATTTTCCATTATGCAATCGCTTTCTAGCTCGTGATTTTCTATATTTTCTCCTTTTTTACTTTTATTTTCCTGGGGTCGTCGACCTGCAGTTGATTATGTAGAAATGTCTGCCAAAAATTGATTTTGATGAGGAGCTATTATTATAGTACCCTTTTCATAATCTGTGTGGCGAAGGAAATGCTGCACTTTGACGTCTTCAAAGGAACGGAATGTAATGAACCGGTATTGCTACCTCTACATTTTCTTTCACTAGTTTTCTTTCTTCTTTTATTAATTTATTTACACTTTTATTAATCTATTTAACTTGATACATTATATATTTGTGTCATGGACTGCACATATTTATGAGGAAAGCAATACAAGGGTATAGCTCTATTTTATCAATTAATATTTAAATATTAAATTTTCAGCCTACACATTAATTTTACATTTACAGCCGCCAACGGTGCGCAATAGTCGTGTGGAGATAAACATCGACATGTTTAATAAAGACATCCGGAAATGTTTCTGCATCTATCTTTTCTGTTACTTATTAATGTTATTTCCACAAACCATCTCTATATTTTAATGGCGTCAGAATTTGGCACCTGCTGTGACAGTGTAGTAATTGTTTGAATACGTCAATTGTCTGCCAGAGTAATTCTGTCTTACGTTATATGGACTTGTTAGTAAGTAGTGCAATAGGAAAGGCCACAAATATGCACAATCTCTTTTTTTTTTCCTACCAAAGAGAATGATGTAGAGTAATTACGTATATTGTTACTACTCGGTGGGAGTTTTTCGTCCCCTCGGAACCACGTGTCGCATAAACACCCATCACGAAAAAGTATCCTTTTTCAACATCTCATCATCCTGTTGCACATTCCCTGACATATACTTTTTATTATTTCAGATTTACTAACTTTTCGTTCGTCCCCTTAAACGCTTTATGAAGGGAAAATTCTCACCCAATATTCAACATATACTCGACAGTTGTCTAAATTTGTATAAATTATAATTTACGGTAACTAGAAAGACCCCGAAAAATTTACCGGTTTTCCTGTTTTAATTTTTAAAGGAATCTTAATTCTTCAGTTAATGATTGAATAAGCTCATGACCGGTTCTACGCAAAAAATATCCTATTCCAGTTCTATCTCCCTGACTTGGCGATCAGTCGCAGAATTACTTTTTCTAGTTTGCGTTCAGTGTTATTTCTTAATGTTTGCCTGTCAATAATCTCTTTTAATATCGGCAGCAGGATAGTTGTAATGAATATCTTATATAAGGCCACAGATTTACAGTCACGCTACCACTATGTTCAAACGACAAACTATTTACATCTATTATATTCGTAATTATTTTATTTTATAAGTTGGAGTACTTACTCTGTCATTGTGTTGAAGTTGTAAGCAATTTGGGAAATGACAGGTCTGTCAATATGGACAATGCAGTTGATTTTACAATCTAATTTCGCTGTGAAACGCGCCAAACTAATTTTCCCTTTGGTTAATCTATCTTGGAAAAAATTATAATTAAAACTTCTAAGAAGTTATTTTCACTTTATTTTTGTTTTGTTTTGCTTTATTTTTTATTGCATGGCATTGCCTTGATTTTGAACTTTCTCTGTTTTGTGATAAATAATTAAAAAATATATATATCACCACTTAGGCCCATGCTGACATTAAACTGACTGTACGATTTTTCTTTGATGCTATTAGATTAAATGTCAACGACAAACATTCATGGCTATATTGCTACAGCTACAAATCTACATTGTTTACCTGCTCATATGCCTTCTCCATGATTTTGCTGGAGTGTATCTCGTTCTTTTTTAGATAACATTAGCAAATTACACTGAAACGTTCATTCCTTTAACTTCAGAAAACAGCATAATAGAGAACTATATGCCTATAACTCTCATGTTAACTTTATGTTAACTTTATTGGTAAAGCATGCGTGTTCTTTATAGCTAAGTGAATTAGATTTTGTCATACAAGTTTTATGGCAGTGAATGAAGGACAATCTCCTCAGATATAAAGAGGAAACTTGAAGTAGCAGAAATGCGGTTCTATAGGAGGATGATGTATATAGCATGGATCGAACATGTGAGCAGCGTCGAAGATTTAGAGAACATAGAAATCTCTAGGGTGCGTATTGAAGAAAGAGGGATTAGAAATTCTGATACTCACAGGACAAATTGAAGACAAGGGGAACAGAACACATTGCTTACTTAATGAACTTGAGTAAATGGACGGCGGAACAAGGTTTAAGAGAAATAACAAAAAGACAAAATTTGTTAAAAGCTACAAAGAAGAGGAAATTTTGGAGGGCCATGATCGTCTACGTCCTGAAGGAAAACGGCACACAGAATAATATAAAAAAACATGAATTTCTTCTTCTACCACCCCTTTTTCTCATCATTTCTATACCATCCTTTGGATCTTTCCAATGCCCAGAATTGGGGTGGTACTTAGTTAATCCCAGGTGTGCAGTAATGGTTCACAATTCCTGTTAGTTTGATTTAATCTTTCTACTAGGTTCAGTTATCTTCAAAACAGAAAGACATTAGTAGTAATTAGTCCAACTAGTAATGTTGTTTCCCGGCTTTAGATGTAAATGTTTACTGAGGACAAGAATGTTTTCTTTAGCAAGGACCTGAAACAAACACTGAACAAACCAATTTCTTTTTCATATTTATCTATATGAAGAAGAAAAAACAAAAAAAAACATATCCATATGATATATACAGCATTTTTGAAAACTGACCAAGCCATAAATTATATTGAATAAGCGTATGTGATTGGTTGTTCAATACAGGAATTCGATTTCTGATGTTCAAGACATGCATAATTTCCCTTCTTCTATGATTGAATTTTCACAATCTCCATCACATAAAAATCATTGTGAGTAAAATCTATATGGATGAAGCTTCACACTGTGGAAAACTGTATGATTAACACGTTCGATATCAAGGAGACAAGAACTGAACGTGTCTGACCTTGAAATGACCTAGTCCTTATTAAGAAAAAAAGCGCACAGGGAATTTATAACTTAAACGTTTATGTTGCAAACGTAAATCGCTCTCTTTCTCAATCTTTCTCTCTGCATCTCCCTCTCTTTCTCTCTCTCTCTCTCTCTATATATCTATATATATATATATATATATATATATATATATACATACATATTATATATATATATATACATACATATTATATATATATATATATATATATATATATATATATATATATATATATATATATATATATATATATATCCGTGACATCTTGTAAATCAGAATTACATCGAACGGTGTGTAAAAAAAAATGCATGTATACTTTTTAAATATAAATTATATATATGTTACTTTATGTCGTTTATGTTTAATTATTCGACAAGTATTCACTTTATATACTGTAAATATGTCTGTAAATATGTTCAGATAAAATGTATCTGTCGAGGAACAAAATAAATGAAAAACTATTCTTAACCGATGCATTTCGTCCTCTGAGGGACCTTACCAAGACAATCTATGATTTATTTTGTTGTACGTGTTTATATAAAAAAGCAAGGGTGTCATTGTTTTATCAAAGCTTTTAAATTTGAGAACATTCATGAATATTCATCAGGTGTTTGAAAAGTCAGTCAAAATATCTGGACAACACAGAGTGTCATAATTCAAGTTCTGGCAAAATGTAAGGTAATAATATTCAAGAATCCTATTTTCAATTCTTGAATATAAACACGGGCAACAAAACAAATCCTACATTGTGTTGACAAAGTCGTTCAGAGGAGGAAACCTGTAGGCTAAGAATAGATTTTTCCTCTGCTCTTTCTCTCTCAGAAGAGTGGAACAAAAATGAAAAAGAGATGTTAGAGACACTGAAAAGAGAACAGAATCAATTATCAAACTTAGACTTTGAGAATCTTTTACAACGAACGCGAAGCATTTGTGTTGTCATAACCAAGGACAATGATGATATTTTGACGAGAGCAAAATGCAGTTATTCTTTTTGCCATAATAAAACTTTTAATAAAAAACGGTTTAGTTTTTTAACCATGTATATTAATTTTCTCTTATTTAAAGTATAAAAAAATTATTTTGGGTAGATTTTACAAAATTATCAGGTATTGACTCTCAAACATTTGAACTGTAGTGTATACATATATATATATATATATATATATATATATATATATATATATATATATATATATATATATATATATATATATAGAGAGAGAGAGAGAGAGAGAGAGAGATAGATGTTGTATCCTTAAAGAGTTTACAAATGGTGATAAAGAAAAAGGTGATACTCTGGTGAAGGAACAGAAACATATGCGTAGATAAAAGAGAGTTTTATTGTAAAGGAGAATACACTACGGACAGACAAGGAATCGACTAGTAATTTCCGAACCAAGGATATCTATCAACCGCCCCACACGGTCAGATGTGGTACAAGGCCGAATTTCACGTGGAGTATCCGAACGCTAATTCCTGAAACAAGGACATTTACCTTCCCTCCCCGCGAGGCAGGATGTGGCACAAAGCCGTTTGTAATGCGGGGCAAAACCGAGAACGTGGGCTTGGGCAAGAATTCCTCGTAGACCACGTATAAACGGGTTCGGACAGCTGTCTACCACCCCAGACGAGACTCTGTTCTTCGGTATAGACTCATATGGGTTCCTCTCTGCCTGAAGGCAGAGAGTTTTACCAGCACAACTGAAGACGAATCTCCAACTAATTGCTGAAGCAAGGTTAATTACTTTATCTCCCTTCGAGGCAGGATGTGGCACAAGGCTCTTTTTTTAATGCGGGACAAAACCGTAACCGTAGACTCGGGCAAAAATTTCCCGTAGACCCTGTAAAATACGGGGTAGCTGTCTACCACCCCAGACGAGGCTATATCCCTCTCTGCCCGAAGGAAGAGAGTTCGACCAGCACAGCTGGAGACGAATCTCCAACTAATTGCGGAAGCAAGAATATTTGCTAACCACCCCACGCGGTCAGATGTGGCACAAGGCCAAATTTAACGTGGAGTATCCGAGCCCGTGTGCTCGGTCAAAACTTCCCTGTAGACCACGTAGAACACGGGGTCGGGTAGCTGTCTACCACCCCAGACGAGACTCTGCCCTTCGGCTGAGCCTCGTCTGGGTTCCTCTATGCCCGAAGGCAGAGAGTTCGACCAGTTCAACTGGAGACGAATCTCCAACTAATTGCCGAAGCAAGCTCCCAGTTATATCCTTTGCTCACTATATATAGCTACTGTTTTAGTTGGTCTACATAGGCGATAGTTTGTGTGTAATATTCCATTACAACAATAGATATGCATGTATGTACGTACGTATGTATGTATGCATGTGTATTTACGCACCAACCATGCACAAGGCTGCTATCTATGCGAGTAAAATAATGTATAGACATATTCTGCTGCTGTTTTCATTAATTCTCAAGTATATATGCTGTATTTGTTCATTTTTTCGAAACATTAAACGGAAAAGTTTTGAGACTATCATTGCTTAAATTTGAGCTGTTTTTTATTATTTGTTTTAATCGGTGTGATTCTTGTTGAAACACTATCCAATGAAATTCATAGCGATTTTTCTCGTTAACAAGTTTCACAAATATCTCATGTTCTTGGGTGTTTACAAATAATTTCTATATAAGAATTTTCTACTATTCTTATTTTTACAACGGTATGAAAATATTGATTAGAAAAATTCTGATATATTTCATCCGTTATCGAATCGTGGCCGATTAACGTTTTCCATATCTACATTCTGAATGCTATTTAATAGATAATTCCATAATATTTTATATTATACATAAAGTTAGATGTTATCATACAATTTATGTCAAAATAAAATAGTTAATAGCCAGTTGGTGTTATTGAAATTTTCGTAATAGTTTCCTTATTAAAAAATATAATTTGTTCAGTTGATACATGAGTTGCCATCTGCCCATGATACTCCGCCAGTACTCCTGTATAAGAACAACCGACATGGTCACTGTTGTTTTGTTAAATGATCACAAATCTCTTGTACAGAATGTGATATTTACTGGTGTCCATTTTAATTCAGAAAAACAAAATATATCTATATTATTCCCTCTACGTAATTAAGATTAGAAATAATGATAACATCGTTTGCGGTGACATCAAGACATTTATTATTATTATTATTATTATTATTATTATTATTATTATTATTATTATTATTAATATTATTATTATTATTAATAATAATAATAATAATAATAATAATAATAATAATACCATGGACCGAACATGGGAGTAACGACGCAGCTTTAGACAAAATGGAAACAAAAAGAAAGCTTATACTTACTATTAGGAAGAGGCAGTTGAATTTTCTGCAGATCGTCATGAGGAAGGAAGGCTTGAAAAATCTGATACCCACGGGAGAGATTGAGGGGAAAGACGGACAGAGGAAGGCAGCTCGTAACATACTTGATGAGATTGAATCAATGGGTGGTAGAACATGGTTTAGGAGAAATAACAAAAAGACAAAACTTATTAAGAGCTACAAGGAACGGGGAGATGTGGGGGCATGATTTACCTACGCCTGAATAAAAAGAATTACGGAAAAAAAAAAGAAGACAAATTACTATTACTTGATTTGATATCCTCCCTGGGTCTAAGATATTTCGTCCGAGTGATAATGATCATATCTCAACTCCCACCCGCAGTTTATAGACATACCACTTAGCTTCTGCACACTCACAATCATGTCAGATATTACCCAGGCATCCCATGTAGCACAAAGAGATTCCTGAAAACAGACCTACCCTACCAACCCCAAAGCAGATAACTCAGCCTGTTATATATCTCTTTTTTGCCCTACGGTTATTGGTACCTCTGTATGTTTGCCTGTCCCGTCTTCATGGTATTCTCATCTCACTGTACCGCAACATAAATCAGATTCCATTCATGATTGCTCTTCAGCACAAGTGTGATATTATCATTATTATTATTATTATTATTATTATTATCATCATTATTATTATTAAGGGAGCGTAGTTGGAAAACATATTTTTAATTTGCTTCATACTACCGTTAAATTCGAAGAGTTTTCTTTCACATCGTTTCAAGCGAAACAAAACTGGTAGGTATTATTATTACTACTACTTGCATTAGATTCTTTTCTATGACTCTGAACGTACCCTGTGGATTTAGTCATCTTCCCGTAGAATACTCATTATAGAACGCTGGAAGCAGAACTTGGGTTTTGCATGCAGCTAAATTTGTCTAAAAACAATTTCGAAGCAATCAATGAAAATATAAAACTAAAGAAGAGAACAAGAAGCTCACCCAGGTGAATTAGATATTTTCTCTTTCAAAATTATTGTTATCGCCCTTTGAAAGTAGTTTTATTATTATTATGTTATATTATATTCAGTAAGCAAGAACATTTTCAATATTTTTATTTATCCGAGCTGTTCTGGCCGAATTCAATTTTAACTTCGTCTCCCGTATTCCTATATAAATATATTCGATCATATATATATTCATTGTACATTTTCTGTGTTTTTTAATTTAAATTAAATCTCCCGTTGTAAGCCTGATGAGCGTGAGCGAAACCCGTAGCTTCGCCCGTTTTTAATATGTCTAGTAATATCAAGCTTCATACGTTTATTGCTGTGATGCTATAATTATGGATGAAAGTGTTGTGTACCCGGGATAGAGCGTATATAAATATGACGGTGGACGTTGAAGTCAACACCCAGCGGCGACATTCTGTGTTGACTTGAATGACATATATATATATATGTATGTGTGTGTGAATATATATATTCACTTTCGCGCAGATATCTTCGGAAATGGTTCGAATCCTCCACTTTTCTCTACTATATAGGTTAACTTAGGCATAATGGGCTCTTCACCTCTGGTTAAAATCAGTCAAAGACAAAGCCAACTCGGAATTAAGAGCATGTGACTGAGGATATAACCAAGCATATTTAGCTTTTTTGTTAGTAGATTATGTTTGACGATAAATTCAAAGAGTGGTATTCAAATTGTACAAGAGATTATCACTGTATTCCTTCTGAGTTGCAAATACACTTTTACATAAAAGACCGACCTAAGCATCTATTAAATTAAGAAAGTGATCATAAATTCTGTATAGAGTTATCAGATAGATAGATAGATATATAGATAAACATAAAATTTATATATATATATATAAATATATAGAGAGAGAGTGTGTGTGTGTGTGTGAAAGAGAGAGAGAGAGAGAGAGAGAGAGAGAGCCATCTGAGCATTCGTGTATCGAAGGCTTAATACGGTTAATGCAACGGAAATTTGATATTGAATTATAGGCAATGAAAAATAACAATATCCCAAATGAAAAGACATAAATTGAATATATAATATGATTTCTCAAACATAAATAAAGGAAAATATATATATGAGATCAATTTGGTTTTCATTATGATTCCGTTAACATATCAATTTTGAATAAAGACTGCATAATTCTTATATTTATAGAGAGAAGAATTCTAAAAATGTCTGCTGCAGTAATATTAAAATATTTAGGGAACATTTAAATCCCTTCCTTTTACTTGGTTTGTTGGAAATACATAATCCACATGATAGGCTTTGGGATAGGATTCATGTTATGATTTTCACCTGTCAAGGTCGACTTTGGGATCGCGGATATTTTGTTGACTTTCGATTGAACAACTAAATTATATCTGGGAGAGTTATTTATTCAAGTTCTCTCACACTCTATCAAGGATTATAGCATGGCACCGAGGTTGTGGTTTTCGCGAAAAACCTTTATATATATATATATATATATATATATATATATATATATATATATATATATATATATATATATATATATCCGTTGGTGATATTCAGGAAAACTTGTCATTAAAATTTGTGATTAGAATACCAATCAATATTTGGAATCTTTCTAGCACTATGTCCTATAGAAAATGTTGATGGCTATTTTAATAACATAAGACAAATTTTAGTAGTTTACATCAAAATATTATACAGGACACATTGTAATGAAATACACCAAATTATGATAGTTGTTATTATATATATATATATATATATATATATATATATATATATATATATATATATATATATATATGCGTGTGGGTGTATGTGTAAAATAGTATATAGACTCCGACAAAGTTTTAGAGAATATGACACAAGGAAAACCGTTTCATTGAAATTAGATTTGTTTACGCATTTCGCATTTCTAGGCTTCATCAGTTAAAAAAAAAAACAACGAAAGAAATATTTATATGTCTATGCTAAAAATAAATAATGAGTACTTTTTCCGTTAAGTTGCAGTCTCACTTGATGAAATACAGTACAAAAATGACTAATATATATATATATATATATATATATATATATATATATATATATATATATATATATATAATTTAAATAAAAACAGACCACTTTAAGGTTCCATATAATAAATTATTTCACCTTAAAATGCTCTGTTTTATTTAAATTATTAGCTCTGATTTACATTGAGCTCTCTGGATTTTATCCTCCTTCGGTCTACCCATACGGATTACCTAGTTTTTCGTAAACTAAATATATAAATATCCATATATATATATATATATATATATATATATATATATAGAGAGAGAGAGAGAGAGAGAGAGAGAGAGGGGCTGTTAGACAGAGAGATATAGATATTATGCATTAATAGCATTTAATAACATTTATATAGATCTATCTACCTATTAGATTCTGTCATAAATAATTTCCGTTTCTGCTTATCAACGATGCGCTTTGTTCCTTTCAGTATTGGAATGTGTAACCCAGACACACAGCCTGTCCCTATCTTATGTAATTGCCGCTATATGGCATATTGTAATGTGTTTAGCATCTTTCCTAATTTCCGTTTACTTTACGTTGGATTGTTTTCCACTAATGACTTTAGAGTTTCATCATCAATGACAGACGAATGACCGATTTTGGGCGAATCATCCAATGACGTTTCTCCAGACCAGAATTTTGCAATGCAATTTCCGACTTGCCGATTACATATGACTCCTTGAGCATAAACCTATAGACTTATACTCTTGTTTGAACTACCATAACATCCTTCTTCTTCTCTGTGCCGAACATGGCTCTCCAAAACTGCCTGTCATTTGTAGCTCTTAATAAAATTCGTCTTTTCGCTATCCCTTCGCTGATCTACCACACACACTTACGTTCGTCTGTGCGCTGTTTTAAACTGACGCTCTGTCCGTGTCAAATTTTCCGAGAACTCTTTTCTCATCATGTGGCGCAGAGATTTCAACTGTCTCTTTATGATGTTAAGCATAAGTGCCAATTTTGTTCCCATTTTCTCTAAAACTTCATACTTGCTCACATGTTCAGTCCATGGTATACTCAGTATTATTCTGTATAATCACATTTCAGCAGCTTCACGTTTCTTCTTTTTCTCTGTAAAGATGGTCCAGCATTCACAGCCATATGCGAGGAATGATATTGCATAACATTCCAGTATTCTTTTATTTGTTTATAACGCACTTTTCCTATTTCTTAATACTTTGCTTTTTGCTTCTGGAAGACATTTTGCAATTCCAAAGAACCTTCGGATTTCTCGGTTGTAATTTACATCTGTTAAAAGACTTTCCTGATATTTAAATCATTGTACTTACTTGAGTTTGGTATCTCCAATTTGTAATTTGCAACGTTGGGCTGTTCCTTTTGATGATGCCATGCTTTCTGTCTTTTTACAATTTATGATGACTCCTTTCTTATGGTTTTCCTTTAATGTCTTCGGTAGTATTTCTCTTTAAGTAAATTAACTTTTAATTACTTCATTAATCTATTCTTTAGGCAGTGGACACGTTACCAAAGTCCTGCAAAGAATACATTGTTATCTTAATCTACTCCAAATATTCAGTGTTTGATTTGTAATAATAAGGATATGCGTCATTACATGTTTCGCAAAAACGGAATTTACTAAGGACCCAAAATAATATCTATATATCTATCTATCTATCTATCTATCTACCTATATATATATATATATATATATGTGTGTGTGTGTGCGTGTGTGTGTTGTGTGTGTGTGTCTCTGTGTGTGAGCGTATGTGTGTGTGTGTGTGTGCAAGTGTATGTGTGATAGCAGCTTTGATTGTTACCCAATTTTAGCATCACATTCTATCCTGTAAGCAGCTGCATTTGCATTAATGAATTTTCTTTTTAAGAAGTTGTCAACTTCATCTAAGTTTCTTTCCGCATTTCCTAGTCTCAAAATAGCTGCATCGGATTATTTCTTAATATACTTCATCATGTATAAGATTGCTTGAACAGAACAGCATAGTTAATATGTCCTTTAAAGGATTTTGAAAGAACAGTAGAATAAGGAACACTCCATCTATTATCAGTTCTATAAGTTTGTCTATTTCTTACTATGAAAGCAGTTCTTCCTTCATCCTCAGGTAATCTTCTTTAGATAGGTTATCCTGTCACTTCAGTTTTAGTTTCATTAATGAAATTTTCGGATAACTTTTCTCACATTGTCCATTTTTCAGACATTGTGCTTGTGGGTTCATTACATCGGAAGGACCATGAACCTTTTGTGTTGTGATAATCTCGTATAGTTCAGGATCTAAGTGAGGATCAGGTATTTCAGCGATAATGATTGTATCAATATTGCTGATGAAATATTCTGTTCCCTAGCCAAAGGAGATTGTGTGCACATGGTAAGCCTCTTTCTGACATTCAACGGTAGAAGTGAAGGCTTTTGTTTTTGCAAACATTCCACCATTTCTTTGAATCATTGTTTTGATTAATTTAGTCAGTTCGATTGTCAACACTCTTGCGATTACATCATCTTGATCTTTAGGCTTTTTTACTTTTGTAATTTTTTTCTTTTATGAGACTTTCTCTTTTTTCTTTCATTATTTATGTTATTGAAGTGTTTAGATTTTTCATTAGCATTTTCACTATTGATTAAAAATCGACTAAAATATGCTTTTAACTGTCAGTGTGTTGTCAATTGAAAAATATATAAACCTCATCTCCGATCAATGACATTCTAAATCATAATTGAAGTTTTCTCACAGGATAAATAATAAATTGAAATAAAAAAGAAAGGTAATTCTCTACTTTAGCTGCTCAAATAGCGGCGCTCGTCTTCATCATTAAAGGGCAAGTAATCCATGTTTGACATATTGGTTAATATCGCCTCCATTTCTTACTTATTTATACTGATTTAATCTCTTTTTTTTTATTTAAAAATTGGGTATAATTTTTTAATTATTTAAAATATCTTATTTTTGCCCTTGGTTTATCTATCTGAGATCTCAAACACTGTTATATATTTTTTTTTAAATATTTTATTAATAATTTATTTAATCGAGAAACATCTCTCTCAAGAGCGAAGTAACTTGAAGATGAAGGTCAATTTTCTTGCATCGTCAAATAAAAATAAAATTTTAATTCTTCTATAATATCCATCATATTTTATAATCATTATTATTCGAGTCTAATTTTAATAAAATTCTAAATCAGAGGAAGTGTAGATTTTTGTAAATATGTCTTTGCAAATTTTGCACAGTAAACGTTATAAAATGCACCAGGACATTAGTATTAAATATGACCGTTTCGTGACTGAGAATCGAATAGAAAAAGAACGGACTCGATTGCAGTCCATATTGTAGTACCAGTTCTATGGACAAGCATTGTTACCGATCCCGCGAAAGCGTCGGCTGGTCAAATTTTGACCAGTAACCGAGTGTTCGCGCTCGTGTTCACCACGTTAAATAACTGACTTTGTGTCGCATCCTAACACAGTGGCGGATGTCTAGGTAAATACCCAGATAGAAAAAGAATGGACTCAGTTGAGGACCAGATTGTAATATATGATCTGTAGCCTGGTCAAGCAGCTATGACCAGCGAAGCTTTGTGCCTGATCACTTTTGACTAATGATTTCCCACGTTAAGTAGGTGACCTTGCATACTAACTCAGTGGTGGTGGTAGGAGTCTTTATAAATACAAAAAATGCATAAAAAGAAATGTATTTATTTGTAATATATATATATATATATATACATATGTGTGTGTGAGTGTGTGTGTGTGTGTATGGGGGTATGTGTGAATGCTGTCTCATCAGTCACTTAACAACTATGAATTTTGTTCACTGCCTATTCTATAAATATTTTCATTGTAATTTTGCTGAGGAGCTTTCTCCATTGGTATCCCGACTATACGAATTTAAGCTCAGCGCTAGATCGGAAGTAAATTCTCATCATTTTATACTTGAAATGACTAGACTTAACCGTAAGTTCCATGTTAGCAGTTTTTTTTTTATCTCTGGCACTTCCCGCTTGAGGAAAAATATTCCGGTCTGTTGCTTTCCAGTCCATTGAGCGCTAAAAGTTAAATGCGACTGTAGGAGTTACCTCCTCATTAGTTCCCTAATTCTACACCACGGGTCTCTCTCCCTATACTATAAATACTGGGAAAATTTTTGCCTCTTTCTCATTTTCCTCAGGCCTCGTGCCGCATCACACCTCGCGTGGTGGTGAGGTAAATCTCTCTTTCTTCTTCATTTCAGCGACAAGATGTAAGCTCTTAGAAGATCAGTGTTTCCCATTTCGGGAAAACGTTTGAACATTACAAACATTCACCAAAATACGAAAATTCACCAAAGAACAAACACAATATTCCCCCACACACAAATGTTATGTCTATGTGCCTTTCAATTTGTTTAATAGATATTTGTTGACATATATATATATATATATATATATATATATATATATATATATATATATATATATATATATCTGTCTTTTTTGTCTTCTTTCATCTTCGGTTGGACAAATTATGTCCGCCAATTTTCATCTAGTTAGGCCTTTTAATATTCTACCAGGAGTTACACACGTGTCTCTAACACAACAACACGTAAATACACACACGGTCTGCTACACGACGTTATTCTAAACGATTTGTAATTTTAATGCTTGTTCATTTATTGTTTGATCACTTTAATGTTTTTTCTTTTTTTGATATTGGTGAAAATTCAGTAACCCTTGTGCCTTAAATTACACACAGACACACACACACACACACAGACACACACACACATATATATATTTACATCTATATATATATATAATGCGTATATTTTGATAGCGTGTTTTCATTAAGACATATAACATTAAATAATTTAGACAAGTTTTGCTTACTTATTTTTAATAGTATCCTCTCATAATTACCGACAATTTTCTTAATATCCTTATTAAAGGAAGAAATAAAATTACCATGTTGATGCATATTCATTTTATTCCGAGTACTTTCGACATTAGAACAATGTCGTTATTAGAGTCTTGTAAAAAAAGGTTCGATAACTTAGTTATCTCCCTTGAGATTTGCACGCGTGTCTGCATTAAAATATTTTACAGTACATAAACATCGCTTTTTTCACTTTACACGTAAAAATATAATTTTTATATACACACAAACACGGAAACATGTTTCGGTATGTAATTTGCATGTATATGTACAGTTTTATGTGGCTGAGTACGTATTTGTGTATGTATTGGTTTGCGTTTATGGTTGTAATATTTGGGAGTTTATCTGTATATTTATATGTGTGCGTATACGTGTGTAAACTTGTATTTGTGTGTGTGGATGCATATGCCTGTATTTGTGTATATATGTATGTTTGTGTGTATGTGTATGCATATATGTATGCATATATATATATATGTACATGTTTACATGTATGAGTATCAGTGTATATGGATGTGTATCTATTTGTTATATTGTACACGTGCGTATATGTATAATTATGTATCAGTATTTTTATGATTTATACTGATATTTGTTTATATATGCGTGTGTTTGTATGTTTTTATACGTGTGTTGGTCTGTTATCGGTATCGTTGTGCTTGCTGAGGCTTGTCTTGTAAGACTGTTGACGTTGATGCTTTATATCAGATTTCAACTATTATAGCTTCCTTATTAGATATAGTTTGTTAACACATCATTATCTGTAACTTTGTAACGCTCTCATTAGTTAAGCTGGGTTTCTCTAGGTTAACATTGTTAACACTAATAGGAAACCCTTATAATTAATTCTATAAGTAGGAGATTAATTAAGATTCCATATTTTCCATCTTAACATCATAGACGGATCGTTCCCCCTTTTAATGAAATTTAGTCGTTATTATTGCTGTTTTCTGATTTCCAGGTCTATTATAATTAAATTGTAGGATTTTGATTGTTTTACCTGCTAAAGAAGCTTCTGTTAACCAGCTACAACGTAAAAGTTACATTGACTTAATTACTATGGGTTTACTCGTTCGAGGTGAAGCCTAACGGCTGTTCCTCCCTCCTCTCCTGCCGTCTTGTCGAGGTTTGGCTTGTGGAGCTAGTTGTCACTGCCTGCTGACATTGATACGGTGCGTTGACTGGTTTATTGGTAGAATTTTAATTTTATGTCTACAATAAGTAACCATGTTGAGGACCCCGTTTTAAGTTAGCATATAGCACCTTCTTAATAACTTATCCTTTGCTTTCATCTTGATAATTTATATTTTATGTTATTTTATTGAGTGAAGACCAAAGAATACGATAAACTTGATACTTTGTTAACATCTCAGTTTGATTTTAAACAACTTGGGCAGACAATAGGAATCGAGTACGGAAGTTAACTTCGAAATTATCATAGGTCCGATATTTGATTGGTTAATGTAGGTCGCCCCTATCGTGTTAGTAATTGAGTTTTTTCCCCATTCACCTTCCCTGTGAGGATATTGCTGCTTATAAACCATAAAATTTATTCTCCAGTTAACTAATACAACTTGAAGAAGCATCTATAGTGCTGAAACATGATGTCATTTATGTAGCGGTTTATAAAATGCTTTTGTTATAATTTTTAATAAATATTATAAGGCTCTACTCTGTATTGAGCACTTTTTCAAAATGTAATGTTTGGACATGGGAATTAACGTCCGTGTTTCGTCGTCTGATTGACTATATCAAGGAAAATGTACGGATTTTATTTTGTCACAGAGTATTTATAAACGAAAGTGAAAATGTTAGATTTTCAACATTTTGAAATTCAGGCAACGCTAAATTTATTCCTCTGGCTAATTGAAAAGTATAGGAAAATTATGACGGATATTAAGGGATGCAGTAATAAAGAAAAATGAGGAAATGTTGTCGATGAATTATCTTTAGATTTTCATAATATAATTAATATTTAACTTATTTTATTTTAGATTTGTCTTTTTATTTTTATTCATAAATATATATATATATATATATATATATATATATATATATATATATATATATATATATATGAGGGTGTTTCAAAAATTTCGACCGATTTAAATGTGAATTAAGTTTAAGCCCGTAATGAATTTTTTCTTCTTTTGCTTTAAAATTTGACGGATATTTGGGCGATATTAGGTTTCACACATAATTGCTTGACTTAAACAACATGATCCAATTGAGAAATACATGAACTTTCACCAATAAAACTGATTTATTTACAGGTGATTTTAATCCATCTTAATGAAACACCCTTATAAATGATCCGTCTTAATGAAACACCCTTTATATATATATATATATATATATATATATATATATATATATATATATATATATATATATGTAAATGTGCATGTGTATGTATTTCTTCATGTAAAACTGTATATTTTATTAACGGTAACTTTATTTGAAACACACTTTTGTGAAGTGATTATGATATTCCATATAAGAGTAGCTCATAACTGCATCTTGAAGGATTCTCTTATGAAAATTTGCCATGGAAATCCGATTTAATATAAGATTTGACATCTTGGCATATAAATATGATAATTTCACCAGGAGAGGTCGGAGATATTTGCTGCTGCTGCTCTTATTGTTATTTCAGGGAACTTAAATAAAAATGTATTTCCAGCAGAGATTTCCGTAGCAAATTATATTCTGATATGTCAATAATGAACACATGTTGATTCTTTTCACTAACGGTATGATTTCTCGATATGTGAACGTTCTACGAGGCCACACAATTACATACATACACACACACACTCACACTCACACACACACACACTCATATATATATATATATATATATATATATATATATATATATATATAAAGTGTTGATTTCTTTGTCATTTTCTTCTAGTTTTTCCCTATCTCCGAAATTTAGCATTGTTCGTATATACACAAAATCTTTAACAATGTAATTTTCTCTATCTCTCTCTCAAAAACACACGCACACGCACACATACGCACACACTATAACACTAAAACATACACAAAACACAGACACTCAATTAAAACTGAAAATTAAACTCATCCTTGATAATGTCTAAAAGTATAGCCGAAAGCACTCTGAATTGTATAACGTTTGGACAGTTTCTACACACTCCGCAAAGGAAAACACTTGTTCGCACACAAGAGAAAATTTAAAAATTTAAAAAAATGTTTAATCTTAGTACATTGTTTGACGTTTTTAATGGACCATATATATATATATATATATATATATATATATATATATATATATATATATATATATATATATATATGTGTGTGTGTGTGTATAAAGATACATATATATATATATATATATATATATATGTGTGTGTATAAAGATACATATATATATATATATATATATATAAAGAGGCATATATATATATATGTTGTGGGGCTCTCCCCTTTTACACAAGATGGACTCGTCTAAAGTATACTTATACTGACAGAGTTGGAGATACGTTGAGATACGAAACGATACGTTGAGACAAGGTTGAGATACGTAGAGTCCAAAGAGAGAGAGAGAGAGAGAGAGAGAGACATAATTACAGCTTCACTTACAGAGACTTGTACATATACTTTCTACTAACCCGCATTCCTGGACTATTATCTTCATTTCAAGTTTGTTGGTCTTACGTTCAATACACTTATTTTCCTATTTCAATTACTGGCGTTGTTTATTTATTTGTGCAGGATTCCAGGACCCACACGAGAAAAAAAAATTCTCCCTCGTCACTACAACAATTTGGCGACGAGGACATCGGACCCACACGGAAAGAAAAAAAATATTTCTCTCGTCACCACAACAACTTGCCGACGAGGATTTGCCCTTCTCGGAGACTCAAAAAAAATTGCCGTTGCCAGCGTCCACAACAGCTGGGCGACAAAGATTTACGAGGATTTTGTTGACCACTGTGATTAAAAAGTACTTCCTCAAAATACGGAAAATCGAGTTTTTCGTAAGATTCTTATCATGGAGGATTTTATAAGTATCTTGGTAGAACTTGTGAAATACTAAAATGAACAGCAACTACAACTCCAAGAATGAATGGAAGAGAAGTGGCAAAAACAATTGCTCTCTTAACAGGAAAAAATGGAAAATGTAATACTTCAAACACAGAAGGAAAATCAAGAAAGACAATTGCAACTCCAGGAATTAATATTAAAAGTAGCGGGTAACACACAACAAAAGAATATCGAAAAAGAGGCGACTTTTTCTCAAGACGCAGTTTGGAACACAATAGAAATATTTAAATACTCTTTAGAAGATGATAAAAATTTTGGGGAAAACTACAGACGTCATAAAGACATTTTCAACATTAGTTGCCAAAATTGGACTGAAGCTAAGAAGCTACGTTTATTACTCAGGAAATTGGGAACAGAGGAGTACACAAAATTTGTGGACTATATTCTACCGAAAAAGACAAATGATTTGACATTTGACGAGGCAGTTACATGCCTTACGGAGCTTTTTAGTCCAAAGACTTCACTTTTTCACTTTTTTTTTGTAAAAAGCAAAAACGAGGACTACTCCACGTTCGCCGCAATCGTGAACAACCATTGCGATGACATTAAGTTGGCAGAATTGACTCCGAACAATTTTAAGTGTCTTACTTTCGTACAGGGATTAGCCTCAGGCAAGGACAGTGAAATGCGCAAAAGAATGCTCTCGAAGCTTCAAAACGAGCCTGGATTAACGCTACAAAAATTGTCAGAAGACTGCCAAAAATGCTTGAGCATAAAAAAGACTCTAAGGATATCGAGGAATCGGGAGTATCACACATAGGTAAGTTGAATAACAACACCCCCCCCCCCCGGAAGAAAAACACATTTCATGATAAAGGAAAAATTGCAAGGTATAAGGCGATTAATGACAGAGATCAAAGCAAATATAAGCCCCCCATCTCAATGCAAAAACAAAAATCACACTAGTAGGGTAGGAACTACTAGAATGGACCACAAAGACAAACTAAACACAAGAAAATACGTGGAACTCGAGATTTTAAATAAGAAGGTAATATTACAGTTAGACGCAGGTTCCGATCTAACTATAATTAATTTACAAACATTGAGGAAGTTAAATAGACTGACCATGATGCATATACAGAAAATCGCTAAATTTGAAGGAGAAGTAATTCTAAACGTAAAATCCCATGAAAAAAACGAAAACATTAAAGATATTTGTAATGAAAGACACAGAAAACTTGGTGGGCACAGACTGGATGCAAAAATTTGACGTATTAGCTCATTTTGTAAGAAAATAGAGTGCGAGCCGTCAGAAGCTACAAAATTAAAAGTAGAACTACACAGTTAATTCCCCGAAGTATTCTCGAGCTGTTTGGGACGATGTAATAAGTTTGCAGCTAAAATTTAACTAAAGGAAAATGTTCAGCCAGTATTGAAGAAAAAGCGAAACATGCCTTTCGCAACCATAGAAAATATTGACAAGGAGTTAGATAGATTGGTACAAACTGTAATCCTTTCACAAATCGAATTCAGTGAATGGGAGGCACGAGTGGTCTACGTAAAGAAAAATCCGGAGAAACCCGTGGTTGCGCAGATTTCTCGATTGGGTTAAACACGGCTATCAAGGATTATCACTACCCATTGCCAAGACCGGAAGAAATATTTACCAGGCTTAACGGTGGTAAGGTATTTTCTAAGATTGATTTAAATGAAGCCTATCTTCAGATTCCAGTAAAAGAAGAAAGTACAAAGATTTTATGCATCTATACTCACAAAGGACTTTACAAATTTAACAGATTGCCATTTGGGATAAAAGTAGCACTGTCAATCTTCTAACAGACTATGGACACTATGCTCATGTGATAGAACTTTCCTACTGCTTACTTAGATGACATTTTGATCAAAAGTGATAACGTAGAAGAACACGCAACACACATTAAAGAGGTCTTTAAAAGAATTCAGGATTTTGGTTTGAAAGTGAAGGAGAAAAATGCGTTTTTTTTCTAAATGAATCAAGTATCTTGGCCATATAATCAATGAAAGTGGCAGAGAACCAGATCCAGATAGGGCATCTGCAATACAAAATATGCCTGAGCCGAAAAATGTCCCAGAGTTGCAAAGCTTCCTTGGTCTATCGAACTATTACCGTGAATCCATTGAAAACATGCACAAATTAAGGGCTCCCCTCAATAATTTACTGAAAAAAGAGAACAAATGGAACTGGACGGAAGATTGTCAGAAAGCTTTTAAGGACATCATAAAGAAATTAACGTCTGATCTCTCACTGACGCATTTTGATCCTAAACTGGAAATTATCATTGCTAATGACGCAAGCTGACACGGAGTGAGAGCTTGTATATTACACAAGATGCAGGATGGCACAAGGAAACCTATAGCTCACGCATCAAGATCGTTGTTACCAGCAGAGAGGAATCGTTCGCAAATTGAAAAAGAAGCGTTAGGCATAATATACGCCATAACTCGCTTCCACATTTCTTACGTATATGTAAGAGAGTTTACTCTTCAAACTGACCATAAAACTCTTCTCACTATATTCGGATCGAAAAAAGGACTACCAATTTACACAGCCAACAGACTTCTGAGATGGGGAATTATATTATTGAATTATATTTCAAACTAGAGTTCCTATCGTCAAAGAAAATTGGTCATGCGTATGGATTATCTAGATTGGTACCTGCGAAATGCGAACCTCTGGAAGACTCTGTAATAGCGGCTTTGCGAGCCGAAGAGGAAATTAGTAAAGTGCTAAACAATACGGTAAGGGAATTACCAGTGACCTTGTTAGAAATCAGAAACTGAAATGGATGAATTCATACAAAGTACAAAGAGAAAAATAGAAGAAAAAGAAAAAAATCTAGCGGACAGTTATTCAATTTGTGATCACGTATTATTTTATAATGAGAGAGTAGTCATACCCAAATCTTTACAAAGACGAATTGTGAAGGACTTTCATTTAGGACACCCAGGGAAAAATCGTATGAAAGCGTTAATGAGAAGTTTCGTGTACTGGCCTAATATGGATAACGACATTATTCAAATGGTAGAAAATGTAGAGGCTGTGCTGCGGCAGCAAAGGCACCACCTATTATACAAAAACCATGGCCTAAGGTGGACAGACCTTGGTCTAGAATCCAGGCGGACTATGCAGGACCCATAGATGGATATTACTACTTGATAACAGTAGATAACTTTAGCAAGTGGCCAGAAGTTATCAGATACAAAAACCCTACGACGGAAAACACTATTAATTGTCTACACGAGTTATTCGCAATATTTAGCGTTGTAGATTGCTTTGTAACGGATAAGGGTATCCAATTCACCTCGAGCGATTTTCAAGAATTCTGTGCGACTTATCAAGTCAAACATATTAAAATGGCACCATACCATCCACGATCTAACGGGCAAGCCGAAAGATTTGTGGACACATTTAAGAGAGCCTTGAAAAAGCAGAGGACGTACCAACAGAAAGAGCCATACAACAGTTCCTAAAAGTCTACAGAATCACCCCGAACGGAAACAGACCATCCGGGCGTTCGCCAGCTGAAGTGATGTTTGCCCGCAAAATACGGTCTGTTTTTGATAAACTATTACCCAGCAAAAATAAAAACCGGCATACGCCGATAGTGCCTAAAAGATCCTTCAAACCAGGCGAACGTGTCTATTTCAGAATGTTTAAGAATAATATGGCTTACTGGGAACTAGGTACGATAATAAGCAGACTGGGGAATGTTCTGTACACGATCCAAGGTGAAAAATTCACTCACAGGAGACATATCAATCAGATACAAAAAAGACGGGTAGAGGAGCCAAGCTCGTCAACTTCGGAAAATGATGACTCAATGGAGGCGATTTTTGAAGCATTTGAAATTCAAAGACCACAAGTAGCCACGGAGATTAGAAGATCAAGCAGGAAAAGAAAATTCACAGAACCGCTAATGATAGACCATAAGCGAGAAAAATATTAAACTCCCCCTAAAAAACAAGCTAAGGAGGGGGTGTTATGGGGCTCTCCCCTTTTACACAAGATGGACTCGTCTAAAGTATACTTATACTGACAGAGTTGAAGGTACATAAAGATACGTTGAGACAAGGTTGAGATACGTAGAGTCATGAGAGAGAGAGAGAGAGAGAGAGAGAGATAATTACGGCTTCACTTACAGAGACTTGTACATATACTTTCTACTAACCCGCATTCCTGGACTATTATCTTCATTTCAAGTTTGTATTCTTACGTTCAACACACTTATTTTCCTATTTCAATTACTGGCGTTGTTTATTTATTTGTGCAGGATTCCATCCCCGGGATCCACAACAATATATATATAAAGATACATATATAATATAAAGATTCATATATACAAAGATACATATATAATATAAAGATATATATATATATATATATATATATATATATATATAAAAAGAACTTATTAACCTAACGGTTCTTTCCTATTTTTCTATATGTTTGCATACATACATATATATATATATATATATATATATATATATATATATATATATATATATATATATACATATATATCGATTTCAAGGCCTGCTCCTCGAAAGGGTAGTACACTTTTCCGTGCAAGAGAATTTTATATGTATATATAAATACATGCGCGCGCGCACACACATACACACTCTCTCTATCACACACACACACATGAATACATCAATGTGATTAATAATGGTAAACAAGAAGTATCTTCTTTCCAAATGTAGTGTACGCGTTATATGACACACCGTAATTATATCGACATTTAGAGATATATAATAAGAAAAGACTGATATATATATATATATATATATATATATATATATATATATATATATATATATATATATATATATCAGTTATATGTGTAACTCTACCGAGTGAAGATAGCTCTGGCTGACACCAAATTAGTTGTTTCAATCCTGGCTTGAGGCATTCGAAAGTCTTGTCGCACTGAGGAGCTGTGATACAGCGAAACAGTACTGTCTGTGAATGACATAATATATATATATATATATATATATATATATATATATATATAATGGTTCTTCCCAAAAATATTATCGGTTCTGCACACACCTTCATCACGATTGTTCATATTAATGTAATATCCTATTGTAGGTCTGTCCGGCTTTTCATTTCTAAGAACTGACCTTGAAAACCTCCCCACAATTAACACCCTAATAGTACTTAAGTTATTACCAAATCAGATAAGAAAACGAAATAATGGGCAAGTGAAGATATATATATAAATATTTACTTCATTTATTTAAGAATTCAAAATAATCAATTAAGTAAAAAAGGAGTACAATTTTCCTTAGTCATGAAAAGACTAGAACGCTCGAAAAGTTAACATGTCCAGAAAGTCAAATTGAAAGAAAAGAGGAAAAAGAGAAAAAGAGAGAAAAAATAAAGGAGTGAGAGTATATTGGGAAAAAACGATGAAAAGGACAAATAATAACGACATTCTACGCAGACGGGCACATAGTCGCAGTCGGGCATATAGGCGCACGCGCACGAATGTACACACGCACGCATACATTATGGAAAAAAATGCATATAAAAAGTTTTTATAAAAAAGAATATTCAAGAATAAAACGCAGTCAGTTGCTGATACGCCCTGAAAAGTTGACGAAGTAATTCCCGGGGTGTCCGTCTACGAGAATCTGCAGTCCGGATGTTGAAGATAACATAATCAGATAAGTTAAAATCAATCCACCATCATATATATATATATATATATATATATATATATATATATATATATATATATATATATATATATATATATATATATATATATATGAACGGGTGTGGCTGGGTAAATTGTCGCCATTTTATATTTTAAATTTCGCACATGCGCATGGTTTGTTTTTTATTATGTCGGCTGCACAGTACAGTATGTTTAATTGGGCACTATTTGTGAGAAAACAAAACACCATGACGCAATACACTCCGCTAAAAAATTGGAAAAGGCATGATGTACTGCTTCCCATTTGAGCAGGAAATTCCAATACGAAAATTTCAGTGTTCAAGTGTTCATCTGAGGTCAGTGTAGAGGATTCGAGAGGAATTGGATGAGTCTAATGGTGATTATGATGGTATTATAGGTCAGAAAACTCACTCTGATCATTCTGATAAGAAAAGAAATCTCGAATTTGTTGGTGAGGCGCTCAGATTCAACATGTAGACGTACATCATGTCTCTCGAGGAGGTAGTACTAACCTGACTCAAGATAGTGGCTACTGGTAGACTCTATATGTGGCAACATTACACTGCAACATGCTACAAAAACAGAAGAACACAGTCATAGCTGTCAGATAATTTCTGCGACCACATCACACCATAAATCAGGCCACCTAACTCCCTTGACGGTAACCTCCTTGATTGATATATGTGGTGCGTCGTTGAACGACAGACCAACAAAGCTCCTTGTAAGACCATAGATGAACTGAAAGCAAGGATTATGGGAGCATTCACAAATTTAAACAAGGAAAACTTCCAGAAGAGTTACAGAAGATTCCGAAATCGTCTGGAGACCAATGGCGATTTTCTTGAATAAATATACTTTTTTAGTATTTCAAGATACTTTTGTGTAATTTTAGTACATATCTCTTTTAAAATATGTCGGTGTTATTTTTTAATAATTATACGAAAATCTATCCTTTATATATATATATATATATATATATATATATATATATATATATATATATATATATATATATATATATATATATATATATATATCGGTTCCTTGGAACGACAACACAGACAGCAACACATATGATTTAATTATAGCGTTGAAGGCTTCATGCAGAAATAAACCCCACTCTTTGAAGGGCCGAATACAGAGATCTGGCGCACTACGTGCCACAAGTTCCAAGAACGATCCTCCGCAGGTTTGAATTCGGAGTTGATCTACTCCTAGATTAGTTGCCATCCAAGGCTATAGATCCCAGTCTGTCCTGCCATTTAACCATACTTGGAGCGAGAAGAAGAGGATTAATACCTTTCCCAAGTGTATTAGCACGTAAGTGAATGTAATGGATTCGAGTGGAATTCGAAATCGGCTGCTATCTACTACTCCACCCTGCCTCTCTTTCACTCTCTGTCTGTCTGCCTCTCTCTCTCTCTCTCTCTATATATATATATGTGTGTGTGTGTGTGTGTGTGTGTGTGTATTCATGTGTGTGTGTGAATATAATTGGCCTGTGAAAGAAAATCGAGCGATGAAAAAACAACAAAAAACAATATTTGTAATTGAACTCAAGAAAACAAATCAAGAAAGCCCCCACCCAAAAAATAATGTCTCACTTCATTTTCCATTTTTCTATTTCTGATCTCCTTGAGAAAAGACACTCAATCTTTTTAACATCTTTCATATCATGCTTACATTTAGTAGAAATGCTTACTAATATATAATAATATTATTAATCTTATTATTCTTGCCTTTGTAAGAAGCTTACGCGGACAACATATATATATATATATATATATATATATATATATATATATATACATATATATATATATATATATATATATATACATATATATATATATATATATATACATATATACATATATATATAGAGAGATAGATATAAATATATATATATATATATATATATATATATATATATAATCAAATTGTATGTCTATGTTTGTTTGGAAGCAATTGGGATATATTTCTATGAACGTTTATAAATAATTCTTTTATTGAAAATTTTTTTAATAGAAAATCGACGAATAAGCACATGAAAAAATAATAATAGCATATTCAGTTTTTATTTTCAGAAATTCTGATTCAAATTATTACTCTTATTCTATTAATCAACTGGACTATGTTCATCACCTTTATCGATTTGGTTATTCTGTTTTCACTATTCATACTGACAGTACCATCCCTAATAATTACACATTCACATATTTCAATAACTAAATATGTGCATCATATAATATTAAGTATAGGAGAATGATGGAGGAGAACATAAAAGATTACCGGAGCTGGCATGCAACTAGATAAAGCCGTAGAAAACATCTTCCAGGATATGAAATTTGAATCAAGAACGTCAGCATAGTAATAAAAGGTTTCTTTCTTACAAGAAAGGGCAAAATGGAATGGTCAAAAGCTGAACCGATTTGGTTTGCAGCAATTGAAAGAGAATCTGTAAGCAAGAATTAACGTAAAGGTTTTTTTTCTTTGGTTCAAAACCCAAATCCATAACGTTACTTTGCATTTTGCCACTTCTCGCAAAGATAAAGTTTCTAGGACATCCATATCGACAACTAAATCATGTCTCCAGAGTTCTTTCTTTGGTTGGCAGATGTGAAATCTTGCGTTATCCGGTAGTTAAATCTTCTTGGTCTCCTCAGGGCGTCACTAAGACAACCTGATCAGATCCCTTGACCTTTCCTTATCGGATTTCGTCTAAGGTGTCCTGATTTTTAAATCGGACTATTCTTTTACCGACGTATTTTATTTTATTTATGCTTCCTTTAAACCTCTCCCTTTTCAACTGTTCGATTTGAAGGCTGTGATCAATAAAATATCAGATAAAAACAGTTCCCGTCACCGTCGCTGTCTCAAAGCTGGTTTTCTGTAACAGTCAAGGAAAAATCCACGCTTTTTTACATTTATGAACTAATATCAGTGCGTAAGGTCAAAGGGAAGCTAAGCTGGTGGGGACATAGATATCCTTAGAAACATACTGTATGAAAGACCTTAAGTTATATGTTTTGTATGCGAGTACATAAAATCAATACTGTCACTCTCTGAATAAAAATAATAATAATAATAATAATAACAATAATAATGATAATAATAATAATAATAATAATAATAATAATAATAATAATAATAATAATAATAATAATAATAATAATAATAATAATAACATCAGCGGGTGAGAAGGCAAAACTGCGTATCGTTTCATTGAAAACATAATCTGGAAGCTAACAATTCAAATACACCTTATTTTTTTTATTGAAACGGTGATTTAATTCTGAGTTGACAACGAGCAAACATCAATGGGATTTATATTACCCTTGGCTTCACATACATTTTAAGAACATTATTACGTTATTGATCTATAAGCTTATATTCTATATATGTTAGCAGATTTCATTTTACTTAGAGATAAACAGTGTGCACCAGATAACTCCAAACATGTTATAATAAAACGAATATCAGATTCAATGAAAATATTAGCTCTTTTCCAGGATAATTTATACACATGGTTCATCTGAAATAAATAAGAATAAATCAAAATGAATAAAAACATCAAATGGTTTAATCAGTAAATCCAACATAAATAAATCAGCAGGTGAGTCATGATTTGGTCTCCAAAAGAACTGAATGCCCGTACCAGTTCCTTATATCCATGACGTCTACGGTGACAGCAATCGGAATAATTCATGACATTGTGGGTCTGCTATTTTGTTTCTCTGACAAAAAACACCCCGGATATAATATTCCAGGGGGAGAGAGGCCACATGTTTAGTTTCACACGATCCAAAGATACTTGATTATTCATTTCCAGATTACGTGAAAGGGAGTTGATTCCAGGTAGAACATGCCCAGCTATAATTTGATCCAGAGTCTGAACACTAAGTGGTGCCTCTGTACAAGCGGTAGCATCGACTCCGAGGCTCTACTGAAAGATGAGGTGTGATATAACACCGTGTTCCTTATGATCATTTCAGGTGAAGTGTAGTTAGCTTACGTCAATGTGAATACCTCCGTAGTTTCCTGGCAAATCCATCTATCGTTTCTCCTTTTCATGTCTAATTTGCTAAAGCTCGATATATTGGTGATACTCTGGTCTGCGTTTCATTCCCTATTATGACTTTTAATTTCCTGTTTCAAAGTAAAATATGTTGTATTAATTTACCTGAAAGAATTATGGGATTATTAAAATGTAGACCATGTCACGTAGCGTTATATTATATCCTCTTCTCTTTCTGGACCGTTAAATATATCTTGTTAAATGCAACTTATTGTGTCGATGAGAATTGGTTTCTCATTTGGTAGGAAATATACTACATTTCATTACAGTGATTCATCAGACTTGAAAGAAATTATATTATATAACGATACTATTATTAATTATAAATAAAGAACAGGAGTCACCTTTTTTTTACCAAAATCTAAACTAATTTCTTTTGTAAATA